>JAMBLF010000333.1:0-331705 GCA_030578115.1 Leucoptera coffeella
TGGGCCACGAGTGATCGTGTTTTGTGGCGTTGCCTTGGGGAGGCCTACGTCCAGCAGTGGACTGTCATAGGCTGATTGATTGATTGATTGATAGAAGGCTGAATGATGGCATACAGATACATTTAGGTTGTTTCTCCCTTTCAAATTGGATAGAACCTCGGATACATGATAGTATCTCCTAGGTCACTTAGGTCAGATATCATATGAAATATTTGTGACAGATTGCTAGCCCATTGTCTAATAAAAAATTGGTGATAATAAAAAAATGATAGCAAATGACGACATATAAAACAATTGCAGATATACAATAATTCACATCCGTGCATTTCTTTAGAGTTGTACTGAATTTTAGTGATTTAATATGTTGATCGATAAAGTAAATGCAGAGTTAGTGCTTACTACTTACATGTTGAGATATGTTACCACGCCTAGTATTATAAAAAGATATCTGTGATTGTACGTGACATAATATTCCTTTATTTAAGTAAAAATACATTTAAGCAGTTACTAACAGTAACAATACTTTTATATAAATACAGACATACGTTGTCAGAATTCTCAAAGGATTTATGTTCTTGAAGTATAAGTATGCAACTACAAAAACCATTGTTAAATTTAGTTAATTAGTTTAATTAGATTTATTTATTAATTTTTTTAAATTAACTAATTGTAATGACAACTTTTCCGGTGGAAATGTTTTTTTTTTCGCCTTTCAATAAATGATTTTATAATCCTCATATTGAATAAAGGCATTTCATTTCATTTCATAATTTTTACTATCAAACCAGCTCCGAACATCACACTATAACCACCGCCTGTTCTTTTCTCCAAAGAGCGTCTTTGGGCGAAACGGCCGCAAATCGAGACATTCCACTGCACCCGCCCTTTGTTCCAACATTCACAGCCACCACCAGCCATTGCGCCCCAATTACTGGCAAGTAGAGGCAGAGAAACCATGTACATACATGTGAAAAGTATAGCATGTTAATTTTGCGGTGGAAAGAACGGAGGCACGATAATATCTCCTAGGGCACTTAGTCCACTAATGCGTTTTAACACAAACGCAGTTCAATATCAGATCAGTAATAGTGTGAAGTTGGTAGTGGATGACAAAAAGTGTCAAATTTCACAATTGAAATCAGCAAAAATGTCAAATTTTGCTTTAAAAAAGGCATAATTTGTCACTTTCGCTAATCCGCTGCCAACTTCATATTGTATTGTTCTGATATTGAATTGTTATTTTACAAAAAGCATTAGTGTATTAAGGCCTACTTAGGTCACTTTTATACGTTAATATTGGGATAGTGATGTTATATGGAACGTTAGTAACAGGTGGCCAGTCATTCTATTAAAAATTTGAAACCCTACTCCATAAGTCGTCTTCTACAACATGCCGGGAAGAACGGCAGCTATTTAGCAGTCTTTTACGTCCCAGCTAGTTGCCACGTAACAACGGTAATTATAGTCAGTGCTTTGTAAATTGTGACTCGGTTTACTAGCTATGATTGGATGCTATCTGGTTCACATGGTTGGTTACGAAAGGAATTGATAGATCCATATAGAATACTAGGGTTGGATGAGGAAGGCCGCGTAGAACATTACAGAGTAAATTGGAGACATTCTGTAGAAGAGCATGCATGAAAAGGTTAATGGGTGTGAGTGAGGCGCAAGAGATTGTCAGGATCGTTCAAGGTGGTGATCTATAGTCTCTGCTTATCCCTTTACGGAAATAGAAACTGAATATATATACATACACATCACGCGTGATTCCCGGTAGAGGGGTAGGCAGAGATCACGGATCTCCAATAGTCCCGATCCTGACAGGTCACTTTCGCTTCATTGTCACTTATATACCTCCTCATTCGTTAACTGAATATATGTATAGTTAACAGCAGGTTAAAGCTTGCCATAGAATGACTAATTCCGCAGTTTCATAGATGGACATAAGAATCTCTGGCAACGTTATATAAGCACAAATATCGTTCAATGAAACTCACTCATTCATTCACCAATCCCGTTCAATTCAATTTGGGACTGTATTGAAACAGTGATGGCGTAATTTCAATAGAATATTCCGCTCCAACAATCGTGAAACTTCGTCCATCAGGTGTGAATGTAGTTCCGATGTTCGCGCTTCGATTCTCGTTCACTCTATTCATACTGTTCGAAAGTTGGAGAATCGCTGGAAAAGAGAATAAGTACTAATTTATTGATTGTAGGCGACAGGTTCGATTTAAAAGGAATCTAAGGGGTGAAGGACTTGCCACCTGTTCTGTATGACATCAAAGTGGTTTGTCAGGACCGGGCAAATAGGGATCCGTGATCCCTACCTACCCCTCTACAGATACTCATGCGTGATATGTATGTATGTATAGTAATACACATAATTATAAGCCAGATTTACCTGCCACCCACTTGAACGACAGCTGAAGTTCATCAAATGAGGAGATTAGATGGGACCCAATATAACTTTGTCGTGTGAGTCTCATTAACATAAGCCGCGGCGCTTTCCGATACGGAGTTGAGTAAAAACTTAATTTGACGGTCCTGACATGTTTATTAAGGGTGGCAGGGTAAATTGTACTATGTAATACATCCCTACGTAATAAATACATACATATGTATACATTTATGTCCTTAATCCCTTTCGAGGTGGACGTAAATTTGGAGACACGATAAAATATTCTAGGTCCGTTTTTAGCTTGAATATTAGGGTTGTAATGTTATATGGAACATTGGTGACAGGTTTCTAGCCTATCATTCAATAGATTCCATTGACCTTTAGTCCCTTAGTCGCCTCCTACGACATGCCAGGAAGAACGGCAGTTAGTTTGCATTCTTTTGCGTCCCAGCTAGCATGGGATCTAAATAATCATGAATGATTATATTAAATAATCATAAATAAATAACATAGGTTTATATTACATAACTGAGGTGGAAGGTCGGTTAAATAGGTGTCGTCATAATAAAATGTTTGACCAATACCGAAAAAGGAGAAGTACCTACCTATAACCGTCGAATGTGTATAAGGCTTGAGGTGTATGCACGTCAATCAAGCGAAAGTAATTTGCCAACATTAGAGTAAAAAGGGAACTATAATATCTATTTACTATTCTATACAGTAGGGAAACGGAAGTATCGTCAATTTATGTAGTTAGAAACGAAATTTTTATTATTGGATTTCAAACATTAACAATATAACAAAGACAAGTATTTAAAACATGTATGGAGCTAAATATGATTACACAATTACTAATAAGGCAATGAGGAAGTTGATAACATGACTGTAAATTTCTAGCCCTTTTAGGAAGCTTGTACTGATGTCATTATTTCATCTTATATTAATCATTCTATTATAATTCCACGTATCGATTGTTATTATTTAAAGACACGCTTAGAATTACTTACTCTTAATAAAGCGAAAATTATTTACCAGGATCTCGAAAGATAGGAATCCGTGATCTCTGCTTACTCAGAGAGCTACTGTAAATGTAGTGTAGACACTGTAAAATGGCTTATTAATATAGATACTGGTATGTATAATAATCACTACATAGTATAAAACAAAGTCGCTTCCTCTGTCCCTATGTCCCTTTGTATGCTTAAATCTTCGAAACTACGCAACGGATTTTGATGCGGTTTTTTTAATAGATAGAGTGATTCAAGAGGAAGGTTTATATGTATAATAACATCAATTAAATAGTGGAGTAGGCTATATATTTTATACCCGTGCAAAGCCGGAGCGGGTCACTAGTAAATAATAAAACTTTATATCTGCTCTCACATAAATACAATACAATATATGCGTATCACAGCCATAAAGCCTGGAATAGTCGTGTATGGTAATTTAAACACAAAGAGTCTTAACATTCCTTATTTGAATGCTAAAGTTATCTATTTCAAAATACATTATCTCTTAAAAGCTTAAAACTGAAATAAACTCATTCATTACATCTCCCGCAACTTCCCAATATAAAGTAGTATCCCGTCGAAACTTTCTAATTAGGGCACGCTTCATGCCCTGTGATTAAACTCTTATCTTAGGGCCTAATTAACGCAATAATGTTCATTTTTATCACCATATGTCGCTATTTACGACAAAAAATCAGTGTCAGTGAACTGTGTGTATCTTTTTGTTGTATAAGTACATGTTGGGTTCCTGTGTAAGCTCATAACGTCCCGAGCTTCGGGAGAGGGCGGTCGTGTCACGGTTGTCGCGAACAATCTGAAATTCACGTAATATTCTCTGTGAAGTGTCTGTGATTGGGTGCAGTCTCCGGTTTTCGAAATGTGAGTACTTTTAGTAGTTTTTTGAAAGCATATTTAATTTATAATGGAATGTAAAACTGTGTTAAAGGAATAGGAAGTGAAATTATGACAATATGGGGTTTTTTTTAAATTAAATATTAATGAAATTAATTAAGTTATAACATAATAGAATAGGTTTTGATTAGAACTGATACAAAATAACAACAGAAACAATAAAAGGAGTAAAATGCAGTAAACACAAAGGATACCAATTTCATATATATAGGTAATTTTAATTATTTGAGACCTATGACATTCATAACATATATGCTTAACAAAACAAATAAAGTCCCTACAGTATAATAAAATAAAATATGTATCACAGTACCCACAGTATAAATAAAGAGCTATACCAAACCTTTTAAAACGAGATCCCAAAATTACAAATTCAAAACAGCTTTTTCTACTCACCCCCACGCTGTATGTTGGTTTTATTTTTCTATTTATTTGGGACTCTCTAAGTGAGAAATGGAGCATCGGAGCTTGGAATGCCAAGCAGATTAACTTAGGAAATATTAAAAAGACCAAAAGATACTTTAAGAATGTCATTTATCATAAAGCAAGGAGGTTTTATATTTAGTTCTGCCAATATTTACTTTTTGTTTCATTTAAGTTTTTTTTTTATGTTTTAATTTGTACATATTTAGTTTTATTTTTTTTTTTAACAAGACAGTAATGTGTTTTGAGTTCTTAAATATTAATTTAATAGCTTGGTTTGTTGAATAAATGCCTAAATAGTTGTGCCACAGATATAAGAATACTATTCTAGATTATGTTAAAAGATACTGAGAATATTATGTATTTCCGAGGTTTTGTCTATCCGAAAAGTGATAAATATACATAAATTAGTATATCTAAAATGGTTATACACACTACCACACTTTCCTAACGACTAGTATTATAAAAAATTCCATTATTTTGTGTTGTTGAAAAAGATTATGTATAAAGTATTTCTATAGCAATTACGTAGGAAGTTTGTACAAAACTTTTTGTTAAAACCTCATTGGAGACTCGGAAGTAATAAGGGCTATAAAAGTATAAATCAAGGGTATAAGGTCAGCCGGAGTAAAAGGTAACATGTCTCTAGAGACACTTTTTCCACGCGAAATGTGGAATAAAGTTGTTTCTTTTCTTACCTTCCTCAACTAAACTTCGCCGTCTAGTAAATTCAATTTTACGACTAACTTTATAAACTATAGTTGTTAGTTTTGCTTTTATAGGACACGGTAAAAGTTTGTGTTGTCTTTGGTATGACAATGCGTAGTTATTAAATGTGTTCGATTTGTATCTAAGTTTCTTTTAAGTACTGGGTATAACTTAAATACTTAACTACATTAAGTAAATAAATTAGTTTTCATTAATGTTTCTAATTAGTAGCAGAATATATTGATAATAATGATAGATAATATAGAAAATAAATATGAGATTGGTTTTTTATTGGTATTCTAGTAATTTAACTATATGTTTTTTTGTTTATCCCAAACATACATAATATTTAAGCCCTTTAACTGATTTTGTGGCGGACAGAACCTCGAAGCATAATAATATATCCTCGATTAATTTAAACATAGGGTTTTGATATAATTAATAAATTATTTTACACTTTCCCTTTAATTCAGTATACTACCATAAATATATAGTTATATGAACATGATTTCAACAGCATATTGGTTTGCTCTGGGGTTACTGAATAAATAAATAATGCATGATACGATGCGGTTTTGCCACTCAAGGTACTACTTTAGTTCCATGGTAGATGAACGGAATTGAACGATTGGTTTGATGTTATGAGAATGAATTGGAATGAATGAATTACTAATAGACGAAATATCTTATACTATATGTAAGATTTAAATCCTAGAACATACATGTATCCATTTACTTACTTTGGTATTATAAGTTTTTTAAATTAATTCTATATCACACAAACAAGATATTTGAATATATTAATATACCTTATATTTTACAGTTTATTATTGGATGTAGTATTAAATACATACACAAATACACATCGCGTTCGTTTTTTTACAGAGATATAGGCAGAGATCACGGATCCCCGTTTTCTTACTGTTATTACTAGTTGAGAGTACCTTTCTATCGTGAGGAATGGCAGCTGGTTACATATTTAACCATATTAAGATGGTACCGTAAAATAACCATAATGTTGTCGTTTACCTAAATGAAAGCCATAGATCAGAGCTCAAGACAAAGCACCTATTAATATTGTCTTAGGTTTGGGTACATGACATTTATTAACGCCTTAACGCACATATTCGTAAATATATGTATGTACATAATATGGTAGTATTTAATATACATATAGTTTGATATATAAGTATATGAATGGCAATGGACCGAGCTGGGATGCCATTGTAGGGATTCGTGATATCTTCCTACACCCAAGCGTGAAACTGGCGAGATGTTTGTATATAAATTTTAGCTCATATTGTAGTTAGGCGATATAAAAATCGGGTAGTAGATAAACGTATATCAAATGATACGAAAATGTACGCCAAAATAGTACAGTCCCAACCCAAACCTAACCTTTGCTGTGCGTTTAGCTATATTTTGGTGTACATTTCAGTATTTTTGATGTGCATTTAATTATATTCCATAAAAATCTGATGTAGGTACCTAAATATTGTTAGATATTTATTTACAATTCAATTTAAACACTTGATCATACATATGATAGTCGATCATGATACATACATTTACTTCACCATTGGGAAATGCAAAGGCTTTCGGTCGCCAAAACATTCTGACAAAACAATCACACCCATTAACCATCTCATACATGCGCTTCTGGGCCCTTACTCCACTAATTAACTTTGACAGCCACTCAACTGCGTCGCTACTGCGTTACTTCTGCGTCTCGGCTGTAAAAGTGGCACTCTGCTAATATTTTGACAGCCACAGTTGTGCCTCAATAGCGAGTCAGTGGTGCTTCAGTGGCAACTCAAGTATAGAAATGTCAATAGTGGAGTACCAAATATAAGGCCATTGAACTGACATTGACTGACGTTTGGTTAGTGGAGTAGCTTTTTTGTACGACGCAGAAGTACTTCAGATGTAGTTCGATAGCGCCTCAGTGGCCAAAATTTGTTAGTTGGGTGCCAAAAGTGTCGAAACTGAAGTAATATTGTGGCTAAAATGAATTAGTGGAGTAAGGGCCCTGTTCTTCACGCTACATACACCCGTGTATGTTCTACGCCATCATAATAGCACATAAAAAACAAACAAATAATACGCATTTGAAAGTTGATTGTCACTTTCTGACGTCTAATTTAGAGTGATGTCTTCACAAAAACGTTGCCTCCGGGTGTTTTTAAAAATAAAATGCACAGGAAACATGTGTTAATGATGGGGCGATGAACTAAATATAATCCAGTGGCTAACGGGTTACTAGAAAGGATGATTTAAAACTCTACGTATTGTATTAACGCTTCTAAATCCAAACGGCGACGATAGAGACTATATGTAGATTGTTACCTAACCAATGCATGACAAATCATTCTTACCTCGCTCTAATTCGTAAAACTGTAGATTTTGGTTAATTGTGTATATTTATTATTGTATATTGTTTATAGTGTGTATTAATTGTTATAGTTATTTTTAAACACTCGCGATTTGTACGCATTTTTATTTACTATATGAGACCGGGTCGTAACACGTTATAAAGATATAGATACCTTTATATCATCCGACGTGTGCATATAATAATGTATATATACTACAAAAGGTATTCGATATACAATGGTTTTTCTCTGAAAATGTAAGTTCACGTCCTTACTGAGCTTGTGTCAATAGAAAGAAAATTATCTGGATTTCCATTTACATTTACAAAATAGAAAAGAAATCTTTATTCGTTAAAAAGCACGAATATACAGTCAAAGCTTCATTACATAAATTAACGGCGCCTTTGAAATAGAACTAAATATGGTATATGTAAATCAACATACAATTAAATTTAAAAAAGTCATTGACCGTACATAGATAATCACTGAAATCCGGAAACAATAAAAATGTAGCCAACAGTGAATGAACTCGGGTCATCATGCTTACGATTAAAAGGTTAGTTCGATGTACTTTGTGGGTGTCATTAAAAATAGGTCTGTCATATCAACAATGTGGAAGCGCTTCCGACACTAATGATGAAACAAGATAAAAATATTAATGTTTACTAAGAAAGGGAGTGATAAATAACAAACTATTTATAAATAAATCTTTTAGAACGAAATAATAATAACATACATACAATACAACCGATTCCCTGTAGAGGGGTAGACAGTTAATAATAATAAATGATGTATAAAATCTTTTATAATTACCGCAATCACATTATTAGAAAAAACAAAAAGTCATATTGAAGTACTTTTTAAAAGTAAGATTGTAGTCAAATGGTAGGAAGTGAGGTGTTGTTTATTCTATTCTCTATCTCTTTATATTATAGTATCAGTATTATATAAAATAGTCGTACAGGTTAAGTCATAAATTTGAATTATAAAATAATTCAAGTTAGTTTTAAGAGGAGCTTAAACTTACTTGCATATTATCTGTATACTTTAAAAACTTCAAGAATAATTTCGTATTTGTGAAAATTCTACGAAATAATACGTATATGTACCTATTTCAGGCATAAAAATTATTATATCACGGTTAAATAATCCTTGACAATCATACAGTCGCATCATCTTTAAAATAGCATAAATATACAGATCAAATAAAATAGGGATGTTTATAACGTGTTTGTAGTTATGAAATTATCGATAATAAAAAAAACTATAGTATAGGTAGAGTCAGTTCTAAGACAACCAATCACACCCATCATTTATTACTCATTAATATATTTTGATGTTCAATGAATGTACTTATAAAGATTTTTAATTGTTTTTGATTTTTCTTTAAAATTGTATAAACAAATACTTCTTAAAAAATGTTACTTTACTTGGTACTAGCGTACTTCAACATGAATTTTTTTAAGATAATATTTGATAAGTACGTTACCGATAATAGATACATCTCATTAGTAACATTAGTCATTAGTAACCAATCTCCTGCTTTATTTTCTTGACACCTCTTTAAGGATCATAAGTCTGTAGATAACTCTTTCTGTCAGATTAGACACTCACTTTGTTAATACTCTTCTATATTTTACTTACTCGCTCTTATTATTAATTGTGACCTCTCATGGTTCTGACATAATAACAGCGTTTCATTTGCCACCAAATGCAACATACCCAGCTGAGTTTGAATCATTTTGATGCGACAACATGCACAAGCTTTACTCTAGTTAGAAAGTTTTAATTGTAAATTTATTAAATATTTTTTTTGTGGCTGTAAATAAACGCGTTTTTTATTTTATCGATATCTTCCTCCTACCCCTGTTCCATCCCTACCCAATTGGTATAAACCCCGCATCATATTTCAAAGTCGTGTTCCGAGTCGTACCGGCAGTTATCCCGGGGGATGATCCCGGATTATCCGGCTTCATGACGCCGACGCTTGCATACCATGTCGATTATGAGTTTTCCATTCTGCGAGGGTATCGTGTTTGTTCAGTTAGCTAATGGGCTTTTCTTCGAGTCACATAAACATACGCTTCACGACTTGTGTATACACTCGCTTTTTTATTGTGGTAGTCAGAGGCTTGATTGCCCATCTCCGAAATTTCGGAGGTATGTTACGTATGAGCCTTTCAAAGCCCGCGTTTCACTTGATAGGTAGCGAATCATATAACCGTATGTCATCATATCACCATCATAACCTCGTGTTTAAAGTAACCGAGGATAAATGGATGGAGGATAACTGGATATTATCTACTCCGAGGAATAGGCAGGATCCCTCGCGATGTTTTCCCTTACCGTTAGCGATTGTAAATTTTGTACACATTTTTAACGAACCTAGGACCTCTAATGAGAAGCCAGTCTTCCCCATTAGCCGCTATAAACATTCAAGTCACGAGTGAGCATGAAATACTAGGGTGGAACATATATATGTATTCATCTATCTATAATAAGTATATTTTTATAATATATACGTTGATTTTAAGTTCCCTCAACACGTCTTAAATGTGCTTAGCAAGAGGCTCGTCCAATTGGTTTAGTAGCGTCCTTCTATATTATTATAATTGTTAAATTTACGTATATACAATATGCGTTTAATTTCCAACGAGTTTTCATAATGACGTCTATCTGACAGTTATATGTCTTATTGGGCCACAGTCCCTTCATTTTCTTTCAAACGGCAACCTTCCCTTATCATATTATATTGTGTAAGTACATGCTACGTCAATGAAGATTCCTTTTTGAATATCACAGTATGGTATAATTTATACCTATCCTTATTAAGGTCCATATTTATGACGACCCTAGTAATATGTAAATTTGCATATACAGGGCGACTTAATTAAAAACACCCGCTGTTTTGTCTAGCAGATAAATATGCCCTAACCGTATTATATTACTCGTATCTGTGCCCTAACTGAGAAGAATATATGAATACATACATATATTATTTTTGTTTGCAATTATCAAAGAGATAGGAAGGTAGGGAGATACTACCTATAGCAATTAAACATAGAAGATCGGCTTGGTTGAGACAGTTGAGTGATTTTTTATTTATTTTAATGTCAAACCTTTTTTTTATTTTTTTCATTCACTTATAATCCGTACAGATTTGCACCCAATACGGTAATAAAACTAATTATACAATAATAAAGTTAATCAATTAATTAAATTCAATAACAAAATACGACAATAATTAAAAATAACATGTAATAAAATCCCAAAAACATATTTAAAACAATAAAATATCAATTCCAATACTTATCATTTAATATTTGTGTAAGTGATAGTAAAATATATCTTCTTCACCCAAAAAATAAACCTTGGAAATATATACAGTTATGACAAAATTTAAATTTGATATTAGTACTATAACCATCTTAAAAAATAAGTTTTATAATAAAATTGATCTGCAAGATTTAGAGACTAAATTACAGCTTGGCAAAAACGTCTAGAAACGTAAACTTTTATTTGTGATCTTGCAACCTTAAAAAATAAAAAATAATTATGTAAACAAAGTGATGTCAAATTACCAAATATTTGTTTCAAATAAACTCTTAACATCAGTCGTCTATGGTGCGTCAACAAAGTCAGCAGCTCAGTGAAAGTTGATAATACAAATAATTAGTTTCGGCCGAATATTTAGTCAATTGTGATGCCAAACTAGCTAAATATGTTCGCTTTGGGATAAGATTTGGATCCTCAACTGGAACGAACCGAAGAACAAGGAAGAGAGCAAGGAATTGGAGCATCGATTTCGTTTTTCTTCGGTTGTAGCGGCTGGTGGCGTTGGCGTTACCATGGCGATGGAATACCAAGAAGTTCAAACGCCGTGGCATCAGTGTTTGTACTTCAGCCGACATAACCTTAGTGGTGAATGGCATAATAAAGAATTAAAAAAAAAACTCTTAACATAAAACGGTTATTTAAATACGTAGAAAGTTAATTAAAATGAATAAGACTATCCGAAGTGATCTCAGGAGTGTGATTTACAAAGTTTATAATAAATGTCTGGCGGAAAAAAAGGACAAATCTATTCTTTCGGATGTGGACGATGTTTATCAAAGAACTGCTAAAATGACCGGTATCTGAACGTTTATTTTGTTGTATATAGTTGGTAAATACATTACTTGATGAACTATAAACCATTGTGAATTGCTTGCATACGAGATAAGTGTAATATTATACATTAAACTTCGAACACGAAGGTTATGTTTACATCTTTGTTCAGTACTGTGGCGCGCATTAATGAAGTTGATACTTTTGAGTATTTTTAATTATTTTAGTATTTTTAGTATACATTAAACACTAAATATAAAAAATATAAATTAAAATGTCGGACACGCCTTAGCTGAAATGTGTTTTTTTTGTCTCCCTTTTAATTCCTATGAATTATGATGATTATGACGACTAGGTTCAGGAAAAAGCGCATATTCACATTTCTGGATGAAAAAGCTTCAAATGAACAGGCTTAAAGGATAAACGGTCATGAATGCCCATAATGTTACACAAATAATACTTCTATGTACTAAGTACCAGGACTAGGTTGTCCACTTTAAGGGTTGCTATGAAAAAACTTAGTGGCGCCCCCATTATTTTCTACTGTTTTTTGCCAAGCTGTATGTATACGTTAAATTTCAGTTACCTAAGAAATTAATATATACATTTTGTGAACTGTAAGCGAAGTTAGTATTCTTGTAAATAAAGCTTTGGCTCACAGTTGTAAATAAAGTATAACTAAAATAATAATATGTATAAATTACTTATATATTCTCAGATAGTCTATCACTAATATGAAGTAAGAAACCTGACCTATATTTACTCGTAAGAGCATGTGGGATAAAATCTATGACATTTCACTGCACTATGTCTGATGTTAAAATAGCCACTATTTCTCAGAAGAGCTTGAGACTGGAAATTCCATGAATAGATGCACTATGTTATTGCGCTGTGTAATATTATTTTTCATATCGATATTATTATAAACTTGGCATTCGATTATGGGTCGTATTAAGAAACTAAAGAGAATGGAATTCATCGGGCGATTGGTAAACAATTTGTTATTCAATATTCCGTTCACATACTGAAATTGATTCAAGAGAAAACACTTTTAGAAAGGGATCAAAAGCCTTATATATATGTACATATAAGTGTCACCTCAAACCCCAACAATCGCATAAACAGCCAATCAATTTACGTACTCAACACAACAAATACAGGGTCCCTTTGTGCAAACTCCAACGTTATTGCTACCTCAATAGTCGGGGGGTCGTGCCGCTGAATAATTCAGGAGGAACCAGAGACATCGCTTGTGTTTTGCCCCATCACTAAAGAACAAATCATGTGCGCTTCACTGACGAAACTATCTGTCGCTACACTAATTTTACGGGGCCGTCAGGGACCCTATTTGATTAATGCGGGCCCTCCGAATACCTTTCGCTCTCAATGTGATTGGTTCCAAGATTACGTTCTATATTGTATGTATACGTTTGAGGCTTTACTTTATAAGGATGTATGTGAATTTAAACATGGTTTTCATTGGCATTTATCGTAAGCGAGTAAAATTCAATATGAAAACTCGAATAAAATTCAGCTAAATCGATACTATAGCTACGTGTATGTAAAATATGTGGTGTTTGCAAACTATATTTGCTAAATATCATAGTACTTCTTTCGTATTTACTTTATTAGACTTTTTTTATTGTTAAAAATATAGTACATAACTAACAAAACCTTTTATTGTTTACAGAAAAACAAAAACCGAACAACAACCAAACCATTAAACAACTGAAAAACAACAAGCCTGTCAAAAACCTTGAACCCTAGAAATTCAAAATGGCGCACTTTTGGCTATTCCAATTCGCCATCTTACTTCTCACAACATCCTGCCTAGGAAATTACTGTAAGGACGCGAACTTGTGTTGCCAAGGTCGTGACAGTTCTTGTGTGGTACAAAAAGCTCACCAGAACGCGATTATCGAAGACATAAGCGATAAGCCGTGCTACTGTGACCATGCGTGCCTCAAACTTGGGGACTGCTGCCCGGATTTCAAGACTACGTGCGGAGGTGAGTTTTTCTTATTTTGTATCTGTTATATTAAGGGATTCTGTTGAAGGTTGATGAGTTGTACGGGGTAGGCCGGGTAGATGTGTGCTTGAAAAGAATGGAGCAAAAGAATTTTGACAATTTCATTCAAGGAGGTGATGGGTAGTGTCTGCCTATCCCGTTAGGAAATTACAGGTTTGATATATGTATGTTGTAAAAATCATAAGTCATCTATGTGTTTTTATATAAAAGGAATGAGTGAAGAAAGGTTGATATTAGAAGTACTTGTTAGTACTGGGTATTTGTTCAGATGAGTGTATTTTAGTAAAGCGTAGAATTTTTTACATTTATTTGAACATAGGAAATACTCAGCTAAAACAGTCTGTACTACATAAAATACAGTTAAGGTATATTAGTTGTAACTTAACTAATTTATTAAATAGTCTATTTATATTTTTGTAGATACAACTATTATTATTTTACATTCATATTCGATCCATAATTCGTGTACGTTCAAAAACACAGTTTAAAAAATGTCCACTGTTCTTATTTCAAACTTCCAAAATGCTGAAAAGGTCTCGCCAAAACGTCGACACAGCTTTTACGTATAAATGGCCGCCATCTAATAAATGGTGCTCTTAGAACAATTTATCTCGGGATATTGTTTTAAAAATATGTTCCATTACTCTCCACGGATTATCCCACTCGAGTCATTTACGATATACACGTGCAAAGTACGTTTAAAAACCGTACATTTAAAGAGTAAGAAATATATAATGATAAAGTTTTGGTTCTAAATTCTAAAACTATAATAAGAGACAGTTTTAGTAGAACAATATAACATTGAAAAACGATTTCAAATCCAGTTGATAACTTAACTATTAAGTCTTTCTATTTAATTTTATAGAAACCATTATGCAAATCGTAATAATAAATATTGTCTTATCCCTTAATGTAACGGAGAATAATAAAAAATCCGATCTCAAGTCCAAGTGAACGTTTTTAGGCGTTTAACTTTAGTTTATCAAATATATATTAATGTACCTAGCAGTAACATCTGTAACAAATAAAAATTGCAACAATTTTTAATCACATCATTATTTATCTCGATACTTATATGAACACTTGCATAAAATTAACATAATACGTAATATATTTTCAGTGAACCACCGCAGTTAATCCGCTAAAGTACAAAATGCACTAACAAAATCCGTTACCACGGCAACGCATACGGCTTATCTTAACGAGAATCTGAAATTATGACTATCGGATAGCATCCGATATTGGGAATTTAACTGCACTCTATGTAGTGAAAAGAGGAACAAATAATTACTATTTTATCATATATCTCGTCATTGACAGCTTTAGATAAATTTATTAATTTGAATTAAATAATAGAAGGGAGGTCAATGGAATCTATTAGATGATATGCTAGTAACCTGTCATTAATATTCCATTATGACATCACAATCTTAATATTCATGCCAAATAAGTGGCCAAAGCTTCATTTCAACTAAGTCCTGACTAGACAACAGTTTTTAGGTGACTTAAAAACAATATATACAAATAATATAATGCAAAATGGCATTTCAAGTAATACTATTTAAACAATATATCACGGTGTTTTATTCAATTATGCATGCATTAAAAGTTTTATACTTTTCTTAACTAAAAATTAAGTGAAAACGCAATGAATCTTTGAGTAACCAAAATATTTTATATTTATTCTATTCATACGGCAATTCATCTTTACACATAAGGTATGCCAGGAAGAACGTCAATCTTTATACGTTCCAGGCTAGTTAAGATTATACACTGCAATATGAAATAACGTATTTTATAAATTATCCTCATAAATATATAATAACACTTTAGTCCACTTATTCGAAAATTATTTCCGAATACAAACCAAACAGTTTAGAGAATAGTAAATAGCTATATAATGAGGGAACGAAATTCAATTTAAATCTGTTTCCCTCGTAGTTCTGTTTGCGTACAATGGCTGTAGCCTCGTTTACATTTGGGATCATTACGCTTAAATGCGGATAGGGTGTGTTCACGGTTACGGAGAGCGGAAGAGCGTTTAGAACTTAATATTATGGAGCGATAAAGGCTATTAATAATAATATTTTAGGACAATATTACATCAATTGAACTAGCCAAGACAAGTACATTTAAAACTTGTGTTAAGGGTACTATTTAACGTATATTTAAGAAATATATACATATTATAAATAGATAAATACATATATAGTATATATAATCAACAACCAGACTGGAAAGCAGAAGAAAAGCGTAGTTCTCAACTCTGCCCCCACCGGGAATCGAACCTGGGACCTCACGATTAGCGTTCAGGTGATTAACCAATCGCGCCACGAAGGTCGTCGTCGTCTATTACACATACTTAAATATACATTCACGGCTTTTATACCCTTTCTGGGTGGACGAATATTCGGAGACATGAAAGATGTCCTTGGTCACTTTTTTGCGTGAATATTTGGGTTGTGATGTCGTATCGAACAATGGTGACAGGTTGCTAGCCTACCGTTTAATAGAGACTGTTGTATGATTGACTGTAGTTATGATTGTAACATTAATATCTGATATTTAAACAACATGACAAAAATAAGGTTTAGGTAAAACTTAGCAAAAAGATATTTGAACTATTTGAAGAGTTAGGTTAGGTTTATACTGATGCTTTTTAAGTTTCTGAAAAATCCACTTTATATTCCTAACTATGTATATACTATATAATCCGTAATAACAAATAAAACTTATTTCCGAATTATATGTATAAATATCAGCAAAATTTAACAACAAACCAAACCCAATATTATTTATTTCCATACCAAGTTATATAATACATGTTTACATTGAAATGAATGTAAATTTTCTTTGTTTATTCAATGTCTTACATGCTTCAATCTCAAAGTTTTCTTCATTGTTTACTTGTGTACGTTCGTAATTTAAGAAAGTTCTCTAGAAGTATATTTGATGTGAGTTTGTAATTCAGGAAAGTTTCTTCCCTTCACCGTAAACACGCCATAGGGGGCAGCACAAGCTTATTTGCATTTGCTGTATGCGGACAAAGCGTGGATTGTGTTTTAAATTTGAGGCCGTGTTTTAGAATATCATGGTTGCCAACGAATGGGAATGTTAATAGGATTCTACGTACTGTTTTTGAAAGATACTTCATTTGAATCAAGTGGTTTCTGGAATTCAAAAGGTTGGAGTCGTCTATGGTTCATCAACAAATTCAGCTGCTCAGTGAAAGTTGAAAATGTAAATAATTATTTTCGGCAGAATATTTAGTCTGTTGTGATGCCAAATTGGCTAAATATGTTTGCTTTGCAATTATATTTGGGTTCTCAACTGGAACGAACCGAAGAACAAGGAAGAGAAGAATTGGAGCTTCGATTTCGTTTTTCTTCGGTTGTAGCGGCTGGCGGCGTTGGTGAACCATGGCGATGGAATAACGAGAAGTTCAAACGCCGTGGCATCAGTGTTTGTACTTCAGCCGACCTAACCTTAGCGGTGAATGGCTTAATAAAGAATTAAAAAAAAAAGGTTTGATGATAATGGTTGAAAGTGTGTATATTATTGTATGTGTGTGTATTATGGTATTTTATTTACTATTGAGTCATGTTTCAAAGTGTGATGTTAATATGAACTAGTAGATCTAGTTTTGTCACTCTATTTGAATGTCATTTTATTTCATTACACACTCGACGGTTATAGGTACTTCTAATGTCACCCTTTTTCATAACTTAATCGATTTGTAATATCATTTATTTATGTATTTTAATTCTAAGAACTTCTTTGTGATTACTAAGTACTATGAAATATGCATGAGTGGTCGAAAAATGTAATGAATATTTTTAATCAAAGATATTGGAAATGGATTTGCGCAATAGCGCTTGCGGTGAAACTGAGAAATTGGGTTTGGGCACTTATTAAATATTACTGCTCTTTTCAGGGTTCGCGACTCAGAATTTTATACGAAAGAAATCGTAACGTTATTTTGTAATAATAAAAAAAACGTTTATTTACAGCCACAAAAACATACACAATACAAAACGTTTATAATTAAAACTTACAAACTACTTGTGCAAGTTATTGTCGCAGCAAAGGGTTCCAGCGGAGTTGGAAGTATGTTGCGTTTGATAGCGAACGCAACGCTGGTCTTATGTCGGAACCATTGGAGATCATCTATCACCATCCATCGATCCCGATCGAAAATCTATTGGTTATTATCATTAATACTATCTAATCAATATTATTATTATTTTGACATCCTCCGTGGCGCGATTGGTTAGCCACCGGAACACTAATCGTGAGGTCCCGGGTTCGATTCCTGGTGGAGGCAGAAATAAGAACTACGCTTTTCTACTGCTTTCCAGTCTGGTCGTTGATTATATATGCTATATATGTATTTATTTATATATAATATGTATATATTTCTTAAATATACGATGACTAGTACCCTTAACACAAGTCTTAAATGAACTTACCAAGGGGCTAGTTCAATTGGTGTGATAATGTCCAAATATTATTATTATTATTAATATGGTTTAAAAATGTTAAACTTTCATAAATGTGTCAAAAAATCTTATGCTTATACTACATATTATTATTACCATAAAATTATACCTTTTCTCCACATTTATTCTTCTTGTTCCAGTGACCGACTGCGTGGTATCAGCGTGGGGAACCTGGTCTGAATGTGACACCAAATGCGGCACAGGAACTATGGTGAGGACCAGGAAGGTCATGCAGGAGTCCCAGCATGGAGGGAGACGGTGTCCCTCGCTGGTGCAGCGGAGGGTCTGTCACGAACATCTGGGGTGCTCTGCGCAGAGTGATTTGCCTTTGAGAGGTAAGAAGATTACGTGCTTAGGACTATAGTACATTCGCATTAAGAAAATAGTGACGTCATCCAGTCCCCACGATTTGACCAATGAGACGTTACAACGGTTGTCTGCAATTGGTCAATGTGACTTGTTTTCTCGTTTACTCACGTCTCATTGGCCAGTTTAACCTCTGAATATCATGACGTCACTATTTTCTTAACGCGAATAGACTATACCTTAGGAATGATTGTTTCCTTTTACATTACGTAGTGTTCCCCGAAGAGGTAATAGTTAGTGCTTATAAATGGCGACATGGCTTACCACCTGTCACATTGAGTACTGACTGTAAACACGTGGGTTCGAGGTGGCTATAGAATTACTACCTGCGCAATTCCGGAGATGGACACCTGAATCTCTGACTACCCCGCAAGGGTTAATGGTCGTGAATGCGTTTATCTTTTTATTACGTAGTGTTAGTTACGTTTATCTAGACTCTAGATTCTAGAGTGAAATGAGCGCTTTGAGTGACTCATACCTAACATGCCTTCGATATTTCGGTAATAGGCATTCTAGCCTCTGACTACTAGTCGGCCACAGGAAAAACGTATCATACACAAGTCGTGAAGCGTATGTATGTATCTTTACGTAGAAAGTACATTCGCATTATACGTACAGTCAGCGCTAAAAGTCAGTAACTTTTTATAAGGGTAAAGTTTATAAGAACAAAAGACAATATTTTACATTTTAAAACTGGCGCCACTATGCATTGTCAGGGCCATATACGTTCGCGTGCTTCGAAATAAAAACTACTGTCTTTTGTTCTTATAAACGTAAACCTTATAAAAAGATACTGGGACTGCACTTTTAGCGTTGACTGTACATAACATATACGTTGCGTCCTATATCTCTAAGTTGGGGATTTGCTTATTCATCTCTACATTCCAGAGGTAGTTATTCTATTCACCTCAATTATCGAACTATCGTATTCCTAATTCGTAGCTCAGTTGTTTAGGGCTTAACCCTGTATCAGTGGGTTCAGGGTTCAAATCCCGTTTGAGTATGTACCAATGGAAATGATGTTTAATGAATTTCTATGTACATTTCCGTAATAAAAACACATTTACGAAATGCATCGAATATTACGGTAAGAGAAAACTTCGTGAGCAAACCTACCTGTTCCCCGAACGTTAGTTAGTGCTTGTAAATGGCGACATGGCTTATAACCTGTCACAATGAGTACTGCAACTCACACTCCAAAACTATTATGGGAGTCCATTTCTACACAGTAAAACAGTGGTTGGAGCCAGAGCTGTCCTAATTCAAGCTCCAAACCCTGTCGTACTGTGTAGTAAGTTATAAAATGTCTCCTACTGATAAACCCAAAACTATTTTCCATCTTATACTAAGTTACTTCTGGTGACCAGGTGAGATGGCGATGCTGCTGCCGGGAGCGCTGTCAGTGAGTCGTCACTCCAACGACACTGTGGACATCCGGAAGAACCTTCGCCTCCGGAACCCTGATGACCCTGAAGCCAATGCTCATAGGGAGTGAGTATCCGAACTTACATATGTATTTGTGTCATTGTTAACGGGATAAGGTGCAATAATCACTACATAGTATAAAACAAAGTCGCTTTCTCTGTCCCTATGTCCCTTTGTATGTTTAAATCTTTGAAACTACGCAACGGATTTTGATGCGGTTTTTTTAATAGATAGCGTGATTCAAGAGGAAGGTTCATATGTACAATAACATCCATTAAATAGTGGAGTAGGCTATATATTTTATACCGATGCGAAGCCGAAGCGGGTCGCTAGTAAATACATATGTTGATAGTACGATTTCACCGTTGTGAGGGCGCTGGAGTCTATGCTAGGAATAAGTTTAAAAAATAATGAATGGTAAGTTTTAATACAAGGGAGTTTAGAATTAAACTAAATATGTATGCACTATTTTGAGTAATATTACAATCCGATTTTTTTTTGACATCTAAGGTTTCTTCATAAATAAATAATTACTTTCACGACAAAGTAATTATTGCCATTGCCATCTGACCATAAAATGAAAATAACATGTTTAATGGGCCTTAGCTCACAAACTTATGACTATACTTATACTATGCATGATTGTCATTTAACCCCTCACGGAGTGGTCAGAACTTAGGTTACCTTTGCCATAAATAAAGGAACGTGATATTTACATACGAGACATTAGTGACCAATAAATTGACCCCGAGTTCCTTAGTTACCTTCTACGGTATGTTAGGATAAAAAGCAGTTGGTTAGCATTCTTTTTATGAAATTAATTGAATTATTTTACTTCTTCTACTTTATGGATATAATATCTTAGACCTTGTTAGAAGTAAATCAGTCTTATGTAAGTCAATAAATTATAATATGTTATTTTTCAAGGTACTGCGTACAATTCGAAGTCCTGAAATCCACAAAGTCCTGCCACATGGATTCTGATTACAAGTCACTCACAGAAGGTAAGCAGATATCAACAAACACACTAGTCATGTAATTCCCAAATCAATAATACTTTAACTACGACTAACTAATTCGACGTAGCTCAGTTGTTTGGGTCTTGGCTCTGTATCAGTGGGTACAGGGTTCAAATCCCGTTTGAGCATGTACCAATGGAAATGAAGTTTAATGAATTTCTACGAGTATGTACATTTTCTTAATAAAATCACATTTATGAAATGCATCGAATTATACAGTGAGGGAAAACATTGTAAGGAAACCTACCTGTTCGTCGAACAGGTAATAGTTAGTGCTTGTAAATGGCGACATGGCTGACCACCTGTCACATTGTCACTGACTATCTGGTTAACACGTTGGTTCGAGGTGGCCATAGAATTACTACCTTCGCAATTGCGGAGATGGACATCTGAACCTCTGACTACCCCGTAAGGGTTAATGGTCGTGAACGCGTACGTAAAAGTAAAACTACTAATCTATGTTCCGACTGAGAATAGAATTGTCTTTATAATATTTTCCGAAATACTATTGTGTAGTTAGATTAAAATTCAAATACTTCTCGGTTATCCATTCCTTACCTATAACATTACAAACTCTTTACGCCCTTAGCACACCTCCGCCGCGAAACCATAACAGCGAAAGTGAGGAGGTGTGCTAAGGGCGTTAGTTAGACAACAGTAAACAATATGATATATGTATATTGCATGGTTCTGACCACCACCTAACGTAAGTATAGTGTAACAAATGAAAGTTTAGGATCCACTGTGTCCTACAGGAATAGAGGAAGCTTCCTACCTGTGCAGGTGTTCGTCCAGGTTAATGGACTGATTTGGAAATTTGTATATATCTTGTTTCCGTAAAATATTTCATTTGCGCGTTCTAGGTAATTGATTTATGTAATTATTATTTTATTCTTGGCGGCGTCATCTGTGGTAATTATGTTTAACTTATTGCAACTTAGGTTTACTTAGGTTTCTCTCTGTGTGTGGCGCTCTAGAGGTCGCCACAAAAGTTTGTTAAGGAAACAAGATATTTAAAAAAAAGCTTGTTCTTCATTACAATAGTTCTCTGACAACCTGTATACTCGTGTAATGGTGGTGAATATGTATGCACACGTTTGAAGAGGCTCCAAGTCAATGTATGTGCATTCTAATTCCATCTGACAGGGGTCCGTGTAGAGATGCCTTTAAAATTATTCAGCATCCAACAAGGAGGTTTTACTGTTTTTGTTAATTTGAGCGAAGGAGGATTTAATGTGGTTTCAACCTTTTTAGGAAAAATCTGGATGTGTATTAATATTATGAATAATATTAGGGCAGTATTTATTTCTATATACATATATTAAGCCAGTGATATTAATTAAAAAATAGGGTTGCTTTTTAATTTGTTCTGCATGTTGTTATTAAAAATTAAAACATAGATTTAAATATCATCAATGAATGAGAAAAATGTCATGACATAATATCGTGACGTTAGTCAGAAAATCTTACTGGTGTAGTTATTCCAGAATTTTAAACGTGAATAAAAAAGAATCGTGTATTCGTTATTTTATAAAATATATCCAAACGAGAATTTATTTAAACTCTTAAAATTTACGTAATTATTTAACAACATTGACAACTATAGCGTGCGTGACATGTGTATCTTTCCATATTTGAATAATAGAATAATAATAATACTTCTTTGACTTTTTTTACGTAATGAACATAGTCCATACGACCTCACAGTCAGACAATCAGGAAAACTCACCAAGTGGATAGGGAAGCCAGTGTTTGATTAAGCACAGATGGATATCTCGTATAGAATGCAAACACAGGGCTAAGCTTGAAAATGGGAAATCCAATAGTGATGTAGTATGAGAATGGTTACTGGAAAAAGACGGAAAATAATTGGTATTTAGTACTGGAAAAGTTTATGAAAATTTGAAGTTGTTGAATGGACGTAGTTTAAACAACCAAATAGATATATCTATACGTAATATTAATGATTTAACAATATAATAAAACAATGTTTTTAATCATAGATTTTAAACATGGATTATACATATTGAAATGAAATAAAAAAAATATTTAAACCAACAGAACAAAACAAAGATTATAAAATTAACAATAATAAGAATAACTTAATTTTTAGATCGTCAAACAGTATGTTATTTTTGTTTGTCGAATTAATCGACGTTTATTCTTCCAACATATTTTATTTATATACATCCAAACTCAAACCGAAATGCCTTTATCGAAATATGACATTCACTCAAAGAACGAGAATTCTCTTTATCGAAATATGACATTCACTGAATGAACGACGAACGATTCAATGGCCAATCCCCGTTACACTGAATTTCCTGAACTAGTGTTTGAATGAAGGTGCATTTCACAAATCGAATGCAAACATTCCGGGTGGGTTTGCAAATGGGAAAGCTCTCAATATCACAAGCTTTGTGCGATTTCGGTGTGAGATATTCGTGTGTGGAAGCCCTAATATCTGCTTTCAATTTTCTGTAGAATTATGTGTTTGGAAATCGGAGATTGACAAAATAGATAACATGATGCATCATTTGTAATAACATTATTTCATTTAAAGACAATATGTTCTTATACAGTAGTAACCATAATTTTCTTCATTTTCTTTGAAGTAGCAACTAGATTATTTTAATGTCTTCATACGACCTTTTTTGTCATTCATACGACAGAAGAAATTAGTATGTCTTTATGTCTTTTTTCTCTTATGGGTCAGAACCTCAGAATTATAATATCTCCATCGCCACCTAATATATATATATATATATATATATATATGTATGTATATCGTCGCCTTATACATAAGGTAACGAGGACTGTTTTAATAACTAATTATACATTCACTTAATCCCTCTCGGTGTGGACAGAATCTCGGAAACATAACACTTTGTTCACTTTTAGCATTCATGTGGAATCTTGATGACAAGTTGCTAGCCTATCACCTTGTTTCCATCTAACCCCATCACCTTGCCAGCTTCTTCCTGTGAAGAAAGAACTAGTCCCCTTTAACACGTTAGGAAGAACGAACTAGCTATATAGTAAACTAGCGATCAGCTCCGGCTTCGCACTTCTGGCTATTTAATGGATGTTATTATACATATAAACCTTCCTCTTGAATCACTCTATCTATAAAAAAAACGCATCAATATCCGTTGCGTAGTTTCAAAGATTTAAGCATACTAAGGGACATAGGGATAGAGAAAGCGACTTTGTTTTATACTATGTAGTGATAGTCTAAACAATCCCTTTTTGTTCCCAGGCAACAAAGTCTGCGTCCTCTGCGAGACAGCCGCTCTGAAAAGGACTCTGGACTGGCGATGTGCTGGTCACGGGGTCCCAGAACAGACCTCGAGGTTCTCAGCTTTAGTGGCCCCTCACTGCCACGGGAAGTGGACCAGATTACCCACGGACTTGGACAAGAATCACGAGTGCTGTCGGAACCCACATTTCATCTTCGTTTGAATATGTCATAGCTATAGATTAATAACGGTTTGTTTTGATTGGTTGAGTTTGATTGTCGAAATAATAAACACGGAATTTTATTTTCTTTTAGGGTTTTATAGAAATAAAGGTTGATTTAAATGAGGAGAGTTTTTTGTGTCGAATTTTTCGCAGAGAAAAAACCTGGAATGGTGTAAAACAGATGAAACTTATTTGGTGATTTTCACCTGACGTGTTTAAAAGGGAACTTTGACGAATCTGGGCGAAATACTCTTCTCGTGTAAATGAACCTTAAGATTACAGATTGGATAACTAACGTTTTAGGACGAAGTTATAGTAATGTCAAAATAACATATTACTCATACAATAGGTCAGGTTATTGTAATACCTTTCTTTTTTGATGAACAGGGGAGATTGGAAACTCATTTGTTTTTACAAACATTGAAATGTCATGAAATACGCATTAATAAATGTCGAAATTAATAAATGACAAATATTATGTAAAACAGTTGAAATACATTGGTACTGGGTTTGGAATTTAAAATAAATGAATAAGCTTAATTTATTTATGTTTTGTACCTTTTTATATAATAAAAATCTCATTTATTACTTCATATTGTAAGATTGTTACAAAAATTCATTTACATGCATTAAAACTATCGTTGTGAACCAACATATCTTGCTGATTATGTATTAGGTAAGTGAAATCACTGCAGCCATATTCAAATCAATGCAAATACCTATTCATTAACATTAACTTCTAACTTGTTTGTTATAAAACAAATTGAATTGATTTTTTTGCAAGAAAACGGGACTTAGAGTACCCGCCACATACGGTGGCAGTAGCCAAACTTGGAACTAAATTTGACGTTTCCGCCATTGCGTGTTATTTTGTATGAAAAGTAAATTTAGTATTACCAGCGTTGTGTTTTTTGCCCACTCTTTGTAATTTTTATGTTTGTTAAGGGTGATTATAATAAATTGATTTCCGGAGTTTCTTGTTAGTTCTTCTCCAAGCTAGGGTCTCCGCTGATCTAACCTCGGTAAAAAATATGTAAAGACAATGCTCAGTGCCATGTTTGAAATAATAGTTTTAAGAGATTCGCGATTTATACTCATGATATAAGATATAAGGGTGTGTATAAGATTGATTGCAGCTGTGGGAAATCCTATGTCGAACAGACTAAACGGTCTATTGCGGACAGAGTGAAGGAACACATAATATATGTAATATATAATAAGAAGGATAAGTCCCGTTAATTATTAATCATGTTTGAAATAGTATAATAAACATATTTTGACTTTGATATATTAATTTGTTTTATTTGAGTTTATAGCTCTGCAACCAAAGATCGTTACAAATGAAACCTATAATGTTTCGAGCCGTATGGCACAGTGAGTGCTAGTTTTGGCGTGTTTACTGGTAACACTGAATTACGCGACTGTGGCGACGCCTCCAACTGCCACCGTATGTGGCGCGATCTCTAGAGATCCCGCCACATAAGGTGGCAGTTGGAGGCGTCGCCACAGTCGCGTAATTCAGTGTTACCAGTAAACACGCCAAAACTAGCACTCACTGGGCCATACGGCTCGATACATTATAGGTTTCATTTGTAACGGTCTTTGGTTGCAGAGCTATAAACTCAAATAAAACAAATTAATATATCAAAGTCAAAATATGTTTATTAAACTATTTCAAACATGATTAATAATTAACGGGACTTATCCTTCTTATTATATATTACATATATTATGTGTTCCTTCACTCTGTTTGCAATAGACCGTTTAGTCTGTCCGACGTAGGATTTCCCACAGCTGCAATCAATCTTATACACACCCTTATATCTTATATCATGAGTATAAATCGCGAATCTCTTAAAACTATTATTTCAAACATGGCACTGAGCATTGTCTTTACATATTTTTTACCGAGGTTAGATCAGCGGAGACCTTAGCTTGGAGAAGAACTAACAAGAAACTCCGGAAATCAATTTATTATAATCACCCTTAACAAACATAAAAATTACAAAGAGTGGGCAAAAAACACAACGCTGGTAATACTAAATTTACCTTTCATACAAAATTACACGCAATGGCGGTAACGTCAAATTTAGTTCCAAGTTTGGCTACTGCCACCTTATGTGGCGGGATCTCTATCGTGAATATTTTATAAACAAACGTTTTAAAATCGCAAATCTCTCAAAAATTGAATTGAATTGAATTTGATTCTCATTTACTCATAACAAATGACTGCAGTGCTCGAGCTATCGTCTAAATAGGTTTAGTTAGGTCTTAGTGTAAATAATTAAGTACTATGAAATGTACGGAACTTCTTAATAAATGCTTGATTTATACAAATGTGTTTCATTGCTAACTAACTTTATATCACTCTATTGTAGTTGCTCCAAGTAGTGATTTAATTAAAACATACGGTTCATATATAGATTATATCAATAAATATACGTGACAATTTATAAATTACTCATACATATATTTATTTGTACAGCTGAGTCTTTATATTAAAGCTCAGATACACTATTAAATAGGGAACTAATCTTTAATAAAGGTGCTAAGTGGTAAAGGTAACCAAGTAAGTATATTTTTGTCAATTAAAATGTTTAACAGTTATACAAGTATCCTATATACTTAGAGTAGAAAACATATGATATCGAAATCATTTAAGAACAAATAGGTTATAATTACTATTGTAACAAACTGATTTTAAGTCCAAAAACCAGTAAAAATATAATTGAAACCATCGCAATGTTCTGGTACAATTCTGGTTCTGGTTCAAGTACAATTTATAGCGTAACACAATTACGATTTCCATTTATAGCAAGATATTGACTTCGATAAATTGCTGCGAAACCACGAACCGAACTTTGGCAATTACAAAACAATTAATGAGAACAAACAATGATATTCGCGGACTATCATTAGTTCCGACTTCAGAGACAGATGGCGTTTTGATTAATGACAGATTCAGCTGTCAACCGCTTGTCTTGTTACGAAGAGTGGGTAGAATTTGACGTGCAATCCTTTAAATGTCTAACGGCTTAGAAATGGCGTAGTTAGGAAGTATACACACTACTAATTAATGTTAACATATACAATGATTTTTGGAGCATTCCGGTATGAAACATAAAATAGTATAAGTGTATCGTACTAATAATATTGCGATTTTAATATCGATGGGTCTTTTAAAATGACTAAAAAAGGTCTGAGTGTCAATTACGACATCGCGTAGTGGGTAGAGATCCCGCCACATAAATTGGCAGTAGCCAAACTTGGAACTAAATTTGACATTTCCGCCATTGCGTGTTATTTTGTATGAAAGGTAAATTTAGTATTACCAGCGTTGTGTTTTTTGCCCACTCTTTGTAATTTTTATGTTTGTTGAGGGTGATTATAATAAATTGATTTCCGGAGTTTCTTGTTAAATTAAATTTTATTATTATTTAAATTTCTTATTTAAATAATAATAAAATTATTATAATTTCTTATTATAGTCTGGCTAACGAAAGTAGATACTGAAAAAGCGCGGCAAATTTAAAAAATATTAGCATTGCAACCCTAAAATAAAAAGGAAAGTCGGAACAACTCACTTTGATACTTTGACATTTATTTTTATTTTACTAGTAGATGCTTCCAATTTTGTCCGCGTTATGACATGATTAAAAGTAGCTTATATAACTTGTTATCTCTTTATTAACTCCATACCAAACATCACACGGATACGTCACTCCATTGTAGCGTATTAAAGGAACAAAAAGAACAAACAAAAAATAACTAATACGAATTTGTACTTACTTAATTAAAATAAAAAAATATCAAGACATTTCTAGAGATCCCGCCACATAAGGCGGCAGTTGGAGGCGTCGCCACAGTCGCGTAATTCAGTGTTACCAGTAAACACGCCAAAACTAGCACTCACTGTGCCATACGGCTCGATACATTATAGGTTTCATTTGTAACGGTCTTTGGTTGCAGAGCTATAAACTCAAATAAAACAAATTAATATATCAAAGTCAAAATATGTTTATTAAACTATTTCAAACATGATTAATAATTAACGGGACTTATCCTTCTTATTATATATTACATATATTATGTGTTCCTTCACTCTTTCCGCAATAGACCGTTTAGTGTGTTCGACGTAGGATTTCCCACAGCTGCAATCAATCTTATACACACCCTTATATCTTATATCATGAGTATAAATCGCGAATCTCTTAAAACTATTATTTCAAACATGGCACTGAGCATTGTCTTTACATATTTTTTACCGAGGTTAGATCAGCGGAGACCCTAGCTTGGAGAAGAACTAACAAGAAACTCCGGAAATCAATTTATTATAATCACCCTTAACAAACATAAAAATTACAAAGAGTGGGCAAAAAACACAACGCTGGTAATACTAAATTTACCTTTCATACAAAATAACACGCAATGGCGGTAACGTCAAATTTAGTTCCAAGTTTGGCTACTGCCACCGTATGTGGCGGGATCTCTATACGCAAGTCAACCATAAAGAAACATCAACAACACGCCATCTTCGGCGTCAGAAATAGGAATACCATACACTGATTTTGATTTTACCAAATTTTTCGGAAAACAGATACAAATTAATTTTCTTTAAAATAAAGTTGCCAAGTTTTTCTCTACCTAATTAGTTAAGATATAGTGTACCTAATTACTTAAGCTATTTATTAGACCAACGTAAGGCTTAGTGTAGCTCTTGAAATGATCCAACACGTACATACGATACTTATTTTCGATTAACACAATTTTAGCACACGTACAAATTTTTAAAACTCATTTTAACAAAATGTTTAAAATGAGTTCGTTTTAAAAATGCCTTTTTGGCATTAATTGTTCCTAAGTACTTTCTGCTTAAAATACCCCAATTGTAGGGTAAATATCAGATGGTAGGAACACTTTAGTGTTGTCATATAAAAAGTTTGCAAAAGCATCCAGCATCTACTTTCGTTAGCCAGACTATATATAATATTATTTAAATTTCTTGTTGAATTAAATCGAATCAAGCACAAACAGTAAACAACAACAAAATAACACGCAATGGCGGAAACGACAAATTTAGTTCCAAGTTTGCCAACAATATCGTCACGAAAATCTGAGATGCAAGAGTGGCTAAGAAGCAAAAATCTTTATTTTGAGGATAGCTGGACAAAGCCACTTTTTACCGTTTACCACGTTAGGCGATAGGGATCATAATTATTGTTAAGGAAAAACTGGCACACTGCTCACATTTTTTGTAATCTTTATGTTTGTTACTTATAAAAATAATAATCTTTATTGTTGTTATACTTAGATCATAAGATAACATTCAAAGAGAGCTTGTGATAGGGCCTATTTTAAATAAACATATTTTGACTTTGATATATTAATTTGTTTTATTTGAGTTTATAGCTCTGTAACCAAAGACCGTTACAAATGAAACCTATAATGTATCGAGCCGTATGGCACAGTGAGTGCTAGTTTTGGCGTGTTTACTGGTAACACTGAATTACGTGACTGTGGCGACGCCCCCAACTGCCAATTTATATGACGGGATCTCTAAATTAAACTTAAATGTCACCAGATAGAGATCCCGCCACATAAGCTGGCAGTAGCCAAACTTGGAACTAAATTTGACGTTTCCGCAATTGCGTGTTATTTTGTATGAAAGGTAAATTTAGTATTACCAGCGTTGTGTTTTTTGCCCACTCTTTGTAATTTTTATGTTTGTTAAGGGTGATTATAATAAATTGATTTCCGGAGTTTCTTGTTAGTTCTTCTCCAAGCTAGGGTCTCCGCTGATCTAACCTCGGTAAAAGATATGTTAAGACAATGCTCAGTGCCATGTTTGAAATAGTTTTTTAATTTATACTTAGATCATAAGATAACTTTCAAAGAGAGCTTGTGATATTTATAATTTTGAATATATTATGGCAGATGGAGGCGTCGCCGCAGTTGCATAATTCACTGTTGCCAGTAAACACGCCATTATAGGTTTCATTGTAACGGTCTTTGGTTGCAGAGCTATAAACTCAAATAAAACAAATTAATATATCAAAGTCAAAAGTCAAAATATTTTTAGACCGTTACAAATGAAACCTATAATGTATCGAACCGTATGGCACAGTGAGTGCTAGTTTTGGCGTGTTTACTGGTAACACTGAATTACGCGACTGTGGCGACGCCCCCAACTGCCAATTTATATGGCGGGATCTCTAGTGAGCTTATTACTAAGAGCTTACATACATACATATTCACACCTCTATGTCGCTAATTTAATAGGCAGAGAATATAGAATAAATAAATAAAATATTAATAAATTTCTCTTGCTTCATTTACACCTACATTCTCATCTTAGCTATTCTGTTCTTCACGCTACATACATCCTTGAGAAGAACGTCTCTAATATGATCTTTATATCTGTATATGTTATAAATGGCCGTCACTGTACTTTATAAAAATGTACAGGCACGGACTATCGCCTATTCCGAAAAGCAGGCAGTGTTCCTTATGATATTTCTCTCACTGTAGTGTATACAAAAATGTTTTGAATAGGTACTTACTTAAAGAAAGAAAACACTTTTTCGCTGCATTATATAAAATTAACATAAAACAAAAAATATGAAAACTTTGATTTAGTGTAAAGTGCTGCCTCTGTATACGATGCAACTAGGCTGCATCACTGGTCCCCCAGCAGCACCCGATTCTTACTACATGCTGAAGTATATTTTTATATTACAATATCACCATATAGTAGACATATAATTTCTTACTACATGCTGAAGTATATTTTTATATTACAATATCACCATATAGTAGACATATAATTTCTTACTACATGCTGAAGTATATTTTTATATTACAATATCACCATATAGTAGACATATAATTTCTTACTACATGCTGAAGTATATTTTTATATTACAATATCACCATATAGTAGACATATAATTTCTTACTACATGCTGGAGTATATTTTTATATTATAATATTAACATATTATATGATTCCAATAAAATATACTCATACACATCACTCTACCCTAATATTAACATTTATTACATTACATACAAGTTTTTGTCCCACTTTACCACTATTTAACCAGCATTTACACCTCAGCAATTCATCAAAAAAACGTGTTCATATTTATGGGAACAAAACCTACTGCAGCCAGGAAATATAACCGAAAATTTATGTGTAACACGCGTCGTGTTTGGTCACCATTCTGTTGTTCTGCGAATTGTAACATTGTAATGGAACAATGAAACAGTTGGTATTCCTTTTATGAGTTGCGAGCATTCGTTGCTAATAGTGGGAATTGTAGATAAATTTTACACGTAGTATGATATGCCGCAAAGGACAAATATTTATAATTATAATATATTACTGCGGTGAATAATAATATAATTAATATTTATAACTTCAGTGAGAGAAAACATCGTGGGGAAACCTGCCAATAACTGAAAATAGACTTAAAATAAAATATATCTGTATCAGTATCTGTATTCATTTGACACACAATATATTCTTAACCATCTGTTAAATTGGATATTGATTATATGGTTTTCGAGTAACCAAAGATCATCACATAAACTTAGGTGATGGTGGACACTGAACATCTGATTACACCGAAAGAGTCGTGAAAAATGTATGTATTTATAATAACGAAGTATTTACATAAGAGCAAGTATAAGAAGAAGGGAGTCTGCATATCTGGTTTAATTGGTAGAGCCGTAAATACAGAGATAGATATATACTTATGCATAATATAGTAACTGTTTCGCTTTAAGATACGTTATAACATTTGATTACCATCAATGACAACAAAATTTCCGCAACAAGATTCTTCAAATTTTTTTACATATTTCCCTCTACAAATATGTATATTCGTTACATTTACTTCACTATATTATGTCGAAATATGGACTTTGAGGCTTAGCTTACATTAAAATCCTAAAAACACATGCGTGGCTAAATTATATATATAAAACATTCCCTAAGGAATTCCACACATAAAAAGACTTTAAGATTGCGATCACGTATTTCTAAGTAGAGATCCAAATAACTTACTCATGACCACTCAACTTGGCTGAATCAAGTTAATGTTCCAAACCAAGGGCCGAATTTACTTATGCGTTTCAGCGCAACCGTAGTTCAATATCTTCACTAAAAGTGCGAAGTTGGTAGCTGGTAGCATACATACGTACATACATACACATCACGCCTGATTCCCTGTAGAGGGGTAGGTAAAGATCACGGAACCCCATTTGTCCCGATCTTGACAGACCACTTTGGCTTCATTGACACTCATACATCTTCTCATACACTCGGCGGTTATAGGTACTCCTAACGTCACTCTTTTTCAATATACCATCTATCTGACTGTTATGTCTTATTGGGCCGGCCCCTACGTAACTGCCCTTCTACTTCACTTACATATATTGCTTATGTCAATCTGCTATCATTTATAAGTTAAATATTGAATTTTCATTTTTAAAGTTGGTAGCAGATCAGCTGAAGTGTCAATTTTCACCATTAATGACAGCAAAAGTGTCACGCTTTATAAATGGCGAATTTTTCACTTTTGGTATTCATTTAACAATTTCACAGCGTTACTGAAGTGATATCGAACTATGATTTTGCAAAAGCATTAGTGGACTTGGACCCCCGAATGCTTGGTTGGCAAAATCAAATAACGTTTCACTTAAAGAATGCTCTCAGAACGTCTCTGCTAAGATTAGGTTTTAGAACGTACCTTAACATGATTGCTACATTCTTAGTTCGCAAATGGTAGCCTGAATCTAGAACTAGGGTCTATCTAGTCTAATTTTATCTATACTAAGCGGTACAACGTCGAGAAAACGTAATCTGTATGGGGGTTCGTTTAGAAAGATCATATTATGACGTAGCAAATGAGTAACGTAATTAAGTACATTTTGGTTTGAATACTATTTGTATTTTGCCCCTGTTGAAGGGTCTTTTATAAGATATATTATTTCATAAAAACGTTTTACTTGTCTTGTATGAGATACGAGAAGTCAAGTTTGATTCAATTCAGAATTTTGAGGTATCTAATTCAAGGAATATTATTTAATTATTAGACAAAAAAACAATCGACTGCCTTTAAAAGTCTTTGGAACTGACTCTATCGTTAGCTATAAATACATACATACACATCACTCCCTCTCCCTGTATAGAGGTAGGCAGAAATCACGGATCCCATTCGTCCGGATCTTGACAATCACTTTCGCTCTTCACTCATTCACCTCCTCATACACACTCGCCGAAATATATCTGCTATTCGGAGCGATAGTGAGTAGTTCGCATTTACTTAACTAGATTGTGAAATATCTTTTATTGGGAAGTATAGAAATTGCTTCAACAACTACGTTACATATTTATTTATTTAAAGGAAACAAAACAGTAACAAACCTGTTATAGATACAGTAATTGAGAGTATATCGTTAAATAATAAAAAAATATAAATAAAATAACAGACAACATAAAACATAACATACGCTTCACGACTTTCATTTTTCATTCATTTTCATTTCATTTCATTTTCATTCATTCATTTCATTTCATTTTCATTTTCATTTCATTTCATTTTCCGAAATTTCGAAGGCATGTTAGGTATGGGTCATTCGAAGCCCGCGTATCACTAGATAGACAGCACCCAACGAAATATAACAGACAAGTCATAAAATAAAATCCCGGCAATTAGCCGTAGGATAGTCAGAGGTTCAAGTGTTGATGTCTGAAGCTGTGGAGGAAGTGATAAGACTGTGTTATTTACGTATCAAAAACCGGAATATTTCTGGATATATTATAAAAAAGAAATTACAAACTGTGTTGAACATATACAACTGTCAAAAATGTAATTAAAAACATGTAGTCATTATAGACTGACAAAAACTTTTTTATTACGAAGCGTAAAAGATATGGACATTCATTTATGGTATTTCCAATTAAAGCATAATGAAAAAACAATATCTGGCGCTATTCTTGCGTTTTCATAAAAATACTTCATCAGAGAGTAAATTCAAAATAAAACATTCTTTATGTAGAAGCCTAGAACTTGATTCTGCTTTTACTTGTTTACCATTTACGAAGAGGAATTAATTAATTTTGTTAAAATCTATAAGTACGAAAAGAAGGAAAAATAATTGATAAGCTGTAAACAATAGAAAAGGCCGATTTATGCTGCATTTTGCCACAATAAAATAGTAAGTAAACCTGTTTCAAAACTATGTTTCTATTCACCCCTCTACGTCCTTAGCGGATAGGAATGATCCTGGCAAATCTCTCTTGCTTCAATTACATCCATTAACCTTCTCATACTCATATTTCATATATGTATTTGTATGTATGTATTACATTACCTAAATAATTCCAATACAAACTAATTACATCTTCCACAACATAATATGATCGACTCAGCGTTGAAGAGTCCACTGCTGGTTATATGCTTCTTGCAATTTCCTTTACTAAAGTCTGTTTGCGGCGTCAGTCCTCCAGAGAACTCTCCAGACTTCAGCATCCACTATTGGTCGAAGTCTACTACTTCATTTTAGCAAAATAGTAGTGCACTAGGATTGCAATCGCATTTTGATATCGGTTGTTAGTTTTTGCCATTAAATTATCATTTAATGAAGTTAACTGATAAAACTTGGATTTTGGCCCCATGTCGGCCCTGCCATCTTATTAACGTCGTCCGAATATCTAGCAGCTGGTCTGCAAACGCTTCGGCATTCCATTCTAGGTTTACCAGTTTATTACATACAGTTTTTAATATTATAAGCATACAAATATCCTAAGAAAATATCTCAGCGTGGTATTTTGTAGAATCGACCTACCGTCTAATGAAATGTTTCCCGCTCATTTTTCCAACAAAGCGCGCCGAGTGCTAAGCGCGGGAAGTGACCCTGATTGTAATTTGCGCCCTCTATTGTTTTATAATGGAAGCTAAATGCGAGCTCTAGGTTCGTGCCACTTGAGATATGAAAGAAAACTGTGTTTAACTATTACACATATAAACATAGACGTTTGACATACATACGTAAACATCACGCTTGATTCCCTGTTAGTCAGAGATTACGGGGCCCTATCTATCCCGATTCTGACAAACCACTATCGCTTAACAATATTACTTTACTTCGACAAGGATTGAAAGACACGAATTTATTTTTTGTGTAAATATAGGCTGGCAGACAAAATCACTTACATTTAATTAAGAATCAATTCTCAAAAAAACATTAACATATGAATCATGCTAAACCATTAAATTTTTCACGAGGCTCTACCAGGCGTTATTTACCACCTACTTTTAAGTAGTATATTTTATTAACAAATAATTACCTTTGCTACTCGACGTTTCGGCCATGTTGCAATGGCAATGGTCACGGGTCAACGCGAAATACACGTGACAAAGAATATACGCGATAAGTCCCGTTCTCTTGTAAAATGAATATAATAACGTGAGATTCTCAAAAATATTTCTTTTAACAAACGTTATACGTATTCCAGTACATTCTTTACCATTTTATACTCATAACTTAGGATAAAATCCAGACTAAAAGGTGCCAACCCACACATTATACAAATTATCCATCTCGCAAATCCTGTCAACGAAGCAAGTTGAAGGATCCGTGTCTTATCTCGCTTATTGGGACCAAGGGTGTGTTCTGGGACGTGATATGAAAGGTACTGTGTGTAAACGATATTTATGTACTTACAGCTTGTTTTACAATATGTTCGAGTAGCGGGTAGGTATCTATTATTTGTACTAAATTAAAATGACCTGCGTTAGCTGTAAAGAGAATGCTAACGAGCTGCCGTTCTTCCCGGCATGTCGTAGCAGTCAACTAAGGGAATAGTTTTCAAACTGTCCTATAATCAAAGTTCGATATGACGTCCCAACCGCCAACTTTCATGCTAAAAAGTGATAAAGGGTTTTTATTAATATATAATTATCATGTCTTCGAGGTTCTGTCTTATCCAAAGAGGGTTTTGAGGAAATTAATATATCTATGTACATACATACACATCACGCCTGATTCCCTGTAGAGGGGTAGGCAGAGATCACGGAACCCCATTTGTCCCTGACAGACCAATTTTGCTTCATTGACACTCATATACACTCGGCGGTTATAGGTACTCTAACGTTACCCTTTTCCAATAGAGCGTCTATCTGACTGCCATATAGAGTCAATCATTTTGTAATAAAGTTGTATTCATAAGCATAGTAAATAACAATGAAGTGCAGGATGTTTTAGAAGCGGGAAAATGGATAACCGTGACCTCTGCCAACATCTTTGTTAGGATCGGTCACAATGTATGTTTATCTATTTAAAATTAATATCTTTAATTCTCTTCCTAACTGCAACGTAAATAAAATGCAAGCTAGAGCTACTAGGTGACAGGTTACCTATCTGTCACGAATGTTTATATTTGTACAACCCGGAATGGAACACTAAAAGTGATCAATAGAAGATATGTCGTCTACCAAGTATGTGATTAAATTCAAATATGAAATCATTTATTTATTCTACGTAGAACTATTGAGTTACTTCGACGTTGCTCAATTGTTTGGGGCTTGACTTTGTATTAAAATAAAATTATATATTATTTATTTATGTACAATACAACAAGTATTGTATATTTCTATTTGTGGGTACAGGGTTCAAATGCTTTAGCATGTACTAATGTAATGAAGTTTAATGACTATGTACATTTTTGTAATAGAAAGACATTTGAAAGACGTAGTAAAAAGCATCGAATACTACGGTGAGAGAAACCATCGTGAGGAATCCTCCTGTTCCCGGAAAAGGTAATAAATAGTTAGTGCTTGTAAATGGTAATATAGCTTACCACCTGTCACATATGGTCAACACGTGGGTCCGATGCGGTCATAGAACTACTACCTACGCAATTGCGAACAGGGACACCTGAACCTCTGACTACCCCGCAAGGGTTGTGAACGCGTTTATTTTTTATGTTATTTACATTCCCATTAAATAAATTATATTCTCTGCCAATAATGTATAAACAGTAATAGTTAGCTAACAACCCTGTTACTTTTATCGCTTATCATAACACTATGCAATTCCCAAATAAAATTCAGTCAGTTATACTTGTATTTCCAACCCAGCCAAAACTTTGTTTTAACCAAACTAATAGGAAACTTATTAGTACTTAAACTTGATTTGCATAGCCGACGCGAGTTCAATTGTAACTTGTAATTAGTCTAGAAGGCCGCTGAGACAATATCTTCTCTGAATTGTTTCATTTAAGTTAATTTCACCCATTCGTTTGTTCCCGTCCTAATGAACAATACCGATTGAAATTCCCTACAAACATTGTGCTGTGGGAATTGAATTGTGCCAAGAATGGTTTCTTTTACTTGTGATGAAAATAGGAGTGCTTGATTGAATTGAATATTAAAGTAAGGGTAACTGGCGACAGTATAATAACATAGTACACATAGCAAACTCCGTGACGCGAATGGCAACGGTACACAGAAAACATTTTGTTAATAAAAATAGTTAAAATCGATTACTACTAAATTTATCAACCAAAGGATTTCATTGACCCTTAATTCTTTGTTACTTGTTATTACTAAATAGATAAAAAAATACACTCATTCTATGATAACAAGAAAAGCATCACAATCCGCAATCTCGTAATCAAAAAGGTTAAAGAAAAATGCAGTATTTGCTTGCAAGAAAAAAATAGAAGAAATAATAATACTACTCGTAATATTATTCTTATTTAACATAACATACGCTTCACGACTTGTGTATACACACTCCCTTTTTTATTACGGCGGGGTAGTCAGAGGCTTGAATTCTTATTATAATGGAAATATAATTATTATTATTTTTTTTATTATTTATTTATTAGTCAATTTTTCACAATATCTTTACAGGGCAGAACCCTAATGCGACAAAGGAAATCGTTAGTTGAACAAATTGCATTTGTAAATCTAAATAGCTAAAAATAGCTAAAATACAATTACATTAATAAATAAACAGGTCAAATTAATAGAAAAAAAAACATGTCAAATTAATAGAAAAAAACATGTCAAATTAATAGAAAAAAAACATGTCAATGATGTCAGTAGTCAGCCACACGCGGGCCATAACAAAAGTACAGACTAGCTATACGGTCAAACTGCGGTCTCGAGCAGGCGAATATGTCTAACTGGCTATCCAACTCATTCAGGAGGCGGACTCCCATCGTGAGCGGAGCGCATCTACCTAGGTTTGTCCGACAAGGGGGTGCGAACAAACACTGACCCTTACGCTTCCTTATTCTTGTATTAGGTATTACGAGGAAAAGTTTGTTCAATATGAAAATGTTGCTAGTTATACCTCTAAGCACCTCTAGTACGTACCTTGCCAGAGCACATTTTCTCCTTATTTTGAGCTGAGAGTAACCTACCATTCCAATCACAAAAAGAGATGGATAAACGTGTGGATAGCCAGGGTATATGCCATACATTTTCGAATAAAGAAAACGCGTGAATTTATTTTGCATGCGCTCAAGCATGAGACAGTATTTAGTCTCATACGGGCACCAAACCATTGCGCCCGTTTCAAGTATGCTTCGCACCAATGAATTGTACAAAACTCGTACAGTTTGTAAGCTCTGAAAGCCAGCACAAGTGCGCAGAATGAAGCCTAAGCTCCGGAAAGCTTGCTTGCAGATGTCGACGATGTGCTCTCGAAAGGAGAAGTGAGAAGTGACACGTACGCCAAGATCCCGCACCTCGTTCACGCGCGTTAGTGGTTCGCCGCAAAGACGGTACGGGTGCAGCAGCGGCGCGCGCGCCCGCCCTACGCTCATCAACTCGCATTTAGACGCATTGAACTCTAGACGGTTAAGAACACTCCACTCCGCGACCTTATTTATGTCTGACTGCAACCGTTCACAGTCCTCGCGAGAATTCACGGACAGTAGAAGTTTCAAATCGTCGGCGAAGAGCAAGCAGACTGCGTTCTTTACGACGCTGGGAAGGTCGTTGATCATAACTGTGAACCCTAAAGGGCCTAGGGTACTTCCCTGATTGACCCCAGATCTAGTAAAATAAGGCCTTGACAAGGCACCGTTATAGTCCACAAACTGCTTCCTGTCTTTAAAATAACTGGCAAAAAATTTCAACAGTTGAGGGGAACAGCCTATACCCGCTAGCTTTTCCAAAAGAATATCGTTGCATACTCGGTCGAATGCCTTTTTGCAGTCGAAGTAAGCAATGTCCACCTGACCACCCGCATCAATACACGGTGACACATACGAGCTGAAACACATGAGGTTAGAAGAAGTACTCCGTGAAGGCCGGAAACCATGCTGAGCATCGCTAAGATAAGGAGACATACTGCAATTAGCAATTCCATCCACCCAGGCATTAACAATAATATATGTGTATGTATAGTAGTATGACATACCCATATTTTGTAATATAGTTTCACGTTCATGAACTTTCATGTATATTATTCATGATGTTTAGATGCTCTGGTCAGCATTAATGATTCGCTTTATCTGAGTAGCGTTAGCTCTAACAAGTTCATAAAATATTGATTATGTGCAGTCAGAATTGAGTTTGGTTAATTAATAACTCAATTTAAAGATAGTTAGCGTTTCATGTAGTGTGATATACGATGTTTAGTTATTTTTTTTATGAATTGCAGCTTTTTATTACTACCCAAGTTTTTAGTTATAGAATTACTACCTTTGCAATTGCGGAGATGGACACCTGAACCTCTGACTACCCCGCAAGGATTAATTGTCGTGAACGCGTTGCTATTTTGTTTTCTTTAAACATATGTAGTTTCATTGATTCATGTGTTTTAGTGCAGAGGTAGGTTTTTTATGTTTTACAAATGTTTGCATTATTCAAGAAAGCTGTGATAGCCGATTTTCACTTTAGCTTCGGCTGTTGTTAAGTATTACGACTCTTGCAGACTCTATGCCAATTTTGATTTGATGGTCAACATGTTTTAAGTGTTAAGCTGATGAACTTTTTCCCTTGAAGAAATACGTTTCCTCAACGTAAAACCGATAAGAATACCAATGCACTTAATTAAAAAACCTGTAAAAATCCTTTTAACATGCCCAAAATACCTTTATACCAGTTTTTAACGACTAAAACACATTATTAATTTCTTCAGAAGATTAGAACCGCACTGGCACCCTGCCATTTAATCTCGAACCCTCTCTTTTAATGTTCACGAGGATATTAAATACAAACAAGCTCTTAGTTATACGGGATAACTTCTGTCTCGTAAAACATTTATTACTTGTATAGGATACTAGGGCTTTGCTAACTAGCCGAAGTACTACGGTTGTGAACATTTTTGAGGTTATCAGGTGTTTGATAGACCATAGTTCTTAATTTGCTTAGCTAGTTTACCAGATTCTACAGGTGTCTATTCTTTGGAATAGGTAATATACAGTGCCTTTCGATGGCGATATTGAACACTACAAGTAAAAATGGGTAACCAATTGCTAAAACATACAAGTAGGTGCGATGTGACCATAACTAAACAATTGCGTAATTTGGAGTTAATCACGCGTTTCTCTGACCGTACCGACTGAATATGATAAAGTGTATGTTATGACTACATGTTAGCACTCTTTGACGTAAGAACATAAGTAATCCAAACTTTCCTGAATATAGCCTTGCTCTGTAGTCACTTAATACATACGCACACATAACGTCCAAGTTTCTACAGCACGCATCACCGTTTTTCCTTACCTGTCAAACCATTTTCGCGTCATTGACGTCTATACAACTCACATCGGCGGTTACATATACTTCTAACGTAAATTTTTCAGTATTTCATGTATATAATTCTTTATTCTAAATATAACCTTAGTCTAAAGTCAATTACTATTCTATGAAATCAATTCCCACTTTACCGTACATATTTGTTAAAGCGGTAAATTTACGAGGTAAATTTCTCATGAGGACGGACTACGCAGGATCAATTAGGCTTAACTCAATCGGATTATAATTGGATCTCCGCTGGTATTATGTAGGGCCTTATTATGTGTTTTCGGTTATGTATAGTATGTGTGAATAATACACTGTATTATTAAATCTGTACTAAGTTTGGTCTGGGATTCGAATAGACTGTGCCTTATTCTGGTATTATTGTTTATTCTAATTTGAGTCCAGGTAGTCAGAGGTAAAATTAATAAAAATTGTGCGTATACCCTCTGAAAATGGACCTCCGGCTACGTATAATATTAGCTAGGAAAATCGATTTTCTTTATTTTTTATTATACTCCGTTGTTTTCTTGAAAAAAGTTCAAAATAAGTATAGATTTTAGAATTTTAGAAAGAAAATTGAGATATTTAGATAAGATACAGATTAAATTTGTCAATAACTGTTTACGGTAATACAACTTGACACATATTTGTTGAAAAGTTGATTCAATATGGCTATTAATTGTTTACTTCCACACAAACCTCTAAAATCAGAGATAATGTTCGTGAAATATACCTGTTGTCCCCTGCTAGCTGGGATGTAAAAAGAATGCAAACTAGCGTCCATTCTTATGTATACATGTCCTGATTACCGAAAAAAGATCACGGTTGCTTACCTATTTGGCAGTATAATAAACGGGTGAAATTGCATTCTTAACACTCTTTCTATTGGGTTAGGAGTGAACTTTGCATTTGCATGTATATTGGCTTCGCCATTCGGGTGTCGTCTTCCGAAATAGGGGCCTTTCTGCAATGTTAAGAACATTGGGTTCAGATAAGCGTCGATTCAGCTTTTCGGTGAAATTTCGGTTACTATACATAAACACTAATAGTATAATCTTTTGTCTTTGATATCATTATAATACATATGCATATATATATTTTGAGACGACGCCCGATAGGCAAATACATGCAAATGTAAAGTTCACTCCAAACCCAATCGAAAGTGTATAATATTTATGATCCTTATATTGAATAAAAACCATTTCGTTTCAGAGATACTATACTCTTATCCTTCTATAGGGAAACAAGCGTAGTGTATATGTACATATATACTATATTAGAGATGGCGACATAATTCCCCGTATAAAATATTTTTAAATAGCCAGTCATTTGTGTGTCTCATATTATTATCTCTGTATTAGTTGCAATAAAAAGGAGTGTGTTTATATAAATCGTGAAGCTTATGTATTAGCTAACATTGTCTAGTTATCGGGAAAAAATGTCTAGTACATGAGGAAAACATATTTTTGACTCTTATAGCCCCGTAATAAATACGTAAATTTTACTTATTGTGCTGCCCTAAATCATTATAAATTTAATAGTGAATTTCTCCAATTATTACCAAAGTGAACAATTTCTTTGACGGTGGCATAAATTTTTTTACCAACACTTAAAAACAATACTGATCTCTTTTAATGGAGTTTTCTCTGACATTAGCAGAATCAAGCAAGATAAAACCAGACATTTTAGCATACAATGAAATTTACTCAGAGCAGACATAGGCTCGTGAATGTCTTAGAAATCCACTGAGAAACTGAATTCAGCACATAGAAAGCATATTTTGTCTTAAAATTTGATCTGCTACTCTATTTATTACTAATCATTTAATTGCCAACATGCCTAGAATAAAAGTGTGCATCTGGATTGAGGGCCCATTTTTCAAATATTGGACAATCGAAATGAAACTCACAGGGCATTTAGTAAAGAATTAGTAAAAACTATAGCATCTATTCTTAAATTTCTTAAACTTGAAACAAAAAAGTTATTGTCAAAAAACTGTGGCCCTCAATCCAGATGCCAGCATTTTCTAGATCTCGGAAAGTACGAATCCTGAGATAATGCTGTTTATTCGAGGATTTAGTAAAGAATTTCTTAAATAAATTAAGAAAATCTCAAATCTCAAAAATGCGTTAAATATAGGTTTAGGGCGATTTTGCTATGGCCCTCAGTTCAGAGCTCGCTGACTTTTGGAATCATCAAAAAATGAACATTTCTATACAAAAAGACTAATGTAACTTATATTATCTTGAAGCTCCATGGCTCAATGAATTAGTAATGAAGAAATAACGATACAAAAGCGAACAGTTTAAGAGAAAATGAAATTTGAATTTTCATCTGACGTACAAACTGAGAGCCCTAAACTTTCGACGATATTGACTAAACTAAGCCATCTACACTAGCGTACATAAGGATGACTAATTTTACTAATTTTTTACTAAATCCGTGCAATATGTACATGCCTCTAAATATCACACTTTAAGAGGAAAATGATTTTGATTATTTATATAGGAGAAAATTCTGTAGGGTGACTATGTTATGTGTAAATATAAAAAAGTATTCGACGTCCCGAACCAAATACAAAGATACATATGAACCAAAGTAGCTAGGATTGGAGGTTAAATTGCCTACGCAAAGTCATCAAACACTTATCTATGGTGGAGATAGTGATCAGTCCGTTTGAAAGTAGAATCAGTGTGTCAATCGTCTATTTATTCATGTATCCTTTGAAAGTCAATGTGAAAACTTGAAATATTGTGTTCTGTAATGTGTCAATTACAACCCTAATATTTATGTATGCTGAAAATTACCCTATGAAATATTATCGTGTCTTTGAGGGTATGTACGAGGTATATGACGAATATGTTACGGCTTTATTCGTTGCGTAAAAATAAATAGAAATGTTATTAATGAAATATAAACATAGATTATTAGCACTTTATTGACAATAACCACATTCAAAGATATTAGCTACAATACAACACACTATCTGTAACGCCGCAGAAACCGGAATCACCAAATAAATTAAAAGTAAACTATATAAAAGTATACAGACAGAACAAACACTTTCGTGACTTTAATCTTTGCAGGGTTTTCAGGTTCGAGTAATCATCTTTACAATTGCGGAGCACAAATTATCCAATCACAATACAACACAAACAATCAAATAGAAAATTTAATTTCCATAATAGTACATGTTCCAGGCTTTGAAATTCGTACTCATTGATACAGAATCAATCCATCAATGAATGAGCTACGTCGAATTTACAGAAAGATTGAAATATAAAATACCATATTAAAAAATAAAATTTCTTGTAACTAGTCTGAAGTAATAAAAACAATAATTATTTACAAATTCTATGGCCTGATATTCACACAATATCACACAATGAATAAATGAAAAAAAAAGATATTCACACAATGCAGCGTCAATTTCTAAATGGTTAAAACAATGGGTTAAATAAATTATTGAGAATATTGTAAACATTTGTTTAGAGCAATATAACGACAATGAACAAAAACAAAACACCCTATACAAAAAGGAAAATGCTGAGAACCTAAAATTCTGTGTAAACGATTCTCAATTGATATAGATCTATATGAACTAAAAAAGATTACCCCTGTCACGGCGTGTAAGAAAAAAAAAGGCAATTCATTTCGAACATACCTAACTTTGCTCAAAATATAATAACACGTCAAATACTTGCATATACATATTTTATTTACACATAACATAGTCACCCTACAGAATTTTCTCCTATATAAATAATCAAAATCATTTTCCTCTTAAAGTGTGATATTTAGAGGCATGTAAATATTGCACGGATTTAGTAAAAAATTTGTAAAATTAGTCATCCTTATGTACGCTAGTGTAGATGGCTTAGTTTAGTCAATATCGTCGAAAGTTTAGGGCTCTCAGTTTGTACGTCAGATGAAAATTCAAATTTCATTTTCTCTTAAACTATTTGCTTTTGTATCGTTATTTCTTCATTACTAATTCATTGAGCCATGGAGCTTCAAGATAATATAAGTTACATTAGTCTTTTTGTATAGAAATGTTCATTTTTTGATGATTCCAAAAGTCAGCGAGCTCTGAACTGAGGGCCATAGCAAAATCGCCCTAAACCTATATTTAACGCATTTTTGAGATTTGAGATTTTCTTAATTTATTTAAGAAATTCTTTACTAAATCCTCGAATAAACAGCATTATCCCAGGATTCGTACTTTCCGAGATCTAGAAAATGCTGGCATCTCGATTGAGGGCTACAGTTTTTTGACAATAACTTTTTTGTTTCAAGTTTAAGAAATTTAAGAATAGATGCTATAGTTTTTACGAAATGCCCTGTGAGTTTCATTTCGATTGTCCAATATTTGAAAAATGGGCCCTCAGTCCAGATGCACACGAATAAAATCGTCTATTATAAATCAAAATAATCAAGATATTTGTTTATGTACTAATTCTTCACTACATAAAAGATTCAAAATTTCCGACTACTACTTAAATTAACTCGGAAATACATTCGTTATTTTAAATATCATTCATTATAAGCTAAGCTAATTAATGTTAACTTTATTCTAAATTTCAACTATCAAGCAGAGCAGTTCGCAGTTCCACCACACATTTTTCCTGCTTGTGCAGATAGTTGTCTATTTTGCCTGAAAACTCAATTAGCCCCCGAGTTACAGAAAATGGAGCTTCCAAAAAGCTCGCCGGTTCGTTATTTTCACAAAGTTGGATGCGAATTTCAATCGTTTATTTGCAGCCCTGCTCGGGGTGTATAGATATATAGATACGTACCTCGTGTCCTGAATCAATTTCATGAGAGTGGAAGTTTCGGCTTCCAATTAATAATATTATGCGGGACAACCCCTACGGATTCAAGCAGTTGACGGTATCATGCATTCATTAAGATATTAGACACATATACATTCACGTATATTTTCGAGTGTGTATGCTTTGGGAGTCTGTCTAGAACGTAATGTTTATATTTATTGTACATATAATCTTAAGACGATTGTAACCCGTTTTACACGCCTAATAAATAAAATAAAACATGTTTGGGGTTGTAATAGGATTAAATTTGAACCATGAGGACAGGTTGTTAGCTTATCGCCACATATAGTTCTTGTGACATTGTCTAGGTGAAAAACCGATAGTTAATATTCTATATACGATTCAAACCAGCATGGGAAATGAATAAATATTTTGTGGAATTGTGATTGAATAATTGGAAAATTCTTCAATCGTCTCTGAATGAATGAGAATGATTGGAATGAGTATTCAAGTTAGAAAATTCTGTACTTTGTACTCCTGGGCGAATGAAAATGACTTCAAAGATACTCGTTCATGTATACTAGTAGTTAAGAAGTACATTAAATTGAACGAATGTTGTCGGGAGCTGAGTGAAATAAGGAATTGTTGGAGTCCTGGTGGGTTCCCAAACAATTAGCTTTAGAGGTCCCGAGGTGCACTTCAAATGGTGTCATAGTTCATTCACTCCTCACTTTTTAGTGTGCAGAAAGTTCATATCGTATTTGTTGTTTCTTTAGTAACATGGTTGTTTTATACGTGACACGTGAATAAACTTTTTAAATAAAAAATATTCGTCAAACAAATTAAACTCTCTACTGAATGTGGGGCAGAATAATTTAAAAAGAAATAATTAAAAATGTACCAATCAAACTAGATGGATGTAGTTAAATCAAATATGAACATGTAAGTTTAACATACAAGATATAAAAGCTGATAAAAAAATTCTTAACTCGAAATGTGCAGTTAAAATTATTTAATAATGCCAATTTGACAATTGTTAAAGCAAAGTTTCTTACATTATATAGTTGTTAATATAAATTGAGCTTTAATTTAACCAATGACTGCACAGTGAACGTCACTTTAAAGACTTATATATGAAGCCTTCTGCCTCATTCTTTCCAAACCCTTTCAACGTAGTAAATGTAGCAGTTTGTATTCCGGACTGCTCTGCCGGACCATTTTGTTAGCAGATCGTATCTGCTTATGTTACAATTGTATTTTATATTGACGCTTTCTCACCATTTTATTGCATCTTTCATATTTTAAAAGGAATAGTTTATTTATTTTAAGAAATAATATATACTCGTGTTCATTAATTCGACTTAGCTCAGTTGTTTAGGCTTGACTTTGTATCAATGGGTACAGGGTTCGAATTCCGCTTGAGCATGTATCAATAGAAATAAAGTTTAATAAATTTCTTTGAACATTTTCGTTGTAAAAAAACGTTTACGAAGTGCATCGAATATTACGGGGAGGAAAAACATCGTGAAGAAATGGCTTGGTTTGTAAATGGCGACACGGCTTACCACCTGTCACATTGAGTACTGACTTCTGGTCAACACGTGGGTTTCAGCTGGCCATAGTACTACTCGAACACCCAAACCTCGGAATACCACGTGAGAAGATCGCAAGGCCGAAAAAATGTTTTTCTCTGTCTTTAATGCCTTTCGGAGTAGACAATAATTTAGTGACATGGGTCCTAGGACACTTTAAGCATTAGTATCGAGCTCATGTTTCAAATTCAATATGTTTACTTTCTGATATCATACACACACATATAGACACACACACATACATGTGTTTGTTTGGTACTTAATATATGATGTCTAGAATCAATGTGTCAAGCCTTACGGAAGGCATAGAAATTACAATTTAGACCATTCCATTGCTGCCAAAAATATGCTTGGATTAAATTTAATTCAATATGAGATTAGATTAAATTAAATTAAGTCATATATTTTGTTTATGTCAGCCATCCGAGTTATTTGAGGCATTGGAAATATTTTCCTTTTATATTAAGGCCCGGGGGATTAGAACCGAAAATACGAGGATCTAATGAGTTTTTGACACTTTTCAATATTGGGCTGTGCTTATTTTTTATTTTTCCACCCCTTGTCGAAGAAACGGGTCCGTTCATTCATCAAAAGGAAAATTCAGGCTGTTTTGTTTTAAATTTCTAAGCATGATTTATTGTGAAATCGTTTGATTTATATTGTTCTAGTATAGGTATCTTTTTTAATACCTTACCTTGGTTATAAAATGTTTTTATATACAATATATGTACGTACGTTTTCCTATAGTAGAATTGATATTTTATAAGTACAATTATCTGATAATTGATATACATAAATTCATGTCTCTACATATATATTCTTATATTAATTTAGAAATATCTATTATAAATCTCTTTTTTTCACTGTTTGCTTTTGTTTTTCAAATCTACTGTTTCAATAATAACCATCATAACATCAACTATTATTTTAAAGCAATTGTTACTAGAATTTACACAACATTGTAACTCAAATCGTCTTTTCTGTAACAAACGATTCACTTTATGGTACAGACAAGGTGAAACAATTAAAGGGAACAGCTTTACAGCCAAACAAATGCCCCGTTTTACTTTAATTAAATAATTTGAAACAATGCTTTTTCCTTGCCTGAATAATTACGGAGGTGTTTCAGTGGGGGAGACGGTAATAAGTTTTTAGATTTAGACGTTATTTACTGGCTCTCCGAATTTAGCAACGTAATGAAGCAATAAAACGTGTAATCGAAGTATGTTATTATTAAAGAACATGTGAAATACAATACATTAATTCATGTACATGCTATCATCATGTATCAATCATAACTCATGTAAACTACATGGTCATACATATAACTTAAGTGTCTCTACCTCTAACTATTCGCAATAACTACGATGAGGGATGGAACTTGTTTATGTTTTCGGAAAAGGTAATATTTATTATACTTAGGCACATTGCGATTACAAGTCACATTGTGTACTACTAGTTTTCAGGTGAAAATAGAAGAATAATAACAACTTTGTAATTGCGAATATAGACACGCTGACTACAAAATAGACACGTAACATTATATATGTACTCATATATAATGATCGCGGAGTGTATGTTAATATACATTTTATAAGTCTAAAAGTCTAATTGCATTATTTGACGACCTCCGTGGCGCGATTGATTAACTACCTGAACGCTAATTGTGAGGCCGATTCGATTCCCGACGGAGGCAGAGTTAAGAACTACGCTTTTCTTCTGCTTTCCATGTATTTATCCATGTATAATAAGTAAATATTTCTTAAATATACGTTGACTAGTACACTTAACACAAGTCTTAAATGTACTTAGTAAGGGACTAGTTCAATAGGTGTAATAGTGTCCTACATTTATGCAATGTTTAAATCCAGATAATATGAAACCAAATATTTTGACAGAAAGCAGCTGACAAGCGGCCATTTTGGCGGGAGCGACGAAATTGTAATGCACTCAGTGGTCCGCGACGGGGCAAAGAGTCTGCATACGGTGTGCCAACCCGAATCAGCCACAGGCACGAATTTAGTTGCACAGTTCCAGAAACAATATAGAATTGGAATGTTCTAAGAAGTGTCTTAATCTACATTCATTAACATCACTACATACATGCCTTTTAGGGTAGATAGAAATTTTGAGCCTTAATAACTTGTTAGTCATTTTAGTGTAGATATCGGGGTTGAGATGAATTTGATTTAGAACATAAGTGATAAGTTGCTAGTCCTCCAGAATTAATATTGGGTCACGATAGTATATATAAGGAACATTGGTGAACATAGCCCAATAGATTCCATTGATCTCTAGTCCCTTAGTTACCTCCAACGGTATGCCAATCCCTTCAACAGTAGTGTTAGCATTTTATTTATGTATCAGATTACTGTAAAACCTTATTATACTATATAATGCAATGTATATATTATGTATATATGTATATATTATATAATGCAATTACATTAATTTTAGGGTATATGAAAAACAAAGGTTTACGTAGCGTGAAGAACAGAAGAGCGTGTATGAGAAGGTTAATGGGTGTGAGTGAAGTACGAGAGATTTGTCAGGATCGTTCCAGATCGATCGAAAGTCTCTACATATATACTATAGTACAGTAGTATAGTATAGGGCTGTAGAGCCGTGAATAAATGTACTCGTATGTATGAAAAACATGGTATCATTTATTTTAGCATGGCAATGCCTGTTTTCCACTTCATACTACGAAGGGATGCGTTAATCCTCTTAAGTGTTAATTACAGGTATTCATGAGGTGTCAGGCTTTATTTTAATGAGATTAAACTGTAGAAAGGAAACAAAGCTTCTAACTTCACATACTTAACTCGCATCTTATGAAGTCATTATATACGTATTATTTTAAGATAACGTGTGATAATCTTATTTCTTAAGAGCATTAGACATCTGTTGAAAAAAAGGTGAATGTTGTCGTGATATGATTGTACTAAATGTGTACCTATGTTTAAATGAAATAATCTTGCTCTTTTGTTATTGGAACGTAATACGTCATTCAAGCATTTTCAAATCCCTTACAATACAACAATGACACTTTATGCTTTGTAGTAGCATTCCCCTATAATTAATTTTATGTTAAGAATTTTGATCACTGTTCGTTCATATATAGCTCACATGAAAACCATCGCCAAGCAATATAAGCAATATAATATAAGCTATATAAGTAAGAAAGCTAGAAAATAGTTTATTCACGGCATATAAATACAACCATTACACGTCATCAAATGTAATGGAAACCTTGATGCAGTGAAACTGCTATGCTGCAGCACTGGTCCTCCGGCAGCACCCGATTCGGAATCTGTCACAAGCTATAAATAATAAACATACACAAAATAATATTATTATACTTTTGTTTCTGGGTGCTAAATTCGGTACACTAGTAGCGCTGTGTAAATATTTACTTTTGTAAGATTTAAGTTCTTTTTTGTTTTAATTTGTAAATATTTAGTTTTTTTTTGTTTAATATATTTCTTAATTTCCGTGTATAGCATAAATTATTACATTAATAGCATATACAGGGTGGCGCATTCAAAACGGTCAGTATGGGAATAACTGAAACTATAAGAGATACGAAGATTTGTTCTTAGGAACCATGTCACCGATTTTGATAAATAGAAAAACGGCATTCATACTTTCTTTGAAAAAACAACTGTAGTACGGGAATCGAACCCGGTTTGTTTGAAAAAATAAACTTGCCCTTTTCACTTTTTCTTTTTATATATCGATTGTGTAGGTCTTAAGCTGTAAATGTCTCTATCAAACATGATGTCCAAAATGAATAAAATGCAGTGTTTTGGCATACTTTAGTTTATCATATAATAGTTTACATACACCGTAGCATTATTCAACAGACATGTAAAATTATCTCTATGGCTGTTTGTAGTTATACTTCCATACTTGTTACATACACCATATCATGTGGCATTAGCATTGCATTAATCCTTTAAGTTTTGTTATTTACAGTAATCAAACACTAACAATCTATTGAAAAGTCCACTTAAAGTGACGTGTTAAACCATATTTGAAAATTTCTTGTGGGGTTACGTTAAGAATGAATTTTACAAAACAAGCTATGACACTGTTCAAGACATAAAAGTAGCAATAGAGTCAAATTTAACGCAAATTCACCACATGAAAATACAAAATTCAATAGTAAGGTCGTTACCTAAACGTGTTGAATATTGTATTGAAAACAACGGTGGTCACTTAGAACACCTACTATGATAAATTAAAGTATGCCAAAACAATGCATTTTATTAATTTTGGACATCATGTTTCATGGAGACATTTACAGCTTAAGACCTACACAATCGATATTTAAAAAGAAAAAGTGAAAAGGGCAAGTTTATTTTTTTCAAACCAAGCGGGTTCGATTCCCGTACTGGTTACGGTTGTTTTTTCAAAGAAAGTATGAATGCAGTTTTTATTTTTATCAAAATCGGTGACATGGTTCCTAAGAACAAATCTTCGTATCTGTTATAGTTTCAGACTTCCCCATACTGACCGTTTTGAATGCGCCACCCTGTATATTATTTCATATATTATAATAAAATGTGTTAATATGTGCGTTCTTTACATGACACTTTTTATTATATTCAAGAATATCTCTAAATTTTTTTACTCTATGGTCTGTAGTTAAGAACAGACCGCCAACGTGGTCGGAATAAATGTATTTTTGCGTAAAGTTCGCGCCGCCTTATGATTTGTTGGCGGCAATATTTCTGTTTGACGTTAACATGTGCGTTTGAATTTCCCTGCAACGATGTCATGTGGTTAATAAATGCGAAAAGTTACTGTATTATGGTATTTTGAATACGAAAGTTGAACATTGGTAGGTTATTGTTATAATATATAAGGTAGCTTCATTATGAGTTGGGAAAATGGTTGATTGTGTTTTCTTAATGGTATACTTAGTGTATGTTAAAACGAAGTTTCAAGTTTTTCATTTTAATTCGTATTGATACTTATAATAATTGGATTTTAGTACATAATGTAAATATTATAGGCCAGATCTGCGTAATCTCATTTATTTAGCTTAATTTTGATGGATATTTAGTTTTAATTATCGTTGTGTAAAGGTAATAATATAATTGTAGATTTACCTTAACTTCACATATTAGTTCTAACTATAAATACGATTTCATTAATTGACTATATTAAATTGACTATAATTATTAATCTTTAAGCACCGATACCTATTGTTAATCCTCGCTTCATTAAGCCAGCTTATAATACAATAAATGTCAGTCATAGTTTAAACAAGCATACGTCAGTTAACTCGAAATAGAACCAATAAATTCCATTGTTTCAGTATGAAGTTGTTTGTAATAATCCGATTGCGAATTGACTCATCAACAGATGGTATCGACAGTTGCTGAAATGTTGACTCAACGTTGATTTACTCACTGAATTCCGATTCAATAACGCTGCCAAGGAATAGGCATGATGTCAAAATGGCTGCCATGGTACCCCATTTAACCTTTTTGCACCACACACACCAAAAACTACTCGTATGTTTCTTTTAAAAATCTATATTATATGTGTTATTATGTCCTGTAGTTATAAAATAAATGTTTTACTTTTATTATTTAGGAATAAGGTAAAGTGACAACTACCTAAATAATAGAGTTAATTTTATCCTCCTGTTTTTTTTTTCATTTCTTTAATAAGCCATTCACCACTAAGTTTATGACGACTTTATGTTTTAACTAATTGCAACTTAGGGTTACTTAGGTTTCTCTCTGTCTGTGGCGCTCTAGAGGTCGCCAGGGTAGTATGGGAAAAACTGCAATTTAGCTGTCGTTATTTTTTTTTAATTCTTTATTAAGCCATTCACCACTAAGGTTATGTCGGCTGAAGTACAAACACTGATGCCACGGCGTTTACACTTCTTGTTATTCCGTCGCCATTGTTATACCATCGCCGCCGCTACAACAGAAGAAAAACGAAGTCGAAGCTCCATTTCTGCTCTTCTTTGATCTTCGATTCGTTCCAGTTGAGAATCCAAATCTTATCCCAAAGCGAACATATTTAGTCAGTTTCGCATCACAATTGACTAGATTTTCAGCCGAAAATAATTATTTGTATTTTTAACTTTCACTGAGCTGCTGACTTTGTTGACGAACCATAGACATACGTGCTCTTGATTGTTTTTAATGAAATAAAACAAAGAAATAATTTGATAACATACATGAATTGATAAATCTCAGCCACATTCAAAAAATACTATTGAGTTAATCCTATGTGATCTACATGATCAGTTTTGAGAGTATTGATGCAACGAATTTATATAAATAGAGTGAGGTATAATTATGAAATCAATGTAATAAAAAAATTACGTTGTAAAAAATGATGATTTGATGTTAAAACAAAAGAAACTGAATCATTTGTTTAAATTTCACCATTTTAAATCTATTCAATCAACGGATCAATGTTTCAGCCCTTATATGAGGCAAAGTTAAACGGTTAGGTATTTGCACAGTTAGACTATTCAAAACTAGTTTAGCGTTTCTCAGCATGAAATATTTATTTTTAGCAGTAGTGAAGTATGTAAGTACAATAGTAAGTATTTTCTACTCTCTTATATGTTACAACAGTTTTCAATTAGACGTACCTACTAATCATAGCATATACGACTCGTAATACGCCCTACCTGACAAAATATTTTAATATTTATATATATTTTTTGTACTATGGACCTATGAAATGCGTGGAAATATCAATACATATATGATGTATATGAATATTTAGCGTGGGAGGGAAATATAGTATTTTATTTCTTTCATACCTCATTTTATCTGTCTAAATGTGTCATATGTTGAAATTTCTAATAACACAACCACTACTACTATTTTATTTACTTTATATTGACACCTACCTATTCTTACTGTAATATGAAAATGTATGAAGACTTTAGCTGACGGTTGTCAGCAATAATTCTCTTAAGACTCTTTGAAGGAAATTGTAGAGCTTGAACGTAGCAATTCAAACCAGATGTCGCCACTGCCAACGCCATTAGGAAAGTTATGACGCTTGAGGTGATGAAAGTGTTTTACACCATTTCTTTAATTAAAGGCCCTGAGACACGGTTTCGTGGTTAATGTACCGTTTGCTACTGAGAGAAATTTGGTTTATTAGAAAAAATACATAAAAAATTACTTATTACTTAAGTTAAGAACATATACGCTTCGCGATTGGTGTATATAAATTTTTTTTTAACTGTGGCGTGGTAGTTAGAGGCTTGAGATCTCCGAAATTTTTAAGTCAAGTCAAGGATGAGCCATTCAAAGCTTTCGTCAGCTTTCTTTCTTTTATTTTTAATACTTTATTCAGTTAGTTTTAGTTCTTACACCTTTAGCCATAGCAATATTTAGGTTCCTGTTGATTATTTTTTTACATTCCCTTAAACAAAATGGCATTAGAATAGTTAAAGAAAGTTTTAAAACATTTGAGTGATTCTTTATAAGAAACTAACATTTGAAAATGTACGAGTCACAGCCACAGCTATATACAAAATTAACGAAGCTTATTTACTTGAAAATGTTACGCCTTTAGCTTAAGAGACATATCTCTATAAACTTTATTGTTACCTTTTATATTAAGAGCTCAGGTGCCTTCGCAATAACTAATAGCGCCCCCTACAGTTACGTCGCGACAAAAACCTATTATCCACCTGCGAAAAAAGCAAAGGGTAAACGGTGACAGGCAATCACAAAAGCACTTAAGAAGAGGCTTATCTCTATTCACTTTTGAGGAAACCGCCTTGTCTTGTAGGGTTCTTTAAACAGAGGAACTTTTTCCGTACCAGCGATTTTTTCCTTGCATAATATCAGTTCAATATCAGATCAGTAATAGTGTGAAGTTGATAGTGGATAGGCAAAAGCGTCAAATTTAACCATTAAAATCGGCAAAAGTGTCAAACGTCGCTTTATAATGCTGAAAATTGACACTTTTGCTAATCCACTACTAACTTCACACTATTATTGATCTGATACTGAACTGATATTTATCAGAAAGCATGCTGGGACATAAAAAGAACGTTAACTAGCTGCCGTTATTTCCGCCTTTCATGGAGGCGACTTAGGGACTAGGAGTAAATGAAATCTATTGGGCTATGGCCTGGGAAAATGGCATGATATGAGATGATATAACAACCTTAATATTCAAGCTACAAAGTGACCTGGGATATATTTCGTTTCCAAGATTCTATCCTAGGTTTATATTATAGAAAGGGAATGTATATTTTTATGTATGAATGTTAACAATATGCTGTGTTGTTTCAAAGGTGAATTGTAAATCACTTCTCCTATTTAAAAGGAAGGGGTGAATGAATGTTTAGCTTTGTTTAAGTAGTACTGAAAGCACTTAGAAGAAGTCTTATCTCTGTCCCTTTTACAATAACAGAGGGAAAAAGAGAATAGAAAGCGGTGGAGTGCTTTTTGGGTTAACTATGAGAGTTTGTAGTGAAGAGATCATAGTGTTTTTCTAATGTTCAAAGGTAGAGTCAAAAGTTAGAAAGACAATTTTAGTTTTTTTTGTTCTTTTCTGAAAACTATTGACTGTATTGTACTCAATAAACCTCCTCATATATAATCGGTAGTTACGTATCATATAAGTTTTTACGACACGCTTTAACAATATGTTACCTTTTTGAATTAAAAATAAGTCTTCAAGATTACGATGAGGCAAAATAACATGGGAATTCTACCTTATTACTCAGAACAGGTCACTGCTCTGCATGTGAATGGCGCCACGGTTTACCACTTGTCACATTGAGTACTCACTAACAACACGTGGAATCAGGTGTCCATAGAATTACTACTTCCGCAATTGCGGAGATAGACGCACACAACCTCTGACTACTGACTAAGATCGTGAAAGAGTTTAGTTTCTGTCAATATTAACTCCGACAGCTGTAACAAAGTTGGATTGAAAGTAAGTAATCGTCTTCGTTTGCGTCTCAATAAAATCGGAAGGCGCATCTCAATTCAATTCAATTTCAATTGGAAATGAGTATCGTAAATGAGGTTTCAATTGGTTCCTATTTGGCCCGATTACGTCTGGAAAATTCTAGAGCGATGTTTGCCCAAGTGAACAGGGGAAAGCTTTTATACTCACGCATTTAATTTTTATTACTTTCATTCCTGGTAATTTGAAGTGCTTTCTGCGTTTTACTTGGAGAGAAGATGGCGGGAATGCCGGATTGTTTTTAAGTATAAATGGAATGAAGATTACTCGTGTGTACGTTTCTTCTTGTTGTTACTTGTAACGTCGTAATGGAAGCCATTTACGTATTTATAATATATAAGTTCTATATTAGTGCTATAGGGTACTTGAAAATAAAATAGTAGAATATAGAACGAATAAATTTTAATGCATATACAAGAACGGCTCATTTTTCAGCTTCTTTATACACATCATATATATTACAATGATGACCATAAAGTTAAGGATGGTGAAGCCATGTCGACTAATCACTCAAAAATTATAGATTTATGTACCTTGATTAGGTGTGAAGATGTTTATTTAAAAATGTCTAGAATATAAACGTAGATCTAAAAATACATAATTTGTTACCTAAATTACTGAATTCAACACTGTCAAAGTCCCAACCCAAACATAACATTTGCTGCACTTTTAGCCAAATTTTTTTGTACATTTCAGCTCTTTAATGTGCAGTGTGAGAAAAGACAGTAACGTTTCATAATCCCAGACCACCACGGAATCCCTCTATAGGATTGTTTTCTATTTTCAAAGTAGCAAACAGGAGACCAAATGTATTTAAATCTCTTTTTCTGGAGGCGACGGCCCGTGAAATTCAAACCCCACCTGTCTCACTCACTGGCACTGAAAATCACGAAATAAAAAGCCAGGAAAAAGTTTAAAATTTAGATGTACGGTTTACCTGGTTCGGGGTAGCTGGAGGATTGAATGACTGACCGATGAGTGAGCCGAAGAAACTTTATTTGTGACACATGAGTAAACAGGTTGTACAATTCTTACAATTAGTTTCAATTATTCAGTGTAGGCTGCCTCTTCTGGCGTACAATATACAAAATAACTTAAATTATCGCTTAACAAAAGCTAATGAATGAATGATAAGTTTGTATAGGTACTTTTGCGTACCAAACTAGCACGGGACCATGAAGACCACACTCCCTTTTTTATTCTGTCGGAGTAGTCAGAAGCTTGAGTACCCATCTAAAAATTACGAAGGTATGTTAGGTATGTGGCACTTGCAGCCCGCGTTTCACTAGATAGACAGCACCCAACGTGATAGGTAGTAAACCGTATCGCCGTATATAGGCACTGGCTATTACCTATCCCAAGGGATAAGCAGGTTTAAAACTTACATGTAATATATAGTATAAAATCAATAATATTAATAACTTCCTTATTGTAAAACAGAATTCGTAGTTCACCACAATCCGTAGCATTGAGAACGATTGAAAACTTTCCGTCAAAGATCTTATCGAGATGGCCTTTTCACTTTACAATGGACAAGTTTTTACTTCAAACTGTAATAGGTACTATCGGAAATGAATCTTGCTTGGATCTCTTTTTACTGTTACTGTTTGGTGTTGTTATTTTTTAGTTTGAGTTGAGTTTTGCTATGTTTTCTTTAGCGAGCTTTAGTAAGAAGTAATTTATTTGGGTAGATCAATAGCAGGTTTTGTTCAAATATAGAGTATGTTCATAGTAGTATAAGTTACCCTGTGAAATCCTATTTTGTCAAAATATAGGAGTAATTGGATAGTAAATTACGCATATAAATATGTGTCTTTAGAAAAACCAGCGTAAACATTTAGTTTAGTATTAAATGTAATGTGAAATTTAAGTTACCCTAATGTAACTTCTTAAAATAATTGTTACTTAAATCTATTTTTCAAACACCTAACACTATAAAAATAACAAAAACAGAAAAATAACCTCACTTTTTCTACCAATATCCAGCACACACATACAATATGTTGTACCAAAAATAACCGTGGGGGAAAATATTGAAGTAGAAAGCAAACAATAACCAACAACCCGTCCCTATCGGGTGTTTACCCATCAAATTCATCAATATTTGAGCTCACGATCACTGACGCATTTTGCTCATATATTCCCCATGTAATTGTGAAAGAGTTATTACATTTTCTTGTAGTAAACTTTGTAGAGAAACTTATACGTTTTCTTTACAATAATTAAATCTTACATATTATTGTAGACTTTTATGTACTTTTTCGATTTTATTTTTCTTCTAGGACGTCTGTCAAATTTCACCATTAAAATCAACAAAAGTGTCAAATTTCGCTTAAAAAATGACGACATTTGTCACTTTTGCTAATCCACTACCAACGTCACACTATTACAGATCTGATATTGAACTGATATTTTGCAAAAAGCATTGGTGGACTTAGACCTCTTTACATATTCAATCTAAAAGATATATTGCCTATATTGAAAAATACGCAAATTTCGTCACGATGCTTTCCCTTATAGATTTTTTACTATCTTTATATACATATAGAAAATATACATACTATAGTGTACCGAAACGACTTGACCAATGAGACGTGACAACGAATGTCTGCAATTGGTCAATGTGACTAGTTTTCTCATTTACTCACGTCTCATTGGCCAGTTTAACCTCTGATTATCATGACGTCACTATTTTCTTAACGCGAATACACTATAGACCATTATATAATTGTTCTAGAATGAATTTCTCAAGTACGTAGAGCAAATGAAGAGAGATAGCTCGGCTTCCGTGGCTGAGCCGTGTGATTAAGCTAGTAGGAATTCAAATTATTTAGATTTGAACACATAATCCTCATTCGGCGAGGGTTTGAATTCACGGGTTTCATATTATTTCTGGTGGAATGGAAACCTTATATTACCTGGATTTGGGTTATATGCTGGGATTAGTATATAATTCAGAGGTATTTCATCTTTGAATATAGAATTTTTAATTATTTCTTTTATTTTGATTGTGAAAAATATATTTATATTTCATTAGGTTACACGTTGTGCGTCGGTATTGTGAATTTTTTCGTTTACCAGAAGTCTACACCAGATTGTTAGCAGTAAACATTATTGCAAAAAGCGATTTTATTTTATAACTTTATTGTAGGTATGCATGTATTGACATAAAGAGAATTGTTTTAACCATGTTGTTTCTCATTTACGTAAAGCAAACAATATTGTAGGTTAAAAAAACGTAAATACTATTACAAATTCAGTACATAAGAACATAAAATTTAAACAAAAAGAAGGTAAACATACATAGATAATGTCAATAGAGGAAAACCACGGCAGCTCTTACAATATACATTTAAATATTGAAGGAAAAGACTGCTACTAAGAACAAAGAAGCTGTATGTTACTTAAGGAAAACAGGAAGATAATGCATAAAAACTTTTTATTACCTTTCTACCACGTACTCTTTTTATATTATGTTTAATTAATCAGTGCCTTTACACGGATTTGCTTTTTGATTTTTCTATGAGCTAGGATTTCTGAACCAAAGACACAAAGTCATAATGAATTTTGCTCAATTTATTTATTTATTATTAATTATAAATTTATTTATTATCTTTTTGCTGAATTGACTGTTTTTGATGTATTTTGAATACATACCTTCACGAATTGTGCATACCCATTATCTCTTTATTATTGTGGCGGGGTAGTCAAAAGGATTGAGCGCCCATCTTCGAAATTTCGGAGCCATGTAAGGTATGGGTCACTTAAAGCCCGCGTTTTCACTTGATAGACTGCACCCAACGTGATAGGTAGTGAACCGTATCGCCAGTGCATATATCCCGAGAGATAGACAGATTCCTCATAATGTTTTCCCTCACCTTTAGCGACTGTAAATTATGTACGTTAATGAAAAACATATTTTAAATTTCATTCATTGGGACATGCCAGAGCCGGGATTCGAACCTACACTTGGTGACAATTTTCAATAGATTCCATAGACTCCAAGTCCATAACTTGCCTCCTACGATATGCCAGGAAGAACGGTAGCTAGTTAGCATTCTTTTTACGTCTCAGACTAGCACGGGATAACTTTAATAAATGATAGACAAGTAATGTAGAAACTTTTCATAAATAAGCAGAAGCTAAGAAGTGTAGTCACGTACTTAGGAATAGGGTAACTTGTTTTACCAGGGGCTATTCAGCTGACTGGAAACGCGGATTAAGTTCATTTTTATAGCTTACTTCTCTTGGAGTGGCTACTTGGAAGGTTCAGATAAAGTACGACATTTACTACATAAATAAATATGGTTACAGGATACTTGCATTGTGTGAAATAAAAGTAAGGCACAAAACTATGATATAAATTATGGGCTGCGGCGGATTTATCTAAAGAAGACACCACACCAAGAAGAATACGCAAAAACAAGGTTGTATATTAAATACAAATAGGTAATAACTTTGGAAATACCTTTAATTTGTTAATGCCAAAGTATGATTAAATATTTTAACCATATAAGACCGGGTCGTATCGCGATAAAATTATATAAAGATACCTTTATATCACCCGACTTTTCGACCCAATTGCATAAGCCGTGGTCGCAGGAAGACTATAAGCCAGTCTCGTATCGTAAAAAGAGAACAAATCAAAGTGAGTCTACAAAAATTATTATAATGCCAATAACTAGTGTAGGATTCACTGTCTTCTACAAGTAAAGAGTAAGCTTGCTACTTGAGCAGTTGCTCGTCCAGGCTAATTGCTTGAGTTAGAAATTTGTATAATATACAGGGTGGCGCATTCAAAACGGTCAGTATGGGGAAGTCTGAAACTATAAGAGATACGAAGATTTGTTCTTAGGAACCATGTCACCGATTTTGATAAAAATAAAAACTGCATTCATACTTTCTTTAAAAAATTAACTGTATCCTGTACCGGAATCGAACCCGGTTGCTTTGAAAAAATAAACTTGCCCTTTTCACTTTTTCTTTTTAAATATCGATTGTGTAGGTCTTAAGCTGTAAATTACTCTATGAAACATGATGTCCAAAATGAATAAAATGCATTGTTTTGGCATACTTTCGTTTATCATATTAGTTTACATACACCGTTACAATACTCAACAAACTCAGACATGTAAAATTATCTCTATGGCTTTTTGTAGTTTTGTACCTCTCTATTTGTTACATACACCATATCATACGGCATTAGCATTGCATTAATCCTTTTAGAAAGTTTGGTTATCTACAGTAATCAAACACTAACAATCTATTTTGAAAAGTCCACTTAAAGTGACGTGTTAAAACATATTTGAAAATTCCTTGTGGGGTTACGTTAAGAATGAATTTTACAAAACAAGCTTCGACACCGTTGAAGACCTAAAAGTAGCAATAGAGTCAAATTTAACGTTAAATTCACCATATGAAAATACAAAATTCAATAGTAAGGTCGTTACCTAAACGTGTTGAATATTGTATTGAAAACAACGGTGGTCACTTAGAACACCTACTATGATAAATGAAAGTATGCCAAAACAATGCATTTTATTCATTTTGGACATCATGTATTATAGAGACATTTACAGGTTAAGACTACACAATTGATATTTAAAAAGAAAAAGTGAAAAGGGCAAGTTTATTTTTTTCAAAGAAACCGGGTTCGATTCCTGTCCCGGTTACAGTTGTTTTTTCAAAGAAAGTATGAATGCAGTTTTTATTTTTATCAAAATCGGTGACATGGTTCCTAAGAACAAATCTTCGTATCTCTTATAGTTTCAGACTTCCCCATACTGACCGTTTTGAATGCGCCACCCTGTATATCGTTTCTGTCAATGATTTTTGTAATAATATTTTATTTCTTGCTGGTTTGATCTGTGGTATATATCCTAAACTAATTGCAACTTAAGTTTCTCTATGTGTGGCGCTCTAGAGGTCGCCACTCTATCCTAAAACAACGTCTCAGAATGACAAAATGAAACTCGTAAATAATGAAATCAAAGAAAAAGAAAGACAATACAAACCACAGTCGCAGATTCAGAGGGATTGCGACACAATAAACCATAATGGAAGGGATAAGTAGAGACATGAAATTGTGCGCTCCATTAGATTGGGCCGCCTCGCAAAAATACTAGATCAAATGACTTTTGTCTCTAACCTTATAACGCTGTTGGGTAGCAAAACCTTTATGTTATGTGGTTCAGTTTTCTGAGTAGATGAATGAATGAATTATACATGGTTTTATGAGAAAATCTATTTGTATTATTTGTATTTTATTATTTTTAATATGTTTAGTATTGTAATATAGTAGTGTAATATAGAATAGTGCTTTGAAATAAATGAATCTCTATTGGTGCTGTAAGTGTATTTTTTAGCTCATTTATACTATAGATCATATATAATATAAATGATATAATAAATATTTTTTTTGTCTGATTTACAAATCAAAAGGCAAAATTTATTTATAAATGAAAGGACAGTGCTTCAAAGACAATTTTACTATTTATACATTCATACACGTCATTCACGCTTACTAATTCGTAGTCAGTAAGTAGAAATTTAGCCGTCTAGATTAGAATAAGCATATTCAGAATAATTATAAAGACAAACGCGTTCACGACCATTAACCCTTACGGGGTAGTCAGAGGTTCAGGTGTCTATCTCCGCAATTGCGAAGGTAGTAATTCTATGGCTACCTCGAACCCAAGTATTAATCAGATAGTCAGTACTCAATGTGACAGGTGGCAAGCCATGTCGCCATTTACAAGCACTAACTATTACGCGTTCGGGGAACAGGTAGGTTTGCTCACGATGTTTTCCCTCACCGTAGTATTAATTATAACTATAATAAAATATATTATTGATAACAAAAATCTCTCTGAATAGTCCATTCGTTACAACAAAGTACATTATGACCTAACGTCATTGTGAGTTACCATGTAATTTAATTCTAGTCAACGCATTATATTATTTCGTTTGAATGCCCCCTTAATTTTATCTTTCTAAACTTCAGCACTAAGTTAGAGAGACTTGCCACAATTAATTGCGGCTTTCATTACGTTCCCTTATCTGGGAGAGAATGGAATGGTTCTATGGATTCTGGGAGATTAGTTAAAATTCTTATGAAATGTATAATAATGTAATAAACTCAATTATTTTAGCACAAATTTTTAATTACTGTATCTATAACGTTCGTGGCGCGATTGGTTAACCACCTGAACGCTAATCGTGAGGTCCTGGGTTCGATTCCCGGTGGAGCCAGAGTTAAAAACTACGTTGTATATAAGTAATATATGCTTTTTATATATATGTAGTTAAATACACGTTGACTAGTAGCCTTAACACCAGTCTTAACTGAACTTACCAAGGGGCTAGTTCAATTTGTGTAAAAGTGTCCTGATTATAATATTTAATATATTTGATCTTTGAATTATCATATTTTTGGACGGGAATAATGTGAAGATATGTTCTATTAAACATAAAAAAATTCAATGTGTTTGAAATAGAATTATGAATGGATATATATACGAGTATATATACTAACAAAGTTTTAAATATGTATAATTTTCGTTACTCTATCTACCTTTCTGTAGCGAGATGGTCGAACTTAATGAGCGTCTTAAATGATGATTAATAACAAACGGGACTTATCACGTATGTTTTTATGTAATAAAGTTACCTATATTATTAACCCGACGTTACGGTTACGTTGCAGCCTTGGTCACGGGCAGACTGACGATTCATATTTCTTCGTCTCCACCTTAGCGCCCTGTCAGATTCTTCTCTGACTACCCTCACTGCTACGTTTTTATCCATAACGCTCGGCGTACACACTACACTCACAGTATATTGTGGCTTCACACGATCCCGTGATCGCGAAGATAAACAAGACCCGTTTGTTATTAATCATGAGTATAAATCGCGAATCTCTTAAAACTTAAAAGATGGTTTGGAAAGTGTTTAACATATAAAAAAATATTGAATCGACAGTAAAAAAAGATTTATTTCGCATTCAATTCTGAGTAGCGAACCCAGAAAAGAGCAGTAATATTTAATAGGTGCCGAAATCCATTTTCTCAGTTTCACCGCAAGCGAGATTGCTCAAATCCATTTCCAATATCTTTGATTAAAAAAATTCATTAAATTTTTCGACCACTCATGCATATTTCATAATACTTCGTAATCACAAAGAGGGTCTTAGAATTAATATACATAAATGAATGATTTTACAAATCGATTAAGTCTTGGAAAAGGGTCACATTAGAAGTATACATACATACATACACATCACGTCTGATTCCCTGTAGAGAGCTAGGCAGAGATCACGGAACCCCATTTGTCCCGATCCTGACAGATCACTTTCGCTTCATTGACACTCATACACCTCTTCATACACACTCGGCGGTTATAGGTACTTCTAACGTCATCCTATTTAAATATAGAAAATATATCTATATTTTCAAGTATACCTATACCCGCCGAGTGTGTATGAGGTTGTTAGTCAAGATCGTGACAGATGGTTATTCGTAATCTCTGTCTACCCCTCTACAGGGAGACTGACTATTCTGATTAGGTTTTCTTGGAATGGATAGTAATCAAGTTCCGAGGCAATTAAACGAAGTATGATATCCGCTATCCCCTCTAGGGAAATAGGTGTATTGGATAAGGATATGTGCTGTATCGTACACAACTTATGTTATCGAGGGGGTAGACAAGACATCGTAACATAATATCCAAAAAGACAAACATACGCTTCGTGACTTGTGTACACACTCTCTTTTTTATTATGGTTTGGTAGTCAGAGGCTTTTTAGGTTTAGATAGACAGCAAACAACGTGGTTAAAACACAATCACATCCTGAATTCGTGATAATATATACAGAACTATGATATAATGTTGTAGCTCATGCCACAAAAACTCTTCAGTTACTTTAGTTTATAGAAGTCAGTTAAAGATATTGGTTAGATGATATAAGTTACAAAAGTCAATTTATTTATTTAAGCATGTTAAAACTCCTAAGTTATAAGTTCCTTAAACCTTACATAGTATTTAATCTATCACGCCTACATATGTAGCTAAAATATTTAACAATCTTAAATTCTAGGTATTCGTAGCGTAAAGAACAGAAGAGCCTGTATGAGAAGCATGTATGAGAAGCGTGTGAGTGAAGGAAGAGATTTGATAAGATCGTTTAAGGTGGCTATCGTTTCTGCCTATCCCTTAGGGACATACAGGCGTGAATACATGTATGTATGTAATCTATAAAGAGAAAGCCTGGCGCAGCTGGAAGTGGAACTGACGAATTTAAGGTGGCATGTTCTGGGGATATCGGAGGTCCGAAGACCTGGTGAGGACACCATTACCCTAGAATCAGGCCATCTGTTCTACTTCCGGGAGGGCGACCAGAGGTCACAGGGTGGCGTAGGTTTTCTCGTCAACAGGGTTCTCCGTGACAACGTGCTGGAGGTTTCGAGTGTGTCGACCCGGGTAGCGTACCTTGTACTGAAACTGACCAAGAGATACTCTCTTAAGGTCGTGCAGGTATATGCGCCGACGTCGGCATACTCAGACAGTGAGGTCGAGGTGCTTTATGAAGATATCGCCAAGGCGATGCATAACACCACCAAGACCCACTACACCGTTGTCATGGGGGACTTCAATGCCAAAGTGGGAGTGCGCGAATGCGATGAATCGCGTATCGGAGCGCACGGGGTTGGATGCAGGAATGCCAGAGGGCAGATGCTGGTCAACTTCCTGGATAAAGAGGGGCTGTTCTGCATGAACACATTCTTTGAGAAAAAGCCCCATAGGAAGTGGACCTGGCAGAGCCCAGATGGTAGGACGAAGAACGAGATCGACTTCATCTTGGCAGACAGGAAGTACGTGTTCAGGGATGTCTCAGTGGTTAATAGGTTTAAGACCGGCAGTGACCACCGCCTAGTGAGAGGCACCCTGAATTTCGACTTCAAGGCCGAGAGAAGGCGATTGAGACGGTCCGTTCTTCGCCCAACGATGCTCCAATCCGTGCATGGCTCTGAAGCGTTCCAGCTGGAACTGCGCAATCGCTTCGAGGCACTGGATACCACGGCAAGTGTTGACGAGAGCCTCGATGATGTGGTGGGGGTACTTCGCGAGGTGGGTCAGAGATGCTTCAGGGGAGGGCGAGGCAGCCGAAAGTCTAAGCTCTCAAGCGAAACCCTGGAATTGATGCGGATTCGACGTGAATTGCCAGAGGGAGCTTCGTCAGATACCCAACGTCTCAATAAGACAATCCGGAAATCGGTGAGACGCGACCTCCGTAGCTACAATGCGCAACTCATTCAAGAGGCCATTGAGCAAAATCGGGGGTCGAAAGTCTTCAGCAAAAGAATGGGTACATCTAATCTGACGAAGCTGAAAACCTCAGAGGGCAGAACCGTCACTTCAATTCCGGGGATTCTAAACGAGGTTGAGGGCTTTTACGGCCATCTATACGCCTCGCATGCCCCGAAGCCTCCACCCGATGCGAACGACCCAAGAGCCACATTGGTGCGCCACTACACTGATGATCTCCCGCTCGTGGACGAAGACGAAATTGGGAGCGCTCTCAAACAACTTCGAAATGGGAAGGCTCCCGGCGAAGACGGAATAACCTCTGAGCTTCTAAAGGCGGGAGGAGCTCCAGTCCTGCAGAAGCTCAAGCACCTGTTTAATTCCGTCATAGCTAATGGGACTACCCCGACGGCGTGGAGGGAGAGCGTGGTGGCCTTGTTTTTCAAAAAGGGAGACAAGACCCTATTGAAGAATTATAGGCCTATCGCGCTCCTAAGCCACGTCTACAAGTTGTTCTCGAGAGTGCTCACAAATCGTCTGGCCTCAAGATTTGACGCCTTCCAGCCGCCGGAGCAGGCCGGATTTCGAAAAGGTTTTAGTACCGTAGACCACATCCACACAGTGCGGCAGGTTATACAGAAGTCTCATGAGTATAACCAGCCGCTGTGTCTTGCCTTTGTGGACTACGAGAAGGCCTTCGACTCCATCGAGATCTGGGCTGTTCTGGAATCCTTGCAGCGATGCCAGGTCGATTGGCGTTATGTGCAGGTGTTGAGGAGCCTATACAGCGTGGCATCGATATCTGTTCAAGTCCAAAACCAAAAGACAAGTCCTATACAGTTGCTCAGAGGAGTGAGACAGGGGGATGTCATATCCCCGAAACTGTTCACGAACGCACTGGAGGACGTCTTCAAAACTCTGGATTGGACTGGGATGGGTATCAACGTCAATGGCAGATACCTCACACACCTCCGCTTCGCTGACGACATTGTCGTAATGGCGGAGTCGCTGCAGGATTTGCAGGGAATGCTGCACAGTCTTAACGCTGCCTCACGGTCGGTCGGTCTCCGGATGAACTTGGACAAGACGAAAGTCATGTTCAACGAACTCGTTGTCCCGGGGCCGATCACGATCAGTGGAGAGGCGCTCGAAGTGGTCCAGGAATATGTATACCTGGGCCAGGCTCTGCAAATGGGTAGGGACAGCTTCGAGCGTGAGATTTCCAGAAGAGTGCAGCTGGGCTGGGCAGCATTTGGGAAGTTGCGTCATATCTTCTCGTCGCCACTACCGCAGTGTCTTAAGACCAGGGTTTTTAATCAGTGTGTCCTACCTGTAATGACGTACGGTGCCGAGACGTGGAACATGACGGTCGGGCTGGCTCACCGATTACATGTCGCTCAGCGAGCAATGGAACGTTCGATGCTGGGTATCTCGTTAAGGGACAGAGTCCGGAACGAGATTATCCGGCAGAGAACCAATGTCGTAGACATTGTCTATCGATGTTGCAAGCTGAAGTGGCAGTGGGCCGGTCACGTCTGTCGCAGAACCGACGACCGTTGGAGCAAGGCGGTTCTCGAATGGCGACCGCGTCTCGGTAAACGTAGTGTAGGACGCCCCCCTGCCAGGTGGACTGATGACCTGAAAAAGGTCGCTGGTAGTGGTTGGCTGAGGGCCGCGAGTGATCGTGTTTTGTGGCGTTGCCTTGGGGAGGCCTACGTCCAGCAGTGGACTGTCATAGGCTGATTGATTGATTGATGTAATCTATTCTCGACTATCACAAATGAAGTTGGCACAGGCATAGAAATAAACAAATTATCCAGGGAAACATAATATTATGCCAACGGGAAGCCTCCACGGATTTGAGCCGTGTAATAAGATTAATATTGTATAATGACGTTAGCTACATGTCTTTGCTCTAAAAGTACAGGGTGAAGCAGTGTTTTGTCTATTCTATTTAATTTAGAGCATGTATGAGAAAGTTAACGAATATGAGTGAGGCAAGAGAGATTTGTAAGGATCGTTTCAGGTGGCGATCGATAGTCTCTGACTGTCCCGTTAGGAAAGCAGATTATGAATGTAGCGATTGTATGATGATGAATGTAGCGAAGCGATGTATGAATGTATGTATACAGATTACCAGTATATTTGTTAAATAAAGACGCAGGCAGATACACGCCTATTAAAAAAGGGTGACGTTAGTAGTACCTTTAACCGCCAAGTGTGTATGAGGAGGTGTATGAGTGTCAATGAAGCGAAAGTGGTTTATCAGGATACATATATATTCATAGTCTTCACAAACCACTCAATATTTTCATACTCTATTCACTTTATATCCAGTTAAAAAAGCACCCTACTGTACTGAAGACAGAGTCTCTAATCCCATGACACTGGATGATTCATCTCGCGGAAACATTGCCCAACCGGGGACGTGTTAATACTATAACGACCACGTGCTTAATTCAGGTAGACTGCGTATTAAGGTGATTGTTCTGACAGCTAGGGAATATTTAGGAATGGGTATTTAGTTCCCGTGCTTCTCTGGAACGAAGAAAAAGCAAACTAGCTACCATTCTTGTCCCGGCATGTCGTAGGAAGGGACTAGGGGTATATGAAATCTATACGTGATGGGCTAGCAACCTGTCACCAATGTTCCATATCACATAACAATCCTAATATTCATGCTAAAAGTGATCAAGGTGATGTGAACTAAGGTTCTGTTTACTCCGAAAGGGATTAACGGACTTAAACGCATATGGTTAAATGTTTTATGTATTGTTCTTGCATATATCATGATCGTTTTTTTTCGAAGTAGTTCCTTTGTTATGTTTGTAGTTGTAGCGCCATTCATTTATATACAAGTTGCTACGCCATCTCTCGATAAATCTAATGTACTGCCCTCTCACACACCTCATGACGGGATAATAAGCTGATTGTTAGCATTCTATTTATGTTCTTGACTAGTATTCTCAATGTATCAATCATTTAATGAAAACGCACAATTATTAAAAATGTTATGTGGATGTTCCTTTTCAGGAAATAAAGATGTGAGTAAGTAACACTATATCTGACAAATATTATAAATGCTGTAAATAAATGACACTGTCATTTTTATATTGATATTCTATGATTGTTTCCAATTAAGTAAATATAGATGTTAGTAGCACAACTTACCAAACTATAACAACTTGTTTCAACCTCGACAATGACCATACTATGTTTCATATTAACTCGTGAAAGAGCCAAATGCATTGAAAGGACTTAAATATTGGCTTCACAGTTCCCGAGTGACTACCGAAGCGATTTTCACTCTTGCTGTATCCAGTTTCAGATAAAAGTGCAGATTCTTGCAATTTATTGCCTCGGAATACTGTCGGGACCTAATAGAAAAAAGATTAACAGCGTCTAGAATTGGCTTTCTTATACATTCACGTATATTCCTTTTGAGACTAGACAGAACAACGAGGATTCAAAATACTATTCTTGGACACTTAGTATTTGGATTGTGATCTGAAATATTGGTAACAACTTGCAACTAGCTAACTAGTCCATTGTTCAATAGATTTAATACTAGAGCCATAGTCCAAGAGGAAAGGCAGCTAGTTAGCTGTATATTTTCCTCCCAAACCCGGAATATATAGTTACATTCTTACATCTCTTTTAGTGTGAACAAAACACTCTATTGTTGAACTGTAATTTACTCTATTTATATGACTTATTAGTTCGTATATATCACGTGAACATTATATAATAATATTGGGCCTAAATTGAACGTATACAAACAATTCGTCTCTAAGGGGATGTGCAGAGACTATCGACACCCATCTCGAACGATCCTATTATATCTCTCTTGCTTCACTCACATCCTTATCATGCATGCACTCACCTTCAGAAATAAAACATATGCATATTTAAAAAACGTTCAAAGTATAATAATTACAGAAGATTTTTTATTTAAAACCTTTCGGTTATTGGCGGTACCTTTTGATGTTCTGCAAACGTTTACAGAAATTCCAATGAAACAAACGACAGGCACACAGTAAGCGCTATTTAATTTTCCTAAGAGATAAAAATGTAAAGCTGTAGAACGGTGGTACAGTCAATCAATTCCAATATTGAATAAATATATGAATGTTTTATTAAATATTACAGTATAATTTTAAAAACCGAAATCGAAGAAGTTCATAAAACATAAATTCAAGTTTTGTCATGATTAAGACAAATAGGGATCCGTGATCTCTACCTAAACCTCTATAGGGAAATGGGCGTTAAATATATCAGTTACAGACAGAATTTGCCTAAGGTGATTGTGTCATGTTTGAGGCAAATACCTATTTGTTATCACTGTCTACACGTATAGGGAAATGGGCGTTAAATATATCAGTTACCGACAGACAGAATTTGCCTAAGGTCATTGCAAACTTTTATAGGTCTTTTATCTTGATATTATCTTAACTCGAGCATCAGCGCAATACTTAAAGAACTAAAAAATCCTCCATGTAATTTCTAGTAAATTATTAATGGCCACATCGACGACGTAACGTAACAAGTGGTGTTGGATATTAATCTAGAGAAGAGCTACAGAGGCTTTAATTTTTTTTATGACAATAAGGTCCTATAGCCAAGTGACCAAAGGCGACAGTACAAAAATACATCGCGTTCATTCAGAAAAGCATATGTTAATCACATACATTTTAATTAATTTCACCTTCCTACTCCTATTAACACTTGTTTAAATACAAGAGGCCCTTATTGTCAGAAAAACCTAATAATAAATATAGCTTCTGTACCTCTGTTACATTTTTCTAAACTTGTTGAGAGCTTTTTCCACGTCCTTTATGCCGGGGACAAGCGCCGTAATAATGCCCTTTCACCTGACAGCCTGCGTCCGAAGCCTTAATTATGTTCATTGTTCTCTAATAAAGGTAGTATCATGATAACTGAGGTAGTTAAAAGCTTAAAAAGGGTGACATTAAAAGACTAAGCGGCTGTAGTCCAATGGAAAAGATATATATGGGTGAAGTGGAAGGGCGGTTACGTAAGGCCCGGTCCAATAAGACATATGACAGTCAGATAGACGCCATATTGGCAAAGGGTGATGTTAGAAGTACTTATATGTTCCGAATCTGTATGAGGAGGTGCATGAGGGTTAATGAAACCAAAATGAGTTGTCAGGATCGGGATAAATGGGGATCCGTGATCTCTGCCTACTCCTCTAAAGAGAAATGAGAGTGATGTATAATTTATGTACTAGAGCCTTTGTTGGTGAAGGTCCGATTATGATATCTGCATATTTTTCTCTAAGTGACTTCCGTACGGCACCATTGCATGCACATTGTAAAAAGGATAAATAAATATCATAAGCCGTATTTAAATGTGTAAGAGAGTTGTATTGTTCTCAAAGCAGCGAAAAGGTTAGGAAAATCATATATAATGAGTATTTGAATTTTCTGCCTACTATTCTGTAGAGAGATAGCCATCACATGTATGTATTTTTTGTTCAATTGAAACTATATATTATGACTGTAAGCCAACACTCCATTTTCTCAATATTATAATTTTATCTTTATATAAACCAAGGATACACTTTATTAAACTCTGAATTCACAGACTCATATACAGCGAAATATCGAACGCTCGCCGCAGCCACAGAACAAAAGAAGAGAGTTCGCCACAAATCAACGACATTAATAAACGCCACAGAGCAACAAAGCCTCTTCACAGATAAACTCATTGTTTTAAAGTCATTCTGTTTTTGTATAAGTTAGTTTTGCTACTAGCAGGATGTAGTTCTTGTTTTGTTATCCCTATGATCTGGGCCCTAGTCAACTGATGCTTTTTGCAAAATATCAATTCAACAGTTATATGTTGTCATTGAAAAGCTAAAGTGACTAATTTCCCCGTTTTTATGCCATGTATAAAATTTCGAAATGAATCTTATGTTTTGCAAAAAAAAAGTGGACTTGCTAAACATAGAATTTCTTGTCACATCATTTTTTTTTATACAGATACACTTGCACGCCTCTACTTCTTTAACTGGATAGATAGAGACTATCGATCACAACGTTGGACGATCATGACAAATATTATCTCTTGCCTCATTTATACCCAATAATCTTCAGCATTTAATGTGCCAGGTGGTTAGGTCAGATAACTGGTAGATTTCCTCACGATATTTTCCCTCACCATAGTACATATTCAGTTTTCACAAATGTATTTCCATTACGATAATAACACAACACATAACATGCCGAAAGCCGCAGCCGAGCTACTCGAAGCCTGCGTTTGACTAGATAGACAGTACCCAACGCGATAGGAACCGTATCGCCGTTTATAGGCACTGGCTATTTACCTATACCGGGGGATAACCAAGTATATTCACGATGTTTTCCCTCACTGACTGTTAATTATGTACGTAAATGAAAAACACATATTTCAATATCATTTATTGGTACAAGCCAGGGTACTACTTTACTCCACTTACTTATACTTCTATAAGATAGTCATATATAAAAAAGGTTGCCATCCGATTCGATAAGAGATACCTATACCTACCAGATTCAGTAAAAATGATTCCCTCGCCTTTGCGCCCGTAGGGATTTTCATTTTTTCCCAAAAATGTCTTATTAGCATAATATTAACGCCGCCACTTCGTTACAGGTTGAATAATTTCTAATTTGAATTTATAAACGCAAGTCCAAGCCGCTATTGGTATAGGTATTCATATGTTTGGAACTTTAGATCATTTTGAAATATACTTATATACAAACATACGCTTCACGACTTGTGTATACACACTCCCTTTTTTATTATGGCGGGATAGTCAGAGGCTTGAATGCCCATCTCCGAAATTTCGAAGGCATGTTAGGTATTGGTCATTCGAAGCCCGCGTATCACTAGATAGATAGCTCCCAAAGTGATAGGTAGTGAACCGTATCGCCGTATATAGGCACTATTACCTATCCTGAGGGATAGGCAGGTTTCCTCACCATGTTTTCCCTCACCGTTAGCGACTGTAAATTATGTACGTAAATGAAAAAACACATATTTAAAATTTATTAATTTACTTATTTATTTATATATATTAAACTCCTATGTTACATACATACTCGTACACAGCACGGCTGTTTTCCTACAGAAGAGTAGGTAAAAATCACGGTTCTCCAACTGTCCCGAACCTGACTAAGCACTTTCGCTGAATTGACATTCTAACTTTTAACGTAATTTTTTTATTTAATATTAAATATCCCGCGAAGTCCTATGTTCATGTTTTTAAATGGAATAGAGCATGTTTATGAAAGACAAAGACAAACACTTAGAGAGCATTAAAACTCTTGCGGGTAGTTAGAAATTCATGTGCCTTTAGCCGACTTAGTGATTATGAGGTCACTTTATATATACGAGTATGTATTGATCAAATAATCAGTCCTCCATGAAAAGTGGTTAGCTATGTCGCTACTTACTAGCATTGACTCTTGTTTTTATAGCAAAAATGTACGTAGAAAATCAGAAAACTTCATTTCCATTGATATATGCTACGGGGATTGAACCGTGTACTCACTGATACAGAGTCAAACCCACAACGAATTTAATAAATATATGTATGACGTAAAATCACAAACTAACAAACTAGTAACCTTTAGCTTGTTACATTTATAATTAAAACACACTTCTTAGTCATTGTCAAAAACTCTACATTGTTCAAATTTAATTAAGAAATTTTACAATTTGGTCAATTTACTAAAACTATAAATAATGTAGATCTTTCAAGGGGGCCATCGATAATCTCTGCCTTTCATGTTGGGTAGTAGAGGCGTGAATATATGTATGTTTAGTCATGGACAATAAATAATAATAATTAGTGTTATATTTAATTTACAAGAAATGATTAATAAATACAAATATTCAATAAACACCATCTCAATCGAACAACTTGATTACATGCAAAGACACATTTAGGTTTATATCCCAATGATATACCTACATACATAAACATTCTTTTCCCCTAATCCCTTTAGGGGTGGACAGAACCTTACAGATACAGAAATTTTCTAGCTCAATTTTAAGCATTAATATTGGAGTTGTGATGTTAATAATAATATTTGGACATTATTACACCAATTGAACTAGCCCATTGGTAAGTACATTTAAGACTTGTGTTAAAGGTACTCGTCAACGTATATTTCAGAAATATATACTTATTATATATAAAGGTAGATAAATACATATATAGCATATATAATTAACGACCAGACTGGAAAGCGTAGTTCTTAACTCTGCCTCCACCGGGAATCGAACCCGGGACCTCACGATTAGCGTTCCGGCGGCTAACTGAAGGCGCCACGGGGGTCGTCATTATATCTCCTAAGTCACTTTTTAGCATTAATACTGGAGTTGTGATGTTATATGGAATATTTGTGACATCTTGATGGCCTATCACCAAATGGATTCTATTGACACCTAGTCTTTAAGTCGCATCTTACGACTCATCGCGAACGGCAGCTAGTTAGCATTATTTTTACATCCTATCTAGCACCATACCAATTCAATGACACAATAAACAAAATGGCGTCTAACGCAGAACACAGAATAAATCACAGTGATAATGTCAATCTGTGATTGATTAGATCCTCAACCTTATTGGTCGTGCTCAATGCGAAACCCGCCTTTCATTTGCGAGGCTTGGGTTTTTCATTTAAAAGTCATTAGGGAAACTCGTGTGGTTTGTATTGATGGAATGGTTGCCTTGTGGTTTTGCGAACATATATATAATAATATGAGGGTGAATGTTTGATTTAAATAATAAACTGGGGAGGTCTTTTTGATAACGTGAATTATTCGTATCGGTACTTAAGAATGAAAGAATTAACAATTGTACATACATATATTCACGCCTCTACGTCCCCAATGGGAAAGGAAGAGACTATTGATTACCACCTGGAACAATCCTGTCAAATTTCCCTTGTTTTCTTCTCATACATGCTCTTCTGTTCTTTACACTACGTACACCCGCCTTGAGAAGAATGTCTCAAATTTGATCTGTATAAGTTCTACGAGACCTACCTTGTCCAACAACAACAATTGTAATTTCGTAATTAAAAGAATGTTTGTCTATATATTAAATGAGTGGATTTAAAATGAAATCACGGCTTTAATAAATTATTATGCAATATACTGTTTCATAATATAACTTATTTACTTTAATACTGCAATCTTCTTCTATAAATATAATCGTCAAAAATAGTCTTCAACTTTTTTAATTAAATAAAATTCTATAATGTATGAAAATTGAGCTACTAATATAATAATATATACTATGATTAATTAACACCATTTACAACTACAAAATAACTAGACATATACACTACGACGTTAAGTCCAGCTTAGGTAATCCTTCGCAAAATAAAAGCCGAAAAGGATAAGAAAAAATACAAATTGTTTGAACACGGAAAGCGTAAGTACCTACTTCGGTCAAAAGGTTAATTTCTGAGGCTGATTGAGTGGCCGGCAAACAAGGTTCATTTGCACATAAAGCGACTACATAGTGTATTCAATCAGGGCGTTGGCTGATAAAGAAAATTGGCTTTTTATTAAATGGCTAGGTTTTGTGTAAATTTTGGAGGTTAGGATTGCAGGACGGCCATCTTTTTTTTATTTCTAAAATGTTATTTCTTTTTACACTACACCATCTAAGATCAATTATAGATATGTTCCTTTCTGGACTTGGATACTGTCGTTTTAAATCCTTAGTGTTCATTATAATTTGTTTAAGATAACAATATTTTATGCACATACACTGATAGCGTTATACACATACACTTTATAATATTTTTATACACTTTAGAATGTTTTGAATCGTACATACATAATTAACCTTTCCACTGTATAAATACAAATATTAAATAAAATACTATAGTAGTTAGCACCTTTGTTTCAAAGTAACATCGCATTAACCAATATAATTTAACAGTTTGCTTTTGTCTCTAAATACTTCGCCAGGAAAACTTACTTTACTCCACTTTGAGACTAGCAACAACTACAGAACGGCAAATTTAATTAAAAGCAGATCATTGTAAACTTGTCAGTAACTAAAAGTTCTTCCTGTAGTCGGACAGTTTCTTCCAATATAGTTTTAGTAGGACTTGGGAATTTTGGTTGAAAACCCCTTTTCAGTTATCGACTGCTACATGAATACATACTTTGGATTTATTTACAGGGGGTACTCGAAAACAATTTGAAAATAATTATATGTTGTAATCGTTGATTTGTGATTTAAATACAAAAATATATGTGGAAACTGTAGATTAGATTCAAATATACATAAAAAGATACATATGTCTTCAAAATGCAATGGGCTAGACAGTATAAAATATCCTATAACTCTATGCATATTTACACTGTTGTTGGAAACTTATAATTATAAACCTTTAAAGGAATATGATTTCTTGTTTAATTTAGACTATTTAAGGTATGGCAAAAGGAGTGTTTTGAGCAGCCTTTTTCCTAACGAAGATAGTAACTAAACCTTTAACCACTACGTAAGTAATATATGTTGTGATTTGTATGACTCTACATAGATTTATTAAGACTATAACATAAAAATATCACTTTAAATGTATAAATAAAATGCAACAAATGCTGAAAGTTCAGTTTCAATTCACAACAACTGCCATCAATTCAAAGTATCAAAGTTTATAGGCTACGACTTGAAAACTCAAAGTCCTCTTAAAACTTCGCATGATATATTCATACGTTTAGCACCATCTTCTTTTGAAATTTTAAAACTGTTGTAAACTTCTACGTGCTCTGTTACTTGACATTTCATTTTAGAGATTATATCACTTGTTGACACACAATTGAATATCTGTGAAGCAAATAGTTTTTCGGTTACAAAATTATTAATTTGATAAAGTTAAAAGTATAGATTTTGGATAGTTCGTTATTTTTTGGGTTAGTAAAGGAGTAATATGGTATACTTACAAATTATGGGTTACGATGTTTAAAAAACAATTATTTATTATAAAAGATAGTATTTTTGTGAAGCAGAGTATCAGTTTAATGACTTTAAATTAAAAATTGAAACAGAACGTGTACGATTAATTAACGATTTATTTACACTAAAAGTTTTGTCGATTTTCGATACCTGCCTCCAAAATGGTCGATGAAAATAATTCAGTCATCTATAGAAGCGTTTACTAAGAACTGATATTCCTACCGTTTGCATCAACCAATCGCGACACCCTGTGCCTGTATTTCAACTAATTGCCATGTTTTATAAACAAGAATCCACCTGGAGGCTCCGCACACTTGAGGCGGGAGTGAGCCGGTGTCCAAGTCTTCAGTTCAGCCAGATTTGGGGTTCACGTGTCATCACTTATTCGCCATTTTTTATTCCTTTTGTTCGGACATCTTATAAAATGTAAGTACTCTTTGGTATTGCAACTTTTTGGTTTGAGACTCTTTGGTTTATTATTACGTTTTTTTTTATTATCTTTCTGTAAACGAACTTTTTTTGTATCGATTATTAATTTAAATCAATTTTTATACTATAAACCCCTCTTTATAAAGATTATTTTCATTGTATAGATGTAATTGTTTCCCATAATTATCGAAATAATAAGTTTGATGTCCCATAGTTTATGAATCACATGCATTGTAAAGTAATATTTTTCAAGTAGTAGTGTTAACAGTTCATTGCTTTATTATTAACTGCTAATTTAAGAGAAGAGTAGTGTTTGAAGTATGAAATAATCGTGATTAAATATGTTTATCCATAGTGATCTCGATATACGCTTACGATTAAGATTTTAAGAACCGAAGTGAAATTACAAAATGCAATAATATCTGGAATTATGAAATCTGGATTAACATCATGACTGTTTTATAAATAGTTGTCACATTTTTGTGCCGAGTAAATATAGTAAAAAAAGTTAAGAATTTCAGTTAGCTACATGAAAATACGCTTGCAATATTAAACCGAATTTCACTCTAAAATAAAGTTTAGGTTTGTATATGAAATCTAGTATAACGTTATGGGTTGTAAAGAGTCAGTTAGTTGTACGCGGTTAAGAATTAGGTGTCAATGCTTTATAAAGTATGAAATGTGTCCCATATGTAATGAAACAAACAACCTTTTGCTAATTAGATTTATTTCACGGTCACTTTTTAATATCTACATTGAAGTTCATTAAGATAGATTCGTAACGGTTAGCGAGAAATGTAGGGAAACGTTATTATGTTCATTAAACATGATACAATAAATTGACTTTAAATAGATTTGATGTACAATTGTAATCAAAAGATTGGTCCAAATATATAATATAAAACAAAACAATAGAATATAACATTTATACAATTCAGTTAAAGATATACGACCTGTAAATAATGTACAAGTAGTTAAATAATGTATGAACTATGCAAACCACCCGATATTCACGTTTATTGTTTAATAATTCAAGGAATCACGAGTAATTTTAACCTTCTGCTACATCGTAAACGTGGTATTATTGTCTCTAGAGTGTCGTAAAAGGCGACTAAGGGAGTGAATCAAAGTGTAGGTAGCTACAAAAAACCACCCTATGGTACATGTATTTTCAAAGCGTAAATATTTATGTATTCTCGCCTATACTTACAACGGGGATAGGTAGAGACTGCGGATACATTCACCTCATTTATCCATAGCAGTTTATGTAGATTAAATAAGATAATTCATTTTTAATCTACATTAATTCAAACAGAGAATAAGAATTTTCTTTCGTTACTTTTTATTATAGAACGTAGTATTTAAAATATTCGATCTATCTCCAAAACACGAGAAAATCCTTAAAGCTTTAAACTTTCCACAAAAAGAGAATACGTAGCGTCCAGAAAACAGAAGTTTCCTCTTTTCTCGTCCTAGATGGCGCTGTAGCTTGAAAACGTCTCTGTTAACAAATTATTCAGCTGAAAAGTGCCCAACTTGGAAAGGAACTTGGTAACGTGACCTGCTGTCTTTGGTTTCAATGCGCTTTCGGCACTTAGTGAGTTAAGAAACTTTGATAAAGAAAGTAAAAAGCTAGTAGTGTGCTCAGATTGTTAATGTATTAAGGACCTCTTGATAATTCGAATCGGGAATTGGTTGGTTCTTTTTAACCATCGTAGAAATGATGGTGGTCAATGTTGATCGCGTGGATCATGTTAAAATGGATTTTTATAAGTTAAGATTGATTTAAATGTTTAAAATAAATATGTATTAGTTACAGTAACTACTATCATTTAATACTATATCATGATATGTTACAAGTGCCTATAACCGCCGAGTGCGTATGAGTACTAATATACCTCTCAAACTTCATATGAGTGTAAATGAAAGTGGTTTGTCAGGATCGGGACTGATTGGGTTCCATGTCTTCTGTCTACCACTCTACAGGGTATTGGGTATAATGTGAATGTATTTATGCAATTTATTAGAGTAAAGTAATGTACCAAATGTTAAGATTTGGGATATTAATTATTTGTTTCTTTTAAATAACTTTTAAAAGCATTGTTTTTAGGATCATTTGTTATAAATAAATACTTCTTAAAAGTATTCTCATTAAATAGTAAAGTAAATATCGTGTTTATAGAATGGGTTGTTATTCCTATAACCCCATTAAACATTATACATTTGTTTACAGACTTGAAGTCTTATTTTTTATTTTCCGTAAAATATGCAATGGACAACAATGTCCAAAGGTCAGACAGTCACATTTTGAATATTCATAGCACATTGTATAAGTTCAGTTAACGATCCGAAATCGAATTGAATTAATTCACGAATAAGTCTTTCAATCGGAATTTATTCATTGACATTGCCCACGAATACTTACATAATGTATTTTCGAAATTATCGAATCCTCGTGGTATTATGTTATTGAGAGATAGTACAATGCAATGATAAAACCAATATCCAGTTGAATTCTTTATTAAAATACTTTTGTTTTTTTAATTGAGACTTTTGGAATAATAAATTGAATAAAATATTATAAAGTACTACCCAATGTTTTGGTTATTACGTATTTTTTACGTTTTGATGATATAATTGAGTAAATTAGAGAACTCAAAGAGTTTCAAATTACCGAAAGCAATAAATTGAATCCTTATTACTTTTGTCAGGTACTTATTAAATGAAAAATGATAAATCAGATTAGGTATATTATTATTAATTATGACAAAGTTTTTTTTATATGAAAATATTATAATGTACCTTAGTATATTTACCAATTAACTTATTCGTCGCAAATGCTTATAATACAATATTTTTTATATTTACTAATTTATTACACTGTAATATTGACCATTTAATGAATTAATAATATATCTTACTTATAGCTACTTTACTTATAACTGAATTTAATAGATATACAATAATCATATCTCTTAATACACACACATTATAATTACATTTATCACCGGTGGCAGTCCACTACAGGAAATAAGCCTCCCCAAGGATACGCATAATAAATATACAACTGACAGAAAACATATTTTTATTTAAATACGCCACGCGGAAAATCCTTCTGCCACTGGTTTGTAGACTGAAAAATAACGTTCTTGGTAAACAACTAATGTGACACTTGATTGAACTTTTTAATTAACCCTGAATATAACCTTACTCGTAACTTTACTCGATTACGTATATTTTATGTGTGACGCACGCGAATTGAATATGTATGTGCGGCATTATTTAAAGGTGGAATACAACTGTTTGTAACTGTCGCAAGAAAATGTATGATAGACTATTTCTTTACTTACCATCCATATACTTATAAAGAGTACTAAAAATACTATTTAGCACGCAAACGTGTTATTGAGACACTCATGTATGATTGGCATTATTTCGGGTTCAAAACGTAGTGAGAGGAAACAGTACAAATCATACTATTTAATCATGAAATACTCATTACACATACGCACCATTTTGAATTTAATTATTAGCTGTTGGGAAACTACGAGCTTTATACATATTATTTACTATTTTGTTTATATATAAAGTAAATGTAAAGATATTTAGCATCTTTCCGTAGCGAAGGATAGTCTATCCTCTTTAAGAACTAATAACGTAAATATAAAGTACGTATGTTTTTAAAAGCGGAAATATTCTCTCGTCGAAAATCGCTATCCCTTGAAGACTGTGAATACCTAAGCTTTTACTCTAATTAGCTTTTTCACTACCTTCGAGATAATGAAACTTTTAATTTATACCAAGGCTGTGGAGCTAAGACATTCCTTATTCCTTTTTACAATAAATTTAATCCGGCTAGAACGTAGTTACATAGAAATCGTAAATTTCATTATAAATCTCTCGTCCATTACATTACGGTGAGGGAAAACATCATGAGGAAACCTACCTGTTCCCCCAACAGGTAATAGTTAGTGCTTGTGAATGGCGACACGGATTACCACCGGTTACATTGAGCACTGACTATCTGTTCAACACGTGGGTTCGAGGTGGCCATAGTATTACTACCTTCGCAATTGTGGAGATGGACACCTGAAACTCTGACTACGGGTTAATGGTCGTAAACGCAACGGGCTATGGTCTCAATTTTCAATAAACAGTGAAAATTGAAGTCTCTACCACCTCAAAAACAACAGTCATATATTTTATAGATACCATTTACCCTAAATCTCTTAGGCGCCTTTTAACATGCTAGTTAGAACAGCAGCTAGTGAGCATTATGTTTCCAGACACATTATATTTAGCATCGAAATAAAAATACATTTGCAAAGTACACTGAATACTACGGTTACGGAAACCTACCTGTTCCCCGTTCAGATAATAGTTATATAAAGATAATTACTTCAGATAATAGGTAATTAATAATAGTGCTCGTCAGATTGACTACTGACTATCTGGTCAAAACGTGGGCGAGGTGGCCATAGAATTACTACCTTCGCAATTGCGGAGATGGACACCTGAACCTATGACTACGTGACGCAAGAGTTTAATGGTCGTGAACGCGTTTGTCTTTATGTGTACTATATTGTTATACTCGTAATAAAATAAGCTATTCTTGTAGTAGACCAAAATGCCGCCTGTGACGAGCGCTGAGGACCGGCTGACCTCCGGACACCGGCTGTCGCATCCCCCGCCTGGCGAGGAGGTCTTCATCACCGGCATTTCAGGGTACTTCCCGGACTCCGACTCTGTCATGGACCTCAAGGATAATTTGTTTAATAAGGTAGGTGGGTGGGTAATAGGGTATTACATAATTGGATTCCCTCTACAGGGAATCAGGCGTGATGAGTGTGTATGTATGTATGGACAATAAGTTGTGTAATATGTAGCCGATATACTGTATATAGCCGATATGTGATATACTTACTGAAAAAGTTGTTTCTGCTCGCAACTTTGAATGGGAAATGAGCATGATATGTTTGTAAAATGTACGCGTATGTAATTTACTCGTATCTATATCTATAGATATGTACCTATGCATCTCAAAGCCTCTTTCGAGAAAGACAGATCACAGGGAAGAGGCATTTTCTTGATCTTGGTGGCAATTTGCTAGCACATCGCCCAATAGCAGCAGGCAATAGCAAGAAAGACTGTTAGCTAGTTAGCATTTTTAACGTCCTAGACTTATATATGATAATGCGGCTGTAGCCCAGTCGGTAAGACCTCTGACTCCATGTAATAAAGGTCGTAGGTTCGATACACAAGTCGTGAAGCGTATGTTGTATATTATATGTACTGACTATAACTTCTTCTCTAGGTGGACTTAATCTCCGGTGACGCAAGACGTTGGAAACTAGCCCATCCCGAGATCCCCCAGCGAACTGGCAAGATCAACCATGTTAATAAGTTCGACGCCTCCTTCTTCGGGGTACATTACAAGCAAGCTCATACCATGGACCCTATGTGCAGAATTCTATTGGAAAAGGCCTATGAAGCTGTCATTGATGCTGGTAAGTAATAGTGTAGGATCCACTGTGTCCTACAGGAAAAAAGGTAGCTTCCTATCTGGGCAGGTGTTCGTCCAGGCTAATGATCTGAGTTGTATATATCTTGTTTCCGTTAAATATTTCAATTGCGCGTTCTGGGATATTGAATGTTACAATTATTATTTTATTTCTTGCTGGCGTCATCTGTGGTAATTATGTTTTAACTAATTACAACTTAGGGTTACTTAGGTTTTTCTCTGTCTGTGGCGCTCTAGAGGTCGGCAGGGTAGCACGGGAAAAACTGCAATTTAGCTGTCGTTTGTCGCCTTCTTTGCATATCGTAGGAGGCGACTAAGGAAATAGAGGCAATTGAATCTGTTGCGTTATAAGCTAGTAACCTGTCACAAAAGTTCCATTATGACATCGTACCACAATATTCATGCTAGAAACTCTCTTTTGCTTCTGTCTAGCCCGAAAGGGATTGAAGGACGTGAATATGTAGCAAAATCGTTACTTATATTTCTTATACACTTGAAGTAAGTGTGTTTGTAAAGTGAAAGAAATATGTATCTAAAATACAGTAAATTCGTTATCAAAATTTATAAAGCACGGCATCGTTGTTTTTGTTACTCCATTTAGGAATATTTCAAAGATTTATTTGTAAACGTTGGTTATAAAGATCAAAGAGTAAATAAGCAAATTGAAGCGAAACATTATAATTATTCTCACCTTATTTTCTCCACCTTTACGGAATAAATTTTAATAGAAAACTAATGCAAAACTCCACACTTTTAATTAGCCTCGAGGTAGCAGAGGTAATGGAACAACAATCCTTGTTTAAAATTAATTTCGTGATGCCAGTATAAGTTTCAATCAGAACTTGGACCAATGTTGGTGGAATTTAATTAAAATATTCTCTAACTGGAACCGAGGCTGAAAAATCCGAAGTTTTCCCCCAGTTGTACCTTTTTGATTCTGCACCTGAATAACAAAAGCTTTGTATGATTTCGTGTGAAGGTGACAATATATAATTAGTATTTAAGTTAATATACTGCTTATTTAATATTAATTGTGGTTCAATTTTGTCTTTAAGGTGTCCAATTTTCTTTTGCATACAATATCACATTAATAAAAACTAAATCTACACCTCAAATTCAATAACTTCGACTTAAAAGTAATCATTTCAGTTCGTATTCACAATAATGTTTACTCTATTTTTGCGATGAAAGTTAAAAAGAAAAAGTTTTAAATTACTCTATAAAGTTAGAATATGAAACACATCGCGTTATTCAGACACATTTCGCTATAAATTATAACCTATAAAAACTGAAACATGAGGCTTAAATACATTTTAAAGTATTTTTATGACTTCAATGCATGATATTTTTCTCTATTAAACTCTATATATTTATGTGTAGAGTACATAGTACCTCAAACCACATACTATCTCCGCGTCACCTTTAATAAACCTATCTAAATTGTGATGGCATTTACATAGAACATTGATGACATGTTGCTTGTCCATCGCCCAATACATATTACAAAAACGTAAACATAAAATACGTTTCACAACTTGTGTACACATACTCCCTTTTTTATTGAGCTGGGTAGTCTGAGGCTTGAGTACCCATCTCCGATATTTCGAAGGCATGTTAGGTATGGGTCACTCGACGTCCGCGTGCAAACATGGTGATAGGTAGTGAACCGAATCGCCGTATATAGGCACTGGCTATTACCTACCCCGAGGGATAGGCAGGTTTGTTCACGATGTTTTCCCTCACCGTTAGCGAGTGTAAATAATGGACGAAAATGAAAATTACATTTTAAATTTCGTTCATTGGTACATGCCATATACATATTACAACTATGTTTCAAATTAAAAAGTGGAATTAAAAGTAAAGCTACCAGTATTATTCCTAATAGAAAATATGTCTGCCCTGGGGTGGTTTCTTATTGATTTAAAATTACATTGGGGTCTGACAAAGGACCCAATTTATTTATTCAACCGTTTTGTGGAATACTTTCCGATAAATTGCTTTCTTTTCCGTTATTGGAATGAAATACAGGAAAGCCTTATGCAGAATGCAGAGTTATTTTCCTTGCAAACTTTGAATGAATATAATACATACATATCACGCCTGTTTCCATGTAGAAGGGTAGGGCTGATTTCGCTTCATTAATACTCATACACACTCGTCGGTTATAACACTTAATTACTTCTAAATAATATGTAAGAATAAATTTTATTGATTTATGTTTGTTTCTTTATGATATAGGTACATATCTAATATCTTTTTTTGATCTTTAATACATACTTTAACATTCACGTCCTTTAATCCATTTTGGAGTGGACAGAACTTATGATGAGTCCTATATCTCCTAGGATACATATTAGCATGAAAATTGGGGTTGTGATATTCATGTAAGGAACATTGGTGACAGGATAAAGTATCTTCATAATAACTTCCATGTTAAGAAAACATACGAAATCGTATATTGAATTCTGATGTAATTTAACACAAATATATTTATATAAAAATGATGAAAGTTAAGTGTAAATAATAATTAAATATCTCTGTCTACATGATAATTTCTAAGTACTATATTCATGTTATATCATGTATACTTTACTAAGTATCTTATTCTCCAGGTGTAAATCCCAAGGAGCTACGTAACACCAAAACTGGAGTGTTTATTGGAGCTTGTTTCTCGGAGTCTGAGAAGACCTGGTTCTACGAGAAAATGCAGGTCAACGGATTCGGTATCACTGGGTATGTACCTCTTAGAAAGAAGAATGAAAAAAGAATTAAAAATAGTGTTATAAGGGAAGGTTGAGATTTGAAAGATGTAGTGACTAAGATTAAAAAGGGCATGCTTTAATTTGGACATGTTGTGATTAATGAAAGTAGATAGACAAGAGGAATATATTTGGGTGTAGTGGAAGGGCGATTACGTAGGGGCTGGCCCAATAAGACAAATGACAGTTAAATAGACGCCATATTGAAAAAAGGTGACTTTAGATGTTCCCACAACCGTCGTGTCTCTTTGAGGAGGTGTATGAGTGTCAATGAGTGTGGGTGCTGTCGGAGGATCAGTGATGCAGCTTAGCTGCATCAAATACTGAGACAGCACCTTTTCACTGCATCAAGTGCCTACTTCTTATATGTACGAGTATTGTTGTTGTATCAAAGTGTGTATAAATAGTGTTATGTCAAAATGTATATGTGTAACAGTGAATAAATGTTTTTCTTTCTTTCTTTCTTTCAATGAAGCGAAAGTGGTTTTTGGGATTAGGGGTAAATTGGGCGATCGGCTAACAACTTGTTACCAAAATTCCATATGACAACACAACCCCCATATTTGCTAATGAGTGACCTATGATGTACTAATCTCTGAGGTTTAACCCACCGCGAAAGAAACTAACTGAAAGATGTATATTTATGTATGTATGTAATAACTACCTGCCTTACTTTATGTATATTAATCTTGTCATTCCACAGATGTTCCCGTGCCATGTTGGCCAACCGCATCTCGTACTGGCTGGGCGTCACTGGCCCTTCCTACACCGTGGACAGCGCGTGCTCTAGCTCCCTCTATGCTTTGGAACACGCATTCAGGGCTATCAGAGACGGCCACTGCGACGCCGCTATTGTCGGGGGATCGAACCTGTGTTTACATCCTTACGTGTCGTTACAGTTCTCTAGGTATGTTTGGGAGGGTGTAAATAATGCTCTTATTACAGATAATTAGGTTATGATACGTAATAGAACCTAAACGTTCCTCATTCTTGACAGTTACAATATAGTAGTAGTACCTACACATCGTATGTCGTAAATTATGAAAAAAGAGTTGATTAATTTTGTAGTCTAAGTTTTCTATTAGAATATTTAGCTCTACAAATAAAACACAATTTGATCTAATTTCATAATCATTTTAAAATAGATCTACGATACCATTATAATTACAATAACAAGACTTACATATGTGACAATTTCATCGTAAATAGATCAAATAATTTGTAATTTTTTATCAGATTGGGTGTCTTATCTCCTGATGGCAAGTGCAAGAGTTTCGACAACAGTGCCAACGGCTACGCTAGGTCGGAAGCCATCGTGGTCTGCTTTCTTCAGAAAGCTAAGGACTCCAGGAGGTAAGCAGGGATACTAAGTTCATAATATGGATGTATGGGAAGTGTGACATATACTAACATATTAACATCGAATGGACAAAACAATAGGAGATCACTTAGTAAGATTTTAGTACGTTGGGAAAATACTCAGAGATTTAAAAAAAAATCATCACTATTAATACTGGTTGCTAGCCTAATATACAACCTAATAATATATAAAAAACTTCAAGGCTTTTGGGTAAGTCTTACTATATGATTAATAGAGAAGGTTTTATATCCAAGACAAGTGTAATATTTAATTTTATATTACTAGATCATTTCTAACGTATCCAAATACATTTTAACCTATCTATACCAAATAACACAAAGCCTACCATAACATTAAACATCAATTCACAACTTAAACTAGAGAAAAGTTAAAAAGTCTAACTTCACGACCGTTTCCCACCCAGGGTATACGCTCAAGTGCTGCACGCGAAGACCAACTGTGACGGGTACAAGGAACAGGGTATCACGTACCCAGCTGGCCACATCCAGAAGCTGCTTCTCAGCGAGTTCTACGAGGAGTGTGCAGTACCACCCAACGAGCTGGAATTCGTCGAGGCCCATGGCACTGGTAAGAGAATCTTTCTTCTTTGTCCAACCCTCTTCCCAGTTTATCTGGGGTCGGGTCTCCTCGTACACTTGCGCCATAGAGCTCTGTTCTGGCTTGTCTGAGCGTTCAAGTTCTCGCCTTGCATCTCCTTGTGCATGTTTGTCCACCAGGTGGCGGGTGGTCTTCCTCTACCTCGCGGGCGGTCTGCGATGTCCAAGGCCTTCTGGACCGGGTGGTTATTGAATGATAGAACGAAATAAAAATGACAAAATTCGCCGTAGCTCAGTTGTTTGGGGCTTGGCTCTGTAACAGTGGGTACATGATTCAAATCCCGCTTGAGCATGTACCAATAGAAATGCAGTTTAATGAATTTCTATGTACATTTTCGTAATAAAAACATACTTACGAATGCATCGAATTATACGGTGAGGGAAAACATCGAAAGGAAACCTACCTGTTCACCGAACAAGTAATAGTTAGTGCTTGTAACTGGCGAAATGGCTGACCACCTGTCACATTGAGTACTGACTATCTGGTTAACACGTTCGAGGTGTCCATATAATTACTACCCTCGCCAATGCGGAGATGGCAACCTGAACCTCTGACTACCCCGCAAAGGTTAATGGTCGCGAATGCGTTTATTTGTCTGTTTTTGTAGAAATTATTTTATGCAACGTGCTGATCAGATAATCAGTGCTCGATGTGACAGGTGTAAGCTTTATCGCCATTTACAAGCACCTGCTTGATTTTATTTACAGTTCGGGATACAGGAACGTTTTTTCAAATTATTTTCCTCACCCTATTATTCCGTATATAAACGTCAGCTAATTTTAGTGCTATTTAGGTTAACATTAATTATTTAAGCAAAAAAATCATGTAATAACTAATGTATTTACAAACTTGTAGTCGTAAGTAAATGTATTTTACCATTCAATGTCACAATTTCATGTCCAATTATATTAAACAAACAAATTATGTGTATTACTTATACATATGTATATTACGAAGTTAGAATAGCTACCTGCTCCTTATTTCAAACAAACCAGATACAATCAAAGTCACATTATATCAGGAACAAAAGTAAATCGTTACCGAACTGATAATACAACGAAACTTTCGTTAAAAGGGGATAACTTACTAAACTCCCCAAGTACGTGACTACAACTTGGCCTGAATTATAACCGTCTCAACCTTATACGATTGCAATAAATTGAGTTAAGCCCTTAAAAGAATTTCCTTCCATAAATTCAGCTGAATCTTTTAAGTCGTACAGTCTTTGAGTGTATCTCTTTGATATAGAAATAATGGGGTGGGTGTTTCAAGTCTAATATATACGAATCTAATATACATATTTCGTAATGATGACGGTTGTTACAGAAGTGTGAAAATATCTGCAATGTCGGTTGTTTTAAACGAAATAGGGTTTCGTGATTTTATGTCCCTCAGTTGTTTTAATGTATAGAACCTGATTTTTTACAATGAAACTAAATAATTACCAAATTCTTAATTAAAATATTAATCAAACTCACCAATTGGAAATTAACCAAGTAACATAATTTTAGTATTATCCTTTTATTTCTCTTGGAATTCCCACTTTTTCTTCCCAGTTTATAAATAATAAATGTGTGGAAAACACTATAAGAATCAAACGTTATGTATATACATTTCATAACCGTTATCTCTTCTCGTATATTTTAAAGGTTACGCGTACCCATCTCAGCAATTTAGAAATAGTATTCCTAGTATATATTGTCTCAACACACAACTACTTCTTGTAGTAATACTAGTGTTGTATTATATTATCTGTAGTACTATGAAATAATACCAAATACCCTTTCTATACATACTGAGGCAGCTCCTTTTCACTACATCAAATCATTTTATTATATAAATTTTTCCAAGTTTGTGTTTTTGTAATATACATACATACACATCACGCCTGATTCCCTGTAGAGGGGTAGGCAGAGATCACGGATCCCCATTTGTCCCGATCCTGACAGACCACTTTCGCTTCATTGACATTCATACATCCTCTCGTACACTCTCGGCGGTTATAGGTACTCCTAACGTCACCTTTTTTCTATATAGCGTCTATCTGACTGTTATATGTCTTTTGTAATGTATAGTGAATAAAGTGTTTTCTTTCTTCCTCAGGCACCAGGGTAGGCGACCCTGAAGAGTTGAAAGCCATCGACGAGATCTTCTGCACGGGGAGGTCGGATCCCTTACTCATCGGCTCCATCAAGTCCAATCTGGGACACAGTGAGCCCGCCTCTGGGCTGTGTTCTATCAGTAAGGTAAGGAAGAAATTAAGTTGATGAATCATTTATTTACAGCCACAAAAACATACACAATACAAAGAATTAAAACTATAAACTTAAAGTAGAAATAAAAATTAAATTACACAGTAAATATCTTTATAATCATCGCTGTCAGAGGGTGGTAGGGTTCCCAAGACACTGATAGCATTCCCCCTCTGAATAGCTATGCTAATTCTTTGAGAGAAATATGCTCCAGCCCTGGGATCCCCAAACTTTTCAATTAACCGGGATGATATTTCATTTACTAATTGATGAGCCCCAGGACCCCAAGGACCTAAAGTCTCAACAGCAAACGGGACAAAACAATACTCGTCCGTAAGTGCTGAGTACTTCCTCGACTTCTGAGACTCGGCCAGAGTGGCCGCAGTGCTAGCCTCGTTAGCCGACCCAGCGAGATGGGATGGAGCCAGAGTGTCCACGCATGTGGCGTCCCACACCAAAGTCCTTCCACATTTCCAAGGAATGATAGTCATTCCGTCAGGTCTCTTACCGTCATCACGAGCCAAACCAGCGGGCTCAAGCACAGCAGGCACGTCGATAGCGACAAGAGCACGACGAATAACTTCATTGAGCGCGGCGTGTCGAGACCAGCGACCAGCACTTCTCTGACACGAGAGGAAGAAATTGTATAGAGATTTCGAAGGCGTGGGTGGTGGTGAATTAGTACAGATACTGATCTCTCTTTCTTGCAGACAAATGTCATACATATACTCATGTCTTTGCTTCATTATTATAAGAACAATACATATATCCCTTTCGGGGAGCATAGAAGCTCGGAGATGTAATATTTCCCAAATCACTTTTTAGCAAGAATATGGGCGTTGTTATGTCATAATGGAACATACTGACAGTTTGCTAGCCCATCGTCTAATAAATAATATTAACCCCTAGTCCCATAGTCGCCTCCTATGACAGCTGGAAAGAACGCCAGCTAGTTAATCTTCTTTTCACGTCCCTGTCAAGCACAGGAAAACAAATCTTCTTTACAGGAATTCTTACTAAATACAAGTAAGTACCTATCTATAAATGATGCATTACAACACCCAATTTCTCCTTCCAGATAATAATAGCTTACAGCACCGGTTTCATTCCTCCCAACCTGAACTATTCGGTGCCTCGCGAGGGAGTGCCGGCACTCTCTGAGGGAAGACTCCAGGTGGTCACTGACAAGACTCCATGGAACAATGGCATGTCAGGAATCAACAGCTTTGGGTTCGGAGGTGCCAACGCCCATGTGTTGCTCAAGAATGTCGCTAAGGAAAAGGTTGGTTTATTTAATAGTTAAGTTGGTCAAATAGACACGTCAAATTTTATGACTCGATTACATTGGATTTTGTTTCTCCTAATTGTTTGGTATTATATCGCTAAACTATCAATTCATTAATAACCTGATCTTCTCGATCAAGTGGAAACCTACGTGAGGAAAAATAATAAGTTTCAAATTATTGTTACCGTAATTTTTACACTATTATCACACGCATTGCATAAATAAACTTAAAGAATATCCTAGACTCATTCTACTTACAAAAATAGTCTCGTAAAATAGCCATATACTTAAATGAATCTAGCATTCCCAAGTCAATCAAGTAAATTAATTAAAAATGATTTAAATCACTAATGTCTCTAAAATAACTTATCACTTATGATTAATAACTAACGGGACTTATCGCGTAAGTTTTTAAATAGTAAACTTACCTTTATTATTAAGTTACTTTATTGGGTTAATAATAAAAGTAACTTTATTCTATAAAAACTTACGCGATAAGTCCCGTTAGTTATTAATCATGAGTATAAATCGCGAATCTCTTAAAACAATACCTTGATAAAAATTTCTCAAACACCCACAATATTTATACTACAAGCAAACCCTAACCTTAACCCTCTCTTAAGGTAAACGGCGGCCTGCCAACCGACGACCTGCCTCGACTGATCTGCACTTCCGGGCGTACAGAAGCAGCGGTGGCCAAAATCCTCGACGAGTTCGAATCGAAGCCTCTAGACATTGAATATGTGAGGCTGTTGCACTCTGTACACAGTGAAGATATTCCCGGACATGTTATTAGGGGATACTCGTTGTTGAGTAAGTAGATTGGAGTTAGTCATAATTAAGCCATCGCCTTTACATACGTATTCATGTTCTTTAATCCTTTACGGGGTGGAACCTTGGAGACATGAAAAAAACAATCGTCACTTAGTAGCTTGTTTATTGGGTTTTTGATGTCATATGGAATATTGATGATATGTTGCTAGCTTATCGCTCAATAGATGTCATACACCCCTAGTCCCTTAGTCACTTCTACGACATACCAGGAAGAACGACAACTAGTTAGCATTTCTTTTACGTCCCAGAATAGAACAGGGCATCGGCTATATCTCTGTTTATTAAACTGTAACTACGAATCAACAAAATGTCTATCTTATCTATCTTTTCACTACGTAGGTAAAAGTGCATAACGCCTCTTCTTGACAAATCAAGACAATGTCTGTGTTTTAAGCTAATGTACTGTAACTACCACTCACTATTATGTAGGTGAAAAGTTTCGACAAATGTTTTTAATATCACTAAGATGCTTTTTACAATCGTTGTTATTGGAATGTATAGATTTAACTGTATGTAATGTTTTGTTATTTGCAAAATACACGACTACGAAATATCTCTTTGAAAAATTTATAAATCTAATTAAACCTCCCGTTTCCCCAGCACCCAAGGGCTCAAGGACCGTCTCCCTGGCGAGGGACATGCAGTACTTCTCAGGAGTGCGGAGACCAGTGTGGTTCGTCTACTCCGGCATGGGCTCCCAATGGGCAGGCATGGGTACCGCGCTGCTCCGGCTCCCGGTCTTCGCGGCTGCTATTGAGAAGTAAGGAACTTACTAATTCAACAACATAGTATAAAACAAAGTCGCTTTCTTTGTCCCTATGTCCCTTTCTATGCTTAAATGTTTGAAACTACGCAACGGATTTTGAAGGTTTATATGTATAATAACATCCATTAAATAGTAGAGTAGGCTATATATTTTATACCCGTGTGAAGCCGAAGCGGGCCGGTAGTTTTACATATATTAACGAGATTTTAAAACATATACGAGTAATATAACGATCATTCTAATAATGTATTTACTACGTGTTATAAGGTATTGAAGGATTGAAATGGCATTAAGATATACAGTATAATCTCATTAATCCGGCACTATTAAAAACCGGAGAGTGCCGGATTATTGGAATGTTCGGATTACTGGATTAATGAGAAAAAGTCATAGGTAATTAATAAAATATAACATTTCATAGAGGGAATCAATGGCTGTGATGTATTCGATTATCATTATTCAAATCTAGTTCCTTGTGAATGCGTTTATTTGACATTATTAACTATAAACTATTCTCACTTGAAAAAAAAACAAATACGTAAGTACACGGGATAAGTTTGGATGCCGGATTATTGGACGTACCGATCTATCGAAGTGCCGGATTAGTGAGATTATACTGTAGTAATATTTTTAATCTTAAAACTAATTAGAGATGAAAACCTTTAGTTAAATATATTTTGATATTTAATTGTATGTTTATCCTAGTCGTTCTTAATGTTGTAAAAGGCGCTCAAAAAATTGAGGTGTTTTTAAGATATTTCTTAAAATAATTATAACAAAAAACTTAGACGCTATCACCGCTACCACTACATACTAACACAATATAATTTATCACTTAAAGTATGTTTATTTATTACATAGTTTTTGCACAACGAGTTTAAGATGACCGGCAATTTTTTTAAGAATTCCTTACCCTTATTCACAAACCCAATATTCATGATTAATAACGAACGGGACTTATCGCTAGTTAGTAGACCATGGCTACTGCAACGTAGCCGAAACGTCGGGTTAATGAAGGTAATTTTAATATATATAAAAACTTACGCGATAAGTCCCGTTAGTTATCACTCATGAGTATAAATCTCGAATCTCTTAAAACTATAAACCCTATGTTGTCCAGATGCCACAAAGCCCTGGAACCTAAGGGCCTGAACCTGACCAGCATCATCACAAACCCTGACCCCAACATCTACGAGAACATCCTGATGTCGTTCGTGGGCATCGCCGCCGTGCAGATTGGTCTGACCGACGTCCTCAAGTCGGTTGGCATTGAGCCCGACCATCTTATTGGTGAGTAGATGGAGATATTTAAAACTGTAAGATACGATTATATATGTATGTAATTTACTTCTATAATTTATAATCTTTATATGTAAGCTACGTTCCATAATAAAATGTTTATCTTACATTAATTTATAAGTTTTTACAAAAATCACAACATAGACTTATATAACTTTTTGTCATTTTTTATTTTATTGTTTTAACAGACCTTGGTTATCTTATCTGTAGAATTATTATTTCTTCATGTTTTTCTTACTTTAATGCTAGTAACTTTAATAGATGTCCAACTTAATCCTAATCCCCTAAGTTAACTATTGTAAATGTACGTTTTAATTACAATTTATTTTCCAATATGAAAATACTTTATTTATCGCATTACCTGAAAGTGACATGCAAACTTCAGACCTCATGGAATAATGATCCTATATCTTCTCCATTATATTTATCGTTCCTGAGATAGTAAAATAAAATGACAGTGTATCTTTTCTTATTCTTCCTTACCTCCAAACAGGTCACAGTGTAGGAGAGTTGGGTTGTGCGTACGCCGACGGTTGTTTCACGGCTGAGCAGATGGTGCTCTCTGCCTATTACCGTGGAAAGGCTTCCATTGACTCCAAGCTCATCCGAGGCTCTATGGCTGCTGTGGGCATTGGCTACAACCAGGTAAGAAGTGCTTTAGTATCGTAAGTTGGATCTAATACAATAAATGAAGTTAACAATTATGTTATTTAGGTATAAGTAGTATGTGGTTACGTATTTATAAGATGCAAAGTGATTTGCCAGGATCTAAAAAAGGTATACAAAGAATTTCTCCGCTCCTCTATAGAGAAATAGGCGTCATAAGTAAATAAGTAGAAATAAAAAAGTGCTCACATTTAAAATTAATAAAACATCGAAAAAATTTAAAACGAAGTTAGCAACGCAACAACTAGTAGTTGAAAATAGAAGACTTGAGTGAATAATATACTAAGTGAATGTATAAATCTGTTTTCTTTCTTGGCTATCCATTTAAACGAAACACATTACAGAAATAATAACCCCATGGCACAATTTAAAGTAAACCAATACCACCAGAGCAGCATCGTACTAACGTTTTAACCCCCTATTAACCGCCACCCCTTTCCAGGTGAAATCGCTCCTCCCCCCAGAAATCGTGGTGGCGTGTCACAACGGCCCTGACTCCTGCACCATATCTGGCCCAGCCGAGAACATGAAGGTGTTCGTGAAGCAGCTGACTGACCAGGGCATCTTCGCCAAGGAGGTCAACTGCTCCAACATCGCTTATCATTCCAAATATGTGGCTGAAGCTGGTAAGTGATTAAGGGGTTTTATGGAAAAGTAGTTGTTAAATGTGGATGAATCTTCTCTATCATGATATGTACAAGATTTGCTACCTTCCTTTCTCCTGTTATGTGGTAAGAAGAGACTAAACTAAGACTAGGTATTAATGTAGTCTATAGATGGCACCAGCCCAACATGCTAAAAGTGACTGAGCAGTTTAAATATGTAATGGGGTAGGGTGCAATTTAGTTCTGGTGATAAATATAAGTTATTCGTAATTTTTATAGTGAAATCACGTACCCTATAAAGAACCAAACAGTAAGACTGAACAGGGCTAATATTAGTCACCTTTGAATTAAAAGCGCATGATTATATAACTTTGCGTATTAATACCTAAAACTAACACAACACATACAACCTCCTTAATCGAATCCTCATTCTTATTTCCCTCCCCAGGTCCCAAACTGCTAGCCGGCCTGAAAGAGGTGATCCCTAACCCCAAGCAGAGGAGTTCCAAGTGGGTCTCGTCTTCCATCCCTCAGAGCCAATGGCAGGAACCCCTGGCGCAGTTCAGCTCACCTGAGTACCACACTAACAACCTCTTGGTAAGATTACATACTCTACCTACACCGGGAATGAAACCCGGGACCTCATGGTTAGCGGTTATGGTTGATGAGCTCCGTGGTGAGATTGGTTGAGCATCTGAACGGAATCGTGAGGTCCCGGGCTCGAAGTAATCATTTTAAGGGCTTAACACAGTCGAAGTAATCATTTCAGTATTAAATACATACATACATACACATTACGATTCCCTACAGAGAGCTAGGCAGAGATCACGAATGCCCATTTGTAACTGACAAACTGCTTTCGCCTCATACCTCTTCCTACTTTAATACCTAACCTACTTTAATATACAACTAAACTAATAATTATCCTTCAGAGCCCGGTTCTCTTCGAAGAAGCAGCTCGCCACATCCACCACAATGCCCTGACCATCGAGATAGCTCCTCACGGCCTGCTTCAGGCCATCTTGAGGAGGTCTCTCAAGAAGGACGTGATCAACGTGGCCCTCACTAAGCGAGGACATGAGGACAACGTACAAGTCCTCCTCACGGGGTTGGGAACGTAAGTATAAGGGAGTTAAAGAGGGTTTTTATTGTAATGGTAAAGGTTATTATTATTTATATTTATTCAAGAACAACATACATTGTACTTGAATATTCTTAAAAATAACATTTATATACTAATCTTAGAAACTCTATCATCATAAAATATTCTAAGCAATTATACAAGACAAACAAACTCTTAAGCTTTTTAATATTAGTATAGATTACACAAACAAAACACACCTCAAGGGAATAGAGACATTTTTGACTAGGTAATTCTTTAATATTTTGAAGGTTAGATATAAACATAGGTTAACCATGGATAAGGATTGATGACATCAATAGGCTTAAAAGTTATGCAATATTTTGTGTATAAAGTAATATATTTTTTTGAGAGAAATACAGTAAAACCATTTTTTAATATGTTAAAAAATGGAAGAAGTAAAATGAAAAACTGGCTGCCGTTTTTCCCGGCAAGTCACAACAGGCGACTAAAAGACTAGAGGTATTGACTTATAAGCTAGCAACCTTTCACCAATGCTCCATATGACATCAAAACCTCAATATTAATCCTAAAATGTGACCAAGGAGATATTATCGTGTCTTCAAAGTTTTATTTACCTAGAAATGGATTAAATTACGTGAGTACTTATGTATTTGTCTTTACTTACAGCATTTTCGAAACCGGCTTGAACCCGAGGTTGGAGAATCTGTATCCCAAAGTGGAGTTCCCAGTGTCCCGAGGAACACCCATGCTGTCCCATCTGGTTGAATGGGAACATAGCGAGGACTGGTACGTATATATCCTTAAAGTAAAGCTATAGTTTTATATTATTATACTTTCATAAATATTAAGTAACATGTGACTTTTTATTACAAAAAAGAATAATTTTATATAATTTTTTTCTATTAAATATTGTAATTAACATCGGAACAACTTACCTCAGCCACGGAACAACTAACCCCATCGTGGGGTCGGTTGTTCCTTTCCACTTTGCTACAGTTAAACCTATCTGTATTAAAAACTATTACTATTTTATTGTATTTAAATGCAGATTCTGAAACTAGAATAAATTCTGCATCTAACAATATAGGTAGGTAGAATAATAGATGTTGCTATGATATGAATATTCTATCTTATTCTAAAATTTTATTCTAAAATCGGCACGTCGAACCCCGCTTTCCCCTACCTAAACTACCCCTATGTATAGGATATAACGGCCAGCCCAATAGGACATATGACAGTCATATCGAAGCCATATTGAAAAAGAGTGAGGAGGTGTATGAGTGTCATTTAAGCGAAAGTGGTTTGTCAGGATTGGGATAGGTGGGGATCCGTGGTCTCTGCCTACCTCTCCACAAGAAATCAAGCGTGATTTGTATGTATGTACACTTATGATATTACGATATACCTATAGTAACATACAACTTTGTTTAAGCAAAGAATAACTGTAAATTTTACATTTAGAATAAAAAAATAATTCGTGATTTCATTGATCTGTTAGAAATAAAAGAATATATTAAATAGATGCAAATTGTCGTATCTTGCATCAACGTGTTAGTGATGGAACCGAAAAAAATAATGCCCTACATTAGAAAACCTTTAAAAAGATCAATATTCTTTAACAAAAGCCCTAAATATTCCTATTTGCATTAGCAACTCTTTCTTTTTACGTAAACTCCATTTTCAGTCTACACATTCGCATCACCTAAACGCGTTCACCCATTTGTCTTTGGGCTCTTAAACAAACGATGTCCATTTATAATGCGGAGCTCTTTATTGCCGGTTCCGCCCTTTTAGTGGTCGCGGAACCGCGTTGCATCCGCATTTTATATTTCAAATATTCATACGAGAGATTTAGATTCAGCTAGATATGAAACGAAAACTAAGCATGGAGAGATTCAGAGATTCATTTAGAGATGTACAGAGAACTACGAGTAGAAATCTGGCTTGTTTATCCTATATAAATATTTTCATATGATATCAAAGCATGCTAATTTCAGAGATATTAGTTTACTCTATCTTATTTAATACACATAATACATACGACCATTATCCTCTGCGTGTAATTGGAAAACTGTAAACCTTGTTTCAAATCCTAACATTGCAACGTGGTTTCTATATTACTAAACATTATCGTACATGTTAACTGGTTATTGAAGTATAAATTGTACAAAAGTTGCTATGTAACAACTATTTACTTTACATCATCACTATCACCAGATAGTATAAAACAAAGTCGCTTTCTCTGTCCCTATGTCCCTTTGTATGCTTAAATCTTTGAAACTACGCAACGGAGTTTTTTTTAATAGATAGAGTGATCCAAGAGGAAGGTTTATATGTATAATAACATCCATTAAATAGTGGAGTAGACTATATATTTTATACCCGTGCGAAGCCGGAGCGGGTCGCTAGTAGTGAATAAATTCTAGTATCTATGCTCTACATAATCTAACATCTTGGGTTAATAGTCTGTATTTAAACGACAATAGTGAATGTATTGAATCATTATTAATGTATGTAACTCCATAGGTACGTAACATCGTACAAGGCTCAGGAGAAGATGAAGTCTGGAGAGAGAACCGTGAGGATGTCCATCGCAGACGAGGACAGCGAATACCTCACTGGCCACGTGGTGGATGGTAAGAGATAGATTAATGTTATCCTATTAAGATACAAGTCCATTCCAACAACACAACAGCAATGGTACATTTACTTCTCTTACATATTTGTCTCAAATAACTAGCTAAAAATTATTTAAAATTCTGATACATTTCCTATTCTCTCTTTAACTTTAATAATGGATGTGAGGGAGTATGAAAACATTATTACTACCATGGACCTTTGAACAAAATCACAACACGCCCTCTTATCCCTTTCAATGTAGATAAACATTTTATATGTGTCTTCTCAATATCAGCTTAATTATTGGGGGTTTTTGTATTGATATGGTATATTTATAACTATTTCTCTATCAAACAAGAGATTCCATTTTATACATCTTCTTTGCTTTGACATCTACGACAAACCAAGAAATGAGGTAATTAGTTAGCTTTCTATGAAGATGGTAAACACCAGTCTGTTTTTAGATGTTATTTTAGTACTATATTGAAGTTTCTAAACCTATAAATATCTTCCCATCAGGTCGCAACCTGTACCCAGCCACCGGCTACCTCGTGATGGTCTGGGAGACCCTGGGCATGATGATGGGAGAGCTCTACACTGAAGTGTCGGTGGTCTTCGAAAACGTCAGGTTCCAGAGAGCTACCAACATCCCCAAGGATGGCAATCTGGAGTTCATTGTCATGATCCAGAAGGGCAGTGGAAACTTCGAGGTACGTTTGTGCTTATGATAGTACAGTCAGCGCTAAAAGTGCAGTCCCAGTGACTTTTTGTAAGGTTTCAGTTTATAAGAACAAAAGACAATATTTTACATTTCAAAACTGGCGCCACTGTGCATTGTCATGGCCACTATACGTTCGCGTGCTTTGAAATGAAAAATATTGTCTTTTGTTCTTATAAACGTAAACATTATAAAAAGTTACTGAGACTGAAGTTTTAGCGTTGACTGTACATTGATTTGAGTTTATTAAGAACTAATAACGTAACATGTACCGTGATCATTATGTCATGTGGACTAGTTTTGTAACAAGCATTATTTAAAAAGAAAATTATTTTATGACAACATTGATGGTAGCCTTTATCAGATTTTAGGGCCATGTAAAAATGACTGTGTATATTCGGAGACTATTATTTAAACTTGATAAAATATAAGTGTTAAAATGATGTTTTTACCTCGCTGTAAAATAGAATAGAAATTCTATAACATTGGAAATCAGTCCTGCTTCAAACACTATGAATATATTATATTCTAAGATGATTTATGATTCGTATTATAACTAAATTAGCATTGTTTATTTTATAACCTTCATATTGTTTCTTCCTAGATCGTAGAAGGTGGAGCCTCCATCGTGACCGGTAGGATCTACGCCAAGAAGAACGTGGGTCAAGAATACAGGGTCCTACCACCTGTGCCTGAGAGCTCAGGGCCTAACATTAAGAACCTGTTGACCAAGGACTTCTACAAGGAACTTAGACTTAGAGGATACCAGTACAGGTATATGTGGAATGGATGAATGAAAAAGCTCAGAGAACGAATGAAATAAAGTCTCATTTAAGAGTTTCTTTGATAATCTTCTTTAATAGACTCTTGATAACTTTAAACAAAATAAAACTAAATATGCACAATTTACAAAAAAAAACTTTGATAATTAACAGGAAATATAAAAAAAACAGTACAGAATAAGCGCTTCTAAATTGGGTGTCTGATTTTAGGTTGATGGTGGATTGTAAAACTTTTTTGATCACAATTAAAGTATGTAAATGTATACATCCTGTGCTTTCTGACGTACTCAGAATTTGACCATTTTCTTCCAATGATTATTACCAGACATGTAGTAAAAAGCAACTGAGTCTTTTAGGTATTTTTCAGTTATAGGTTACACTAGCTTCTATAAACATGATAAATAAGCCAAATATCATTGATTGTTTTGCCTTAACATCCCTTCAGAGATTGCGAATCTATGAATTAAACATACACGTACACATATGTCATTGAAACAAGCAATTTTAATTCTTCTTCTTCAAGTGCCATCTCCTAATAGGAGGTCGGCCAATCGTATGGCTTGATTTTACTTGAGGTTTTTAATCATCAAGGCAAGCTGGACTTTATTGACTGCTGCACTATTGAATTTTATTGAAATTTAATTACCTACTTCATCAATTCCATTCTTCACCTCCCCAGTGGCCTATTCCGCGGCGTCATCGGCTGCAACGTGGAAGGTTCCAGAGGCCGTCTCGCCTGGGTCAACAACTGGGTCACATTCATGGACTGTATGCTCCAAATGAAGATCCTTGACAGAGATACCAGGAACCTCTTCGTTCCCACCAGGATTGAGAAGGTCTGCATCGATGCCAACATCCACTACAACGCCATCTCGAAGATGAACCCTGATCCTTCAAGGCATTCGTTCGAGATTCGCGTGTATCCTGATCTAGGTGTCATCAGGTATGTTATGGCTTTATTTATTTATTTATTTACAATAGGATAACATACTTTACAGGTAAATACCTAAAGTGTATGATATTACATCTTAAACTAATCGAATAACTTGATTACGGCTTTGGCGAAATCATGCAACCCACATGAGAAGACATATATTACATTATATACGTATATAGTTAACTTGTTTATTAAAAGGAATATATGTGGATGTAGTCGAAGGGCGGTTACGTATGGGTCGGCCTAATAGAATACATGACAGATAGAGGCCATATTGAGAAAGGGTTAAGGTAGTAGCACCTATAACTGCCCATTGTGTATAAGAAAGTCAATGAAGCGAAAGTGGTTTGTCAGGGTTGGGACTGACAGGGACCTGTAATCTCTGCCTATCCCTCTACAGGGAATCAGGAATCATATATACTATAACCCTTTTTCAATATGGCGTCTATCTGACTCTCATATTAGCCATTATTATGTATATTACATTACTTTCTTTGTAAAGGTCTGGTGGAGTGGAGATGCGAGGTCTCCACGCGACGCCCATCACTCGCAAGATCCCAGCCGGAGTGCCAGTGTTGGAAAGGAACGTGTTTGTGCCCAACTTCTGCAAGGAGAAGATGAGGGTTAGTTTTAATGTCCTTTTTTTTTTTAATTCTTTATTAAGCCATTCACCACTAAGGTTATGTCGGCTGAAGTACAAACACTGCGGTGTTTGAACTTCTTGTTATTCCATCGCCGTGGTTACACCAACGCCGCCAGCCGCTACAACCGAAGATAAACGAAATCGAAGCTCCAATTTTTCTCTTCCTTTTTCTTCGGTTCGTTCCAATTGAGGATCCAAATAAAATCCCAAAGCAAACATATTTAGCTAATTCGGCATCACAACTGACTAAATATTCAACCGAAAATAATTATTTGTATTTTCAACTTTCACTGAGCTGCTGACTTTGTTGAGGCACCATAGACGACTGATTGCTATTATATTGAATCAAGAGAATGTGGTAAATAGAATGTTGGCTGATGCGCTATGAATTTGTGAGGTACCTATTAAAAACTATTACCTATTCCTATCCTATGGAAAACTACATACAAACTCGTAAAGGTCACGCTTGATGCCCTATCTGCAGATTCCACATTGATATCTTCATTTACTCCGATCCTTGCAAACCACTATTGTTTCATTAATATCAGTATTTCATTACCTAAATATGGCTATCATAGAATCTCATTAATCCCGATCTTTACAAACGATTTTTTAAGTCGAGTATTTTTTTTAATAAAAAAACTAATAATTTTTAATTTTCTGACTAGCCCGAAGACATCCTGCGCGCTGACCTGCAGATAATCCTAGAAAACGTGCAGACATTCAAAGTGAAAGCAGTTGAATACGTCGACGAGGAATACAAGAAGCAGTCCTTCAAACCCATCATGGAGATGATAGCTGACATTCTGGGTGACATGCCTCTGATGCAGGCTGAGTTGCTGGTGATCAGTGAAGAGCAACTGACGATGCCTAACAATATTGCAGTGGAAAATAAGAAGCTTACGGCTGAGAACAATAATGTCGTGTTCATTGGAGCTAATTTGCTGAAGAGGCCTGAGGTAATGTGTTTGCAATAGTAGGAAGATATACATTTAGTCGTGTGATAGCATGGTATTTAAAAAGGGTGTATTTTCAGCATATCTGTAACTTTAAATTAATATTATCCGTATAATTAACTTAGAAATTATATAATTTCTTAGACCCATTTGAATAAAAAACTCGTGAACATTTTGCCCAAATTTCTTTATAACAAACACCAAGCAAAATTTCATGTTTTTTTTTATATTTGCTAACAATTCGACAAAAATATAGATTATTGCTATAAAAGTATGACAGTCTACTTACACATATTACATTCATACCATTTATTACAGATTCTTCAACAAGCCCTGGGTTCCCTCCGCGACAAATGCTTCATCATCAGCCGCGAAAGCACTAAACCAGACCCCAAGGAATTCTCAGAAAAACTAGACATCATCACCATCCAAGACACTGGGTTAGAATACTTAGTACTCTTCCGCAAACGTATAGGGGCCAAGCCTGCACGGTTTGTCAAGATCGTCACTTCTGACAACAAATTCTCGTGGATCGACAAAGTTAAGGAAGAGTTAAAGGCTGGTCAGAAGACTGTTCTTTATTGCCAAGATGAACATATTAATGGTCTTCTTGGGTTGGTCAATTGTCTGAGGAGAGAGCCAGGCGGTGAGATTGTTTATGGTCTGCTGATCGCTGATCCTGCTGCGCCGCCGTTCAACCCAGATTTGGAGTTCTATGAAGAACAGCTTGATAAGGATCTTGCTCTCAATGTGCTCCAGGATGTGAGTATATTTATTGAACTTGTAGATGTACTAATTGCTAGTGAAGTATGATTTTTTTATGGATAGTCTAGTAATATGAGTATATGTTTTAAGAACTTTTGTGTTAAGGCGTACTTTTGAGTCTTTGACAATTCATTAATAACTTCTATGTGTTGGTATACTTTTAAGAATGGTGTACTATCTATAAATGAATGAATACATAACGTTTTTCTAGACGCTAATCTGCTGTATTCAAATTACTAATTATCCATCATGTTGACTTATATACATATTTTTGTACACTAACGACATTAAATAAATTTTATTTCGCAATAACGTTCTTCAAGATTAATTACCACTATTTTTATTACTAACAGCTTTAGCTTAGTGAAGTCTAAGACGGATTGTGATCTGTATTCGACCTTAACTTAAAACTAAAGCATGCAGGAATCTTACATTCATGAAGTAATCAAACCTTATATAACCTAACCTGACTAAATTTTCCACCAGGGTGAATGGGGTACCTACCGCCATCTACTGTTGGGAGAGCTGGACACCGTGAAGGCGACTCACGCTTACGTCAACACCGTCACCATTGGAGACCTTTCTTCACTGCGCTGGCTGGAAGGACCTCTGAAGGATGGAATGACCTTCAAGGACCCTGACCATACTCTTGTTCAGGTGATTGTATAATGATCTCAGGTTCTATCGCGATGGAATCTATTGAGCGACAGACTAGCTAGCTTGGTGACTCAATGTTACCAATATTCCATATGACATCAAAACCTCTATATACATGCTACTAAGTGACCAAGAAGATTTTTTCATGTTTCCAAGGTTCTGTCCACACCGAACAGGTTTAAGGGACGTTAACGTATATATTATGTATTTGGGGTTCACATACATATATATGCACGTCCATAAATCTCTTTCGGGATGGACAGGACCTTGGTGAGACGATAATATCTTCTAGGTCATTCCAGTCTGGTCGTTGCTTGTTTATAATACTCGTATTAATGTATATGACGGCGATGCCATTGCGTCGTGATCTTCGGATACGCCATCCTCTTTATGCATCGCGTTGGGAGACAAAATAACACCACAGATAGCTAATCAATATCGTCTTTAATGATTGTAGTCCTTCACAAATCACAAATGTTCACAAATTGATCGGATGCAAACGGGTAACTTGCATGAGATCTCTCTAGCCTGCACGTGCTCGCTCAACTGCCCGAATCGAGCTGTACGTCCACGTAAAATGACAATCACAGACAAGCCGCCTGCAGTGACACTGACGATTCGCGAGTTTGACAGGTGACAGGCTGAATATTGTCATGACTGACATGTACATGACAGGCTGAATATTGTCATGAACATGTAATCGTTGTCATCTTTCTATGTAGGTTACGCGCTGCGACACGGCCGTCCTGCGCCTTACACGTCCTCGTGTAAGTGTTCTGAAACAGAAATTATATCCGGTTCATCTTTTGCTCGGCCACGCCTGACCGCGTTAATCGCAGGTCACGTAACATAATCATGAGACATCGCTGGGACAGCGGCTTCACTTAACCAGTGGCATCCCTTAACCAGGGGCATCCCTTAACCAGGGGCATCCCTTAACCAGGGGCATCCCTTAACCAGGGGCTTATAAGATTAGCAAGAACTATGAATACGAACCTAATCTATCAACAAAAGAGTTTAATCAGTCTGTAAAGAATGAAATGGTCAAAGACTAGTCAAGTCGATGTCGTTTTCATATCCACCTTCGTCAGACTCAGGGATTTCACCGAGGGGCATCTTACGAAGCCTATCGTGAGCGTATTTGTAAGTCCGGTTGTTGTTAAGCGCCCTAAGCACATACCTATCGCCCTCCAGAACCTCAGTGATACGAAAGGGACCCTTATACTTAGGATCGAGTTTGCACTGATTGCGTTCCTCGTTTTGTAATAGAACAAAGTCGCCTACTGAGAATTTTTGGACAGCAGCTTTTGTGCTGTCAAATCTAGTTTTATCATATTGGGAATTTTTGTGCATAAGGGAAATAGCTTGTTCACGTACAGCATCAATATCTACCTCAGGTTCATTATCATTTGAAAACAAAAGCTCTAGGGGCCTAGATACCTTCCCGATTAATAGCTCGAGAGGACTTGATCTAGTGACTCGATTGAGCGTGCAGTTAAGAGCTAGCTGTACCTCCGGTAGAGCATCCTGCCACGACTTTTCCCTGCTGACTTCGACCGCGGTGAGCATATTTTTGAGTGTGCTCATAACCCTCTCGACCTGCCCGTTAGCACGCGAACTACCTGTCGCGATTAAGTGTAAGTCAATGCAATGCGACTGGCAAAATTCCTTAAAATCGCTGCTAGCGAAGCAGCGACCCTGATCAGCGATGATACGCCTGGGAGCACCAAACAAGGAGACACTATGCTTAAGAGCCCTAATACTATTTGCAGAGTCAATGCGTAAAGTGTGATGTAACTAGACAAATTTTGTAAAAGCATCTATTAAAACGAACACGTATTCTTTTCTGTCATTCTTGCCACTGAGTTTACCAGTTGCATCCATATGTAAAGTATGCCATGGTATAGGAGTCTTAGGAATCGGATGCATCTCTGCTTGAGTCTTGCCAGATTGGGATTTAGATATTTTGCATGTCACACAGTTGTCAACAAATTTACGAACAAACTTGGACATATGGTCGAACCAGTACATGTCATAAACCCCTTCCAATGTTTTCTCCCAACCTGCATGCATGAGAGAATCATGAGCAGAGTTTATAACCGACCAGCGCAGAGCTCGGGGAACAATTGGCAGCCATCGAGACCGATTGTTGCGCTGAACCTTTCGGTAGAGTACTCCAGATCTAATTTCGTAAGTCTTAGCAACTTCTTCGTCGATGCTGTGGTCGTCGAGACTCCCAATCAGCTTTGTGATCTCAGGATCGCGCTGCTGCTCGGCATGCAACCAGTTATCAGGCAAACTTGTAAGATCCACTCGTTTTTGTTCGATTTTATCGAAAGGCTCAACCGGAAGGGGGTTTCTGGATAAGAAATCGGCATGACACATACGCTTTCCGTCTCTGTACACTATCTCAAAATCAAAGGCTTGTAAGAAAGCCCACCACCTATGTACACGTGGTGTAAGGTCCACTTTATTGCGAGAGGACTTCAAAGAGTTACAGTCCGTCACCACGGTAAACCGATTTCCGTGTAAGTAATGCCGAAAGTACTTAATAGCATTTACAACCGCCAGAGTCTCTAACTCATATGAGTGATACTTAGACTCTGCGGCTGTAGTGCGCTTACTGAAATAGGCAACCACAAACTGTTTGCCCCCCTTGGTTTGCAGCAATATAGCGCCATAACCAATTGCACTAGCATCTGTATGAAGTTCGATTGGGCAATTAGGGTCAAAAATCATTAATACTGGTTCACTAGTAAGAATCCCAATAATTTCCTGCCTGATGCTCTCATATTCGGGCTTCCACTCGATGCTACCCTTGCCGGGGCTAGTCAGCGCATTAAGTGGAGCCATTTTTTGAGCAAAGCCCGGTATGAACTTTCTGAAGTAAGACGACAGCCCTACGAACTGCCGTAATTGCGTAATGCTTTTAGGGGGAGGCAGGGCAACTAAGGCCTCAATCTTTTTAGGGTTCGGACGAATCTCACCACAACTAACCACGTAACCAAGGTACTCTACCTTTTTGTTCATAAAAGAACACTTTTTTAAATTAAAAGAGAATCCTTTCTCGGTTAAAACTCGCAAAACAGTACGAATTCGCTCTAGGGCTTCGTCAACATCCGAACTTCCTACTATGAGAATGTCATCCATGTAGACAACTGCATAGGAATTGACAAGATGGCCTAACGCTTTAGTAACAGCCCGTTGAAACTCCGAGGGCGCATTACGAAGGCCAAAAGGCATCGTAACATATTCGTAATGGCCTTCTGGAGTTATAAATGCTGTCTTCTCAATCGAGTTATGATGAATGGGCAGTTGGTGGAAGCCACTAGCCATATCTAAGGTGGTAAAATAGTAACAACCATGAAGACGGTCAATCTGGTCCGAAATAAGCGGTAAGGGAAACCGGTCAGGTATTGTGTTGCTGTTTAATTCACGATAATCAACACACATACGATCCGTGCCATCCTTCTTTTTGACCAGAAGAATAGGGCTAGCAAACGGAGATGAACTCGGACGTATGACGCCACAGGCAAGTAATTCGTCCACCTTTTCACGAACCACACTACGCTCCTGAGGGCTGAGTCGGTAAGGACGTCGATAAACGGTCTTACAAGGGTCGATTAGTCGAATTTCTACAGGGTCAGTATTTGCAGGACCTGATGGGGTACAGTAAACAAAATGGTCTTTAAACTCAGTCAAGATATCTAATAATTTAGATTTGTACTCCAATGGAATGTCGGTATTGATATTTTCAAAATTAATATCACTAGGAATAGTCGCACACGCGTTAATTATTGAACTTTTAATAAATGTCACTTTGTCTAGGGTAACGCATACTTCCAATCCCTGTGCTAACACTTCCTGTCCAATCATAATATCATGTAACAAAAATTCATCTGGTAAAACATGGAATAAAATATTAAGGTCAATATTGTTAAAATATTAAGGCAAGTACTGTAAACACTAGTTTGTCCGACACCAGTCATTTTAACCAAGCCAGTAACACGTTTGCCTTTAAACTTGGCTGAAACTGATTCTTTAATTAATGAGCACTCTGCTCCTGAATCGAAACGAAATGAAAAGAACTCACCGGAGTGTTCTAGGGTTCCTACGGGAGCACTGACAGTGACAGCGTCTATGCGCCGTTCTGTAGGCCTAGTTGTTGACGAGGGAGTAGCGGTCTTCATGTCCGCGTTGGTGCTTCGAGGGCACCTTGAGGCGTAGTGGCCAACACCTTTACAGTTGTAGCAGGTCACATCTGGAACGGTCTGCTTCGAACCAGTTGTAGTTGCAGGCTTGCTTGTTTCACCTCGAGACGTTCCAGGAAAGCGGTTATCTTTCTTGAGGCGGCACACAGAGACATGATGTCCTGACCTTCCACAGTGTGTACATTTAACAGTGGGGGTCGTCATTAATTTGCGTTGCTTTGGGTCAGGTTGGTCACTGTTGTAATCACTACTTGGAGCCTTTCTCTTCATGTAAGATAGTGCTCTTAGCTCTTGTTGCATTTTAGTTCTACTCTCAATTTCAGTAGTGAAGGCGACACGGTTAACGCGAGGTTCTATTTGGGCTAGATGCGCCATGACAGTAGATATAGCAATTTGCTCCGTACTCAACTTCTTCCAACGAGACATTAAAGTATTCAGCTGACTGGCGGCATAAGTTGCGAGGCACTCATCTTCCTTAGGCTTGCTGTGGTAGAGGTTGATAAGTGTCGAGGCAGCCGTTTCCGATATGTCATAGCGAGCAGTGAAAGCTTCTTGAAAATCCTTCCAAGTCATGCCTGGGAAAGACACTTGAGATAGCCAGGCCGAGGCCTGTCCCATCAAAGCTTTGCTCAACGCTATCATCAAGGGTGCTCCAGATAGAGGCTGATCAGCCATACACATATCTGCCGTCGACAGCCAAGCACGTGCGTCAACACTTGTTTTCTCGGGGTCAAATGTGGGTAGGTGCACATTACCGCTAGGCGTTGAACCTTTCATGGCTTGAATAAGAGCAAGGAAGTTTTGATTTTGTTGATCTAATAACAATTTCCACTTATCGTCATTATTTTCCATAGTGGGCTGCGTCGGGGAACGTGGACCTCGTCCCGCTTCTGATGACGGCGATGCCATTGCGTCGTGATCTTCGGATACGCCATCCTCTTTATGCATCGCGTTGGGAGACAAAATAACACCACAGATAGCTAATCAATATCGTCTTTAATGATTGTAGTCCTTCACAAATCACAAATGTTCACAAATTGATCGGATGCAAACGGGTAACTTGCATGAGATCTCTCTAGCCTGCACGTGCTCACTCAACTGCCCGAATCGAGCTGTACGTCCACGTAAAAATGACAATCACAGACAAGCCGCCTGCAGTGACACTGACGATTCGCGAGTTTGACAGGTGACAGGCTGAATATTGTCATGACTGACATGTAATCGTTGTAACATCTTTCTATGTAGGTTACGCGCTGCGACATATATATTTCATAAACATACGTAGACTAGTTCCCTTAACACGTCTTACATGAACTTACCAAGGGGCCAGTTCCATTGGTGTAATAGAGTCCTAAATATACAAGAACATACATATAACAACATATATATAAACGCAACATAACTTAACCTTTTTACTGCAACTATACCCTCTAGTTTGTAAGTTTGATTTGTAAACTTTTTGTGTCGTGAAAGTTTATTTATTTATTTATTTAACTCTTTATTGTACACATAACATTTAAACATAATACACATTAGTGATGGAAAACTGAATTGTTATGCACAATTGGCACCTTATTGCTAAAGCAATTTCTTCCAGGCAACCGCAATATGGATACAGTCACTTGAGACGACAAAATTAGAAAGTAATGTGTAAAAAAGAAAGTTGTTGCTGTAAATAAATGTTCTATTATTACTATTAAATACCATATAATATTATTTCCTTAGGTATACTGTGCAGCCCTGAACTTCAGGGATGTGATGACAGCCATAGGTCGTGTCACTGTGGACGCAGTGGCCAGAGGACGTTTGGCCCAAGAGTGTGTGCAAGGATTCGAGCTGGTTGGCAGGACGCCCAAGTAAGACTCTTTTATGATTACCTACTAATGAGTATACTTACTTGTAAGAAAGATGCATACATGTATACAGTCACGTCTGTACGTTCTCAACGGAATAGGCACAGACTATTGATCGCCACCTGGAACGATCCTGACAAATATCTCTTGCAATCACACCCATTAACCTTCCCATACATGCTCTTCTGTTCTTCACGTTGCGTGCAAAAAAGATGAGAAGTATGAATGCAAATATGTATGATTATCACATCTATTGCATACTTCACTTCGTTCTGTAGTTTTAATTACTACAGAAGATCTTTTTGAATCATGGCGTTTAATGTTTTAACTTCGAGTTGACATTTTGGATCAAATGTGTCCTACCTACGAAAAACCAGAACATCAATGATGACATAAAAACAAACCGTCACACAAATATAGTATCCCGTAGTTTCCTATTATTGTTCATCAACTTAACAAAAGTAACCATAAACAATAGAAATAAAAAATCAATAGAGAAAAGTCCGTGGCGTGAAGTGTAAGCACTTGAACGCAATTTGCGAGGCGGTAGACGTAGTGTCATTCATAAATATGTGTATAAACTATTTAGCTTACAGTATTTAAGATTACTATGTCACGTATATGACATTACTCAAACTATAATATGTCTCTAACCCTCTACCCCTCCACAGTGGCTCCCGCGTGATGTGCATGATCAGGAACAGTGGCATGGCCAACATGGCGAGGGGAGACAAGGCCCTGATGTGGAGCATCCCTGAGGAGTGGTCCTTCGAAGAGGCAGCCACTGTACCCGTGGCCTACGGAACTGTTTACTATGCTATGGTAGGTATAATAGAGCATAATGGCATTCAGCGCTGAAATGCTGCCAGCATCTTGGGCACTGTCCCTGTTGGCAGTGATTTGGCTCAAATATTTTATTTATAGTTTTTTATAAATAATTTAGTAAATAGTTTATTACAAGTTCTATCAATTACCCAAAAGATCTTATGTAACCCACCTGTACCTATCTCACCGTATCAATTATTATATTTGTGTCCACAAAAGTAGGAGTAACGACCCTGAAATGTATAATAATATTAATAACATATGTACTCATCACATCTCTAATCGACCTCAATTAATAAAGGGTAGCATAATGGCAATGAATGACGTTAGAAGTACCTACAGATTACATTTAAGTACAGTGGGAAACAGAATACCACCCTTTTGCACTAGCGTCTGTTTAACTGTCATATGTCTTATTGGGCCGACCGCACCGTAACCGCCCGTCCTGATTACTCACACATATTTCTTTTGTCAATCCGCTATCATTCATCGGCGTAACATGGTAAAACCATCGAAGCATGCCCTTTTCAATCTTAGTCTCTACATCTTCTTTCAAACCGCAACCTTGGTTAATTAAGACTTCATTATTATAGTTTTAAGAAATTTGCGATTTATACTCATGATTAATAACTAACGGGACTTATCGCGTATGTTTGTAAATACGTCGAAACGTTGAAACGTCGGGTTAATAAAGGTAACTTTATTATTTGAAAACATACGCGATAAGTCCCGTCAGTTATTAATCATAACTTCATTATATTAAATAATAAAACAAGCATTTACTAAATACCTTTAAACACATGCTAACCTTAACCTTTTCCTCCAGGTAATGGTAGGTCAGATGGAGCGCGGTGAAAAGGTTCTGATCCACGCAGGCTCTGGCGGAGTAGGTCAGGCTGCCATTAACGTGGCCCTTCACTATGGTTGCGAAGTGTTCACAACCGTCGGAACAGCGGAGAAGAGAGCCTTTATCAAGAAACTGTTCCCGCAACTCCAAGGTACTTATTTCTTACATGCATCAATCAGCGGTGAGGGAAAACATCGTGAGGAAACCTGCCTATCCCTCAGGATAGGTAATAGTCAGTGCCTATATACGGCGATACGGTTCACTACCTATCACGTTGGGTGCTGTCTATCTACTGATACGCGGGCTTCGAATGACCCATACCTAACATGCCTTCGAAATTTCGGAGATGGGCATTCAAGCCTCTGACTACCCCGCCAAAATAAAAAAGGGAGTGTGTTTACACAAGTCGTGAAGCGTATGTTTTATCAATCAGCCTATAGCAGTGCACTGCTGTACATAGACTTCCCTAAGAGTACGCTATAGAACACGATCATTCGTGGCTCTCAGCTAACTTTTTTCTGGTCATCGGTCCAGCTAGCCGGAAGGCGTCCTACTACGTTTCAAGAATTGTTTTTATTTCTCTACTAGTGACCCGCTCCGGCTTCGCTCGGGTATAAAATATGTATAAAGCTTGCTCCACTATTTAATGGATGTTATTATACATATAAACCTTCCTCTTGAATCATTCTATCTATCAACAAACTTAATAAAATCCGTTGCGTAGTTTCAAAGATATAAGCATACAAAGGGACATAGGGACAAAGAAAGCGACTTTGTTTTATACTATGTAGTGATTAGCTTTTTACAAAAATCCATTACTAATATTCCGTTCATTTCCTTGTCAACAGACAGCCACATCGGCAACTCCCGTGACACCTCCTTTGAAGACATGATCCGCAGAGAGACCAAAGGAAAGGGAGTGGACATCGTCCTCAACTCACTCTCCGATGAAAAGTTACAGGTAAGATAGTATTAATTGTAAATTCTAGGTATCTAATCACAAATGCCTATAACTATTACAGGCTACGTCTTTAAGTAACCATAGAGACAATCTGAACATTTTTAATGGTTTTTAAAAGAAGTGGCCTCGTATCAGGTGAGACTATGGATTCAAAACCAAAGGTTCTGAGTTCAATCTCCACTATGTATTCAATAGAATTGAATGTTTCTGCATTTCCGAAAATAATGTATGTTTACATACTATGATAGCGATACGCATAAATTCTAGGGTGTTCGAAGAATTGCCTATTATTTGACATATGAGAACCAGTAACTTTAAATGGCAACATGGTACATTACCATTTTGAGAATTGGCTATGTAATGAGCCGCGTGCTTTGTAAATAAGAATAAAGGTAAAATAAATAAGAAAAAATAAAGGGTTTTTTTAAGAATAGTGGCTTTTTAAGCCTTTTACCAGCACCAATAGTCTTAAAATAATCTTCAAATCTATGAATCTTTATACGTATTTCTTCATCAAACTAACATTAAAACTAATCTCTAACCCTCAAACTCTCCACCAGGCGTCAGTCCGCTGCCTCGGCTACAGGGGGCGCTTCTTGGAGATCGGGAAGTTCGACATCTCCAACAACACGCCCATCGGCATGCACTTCTTCCTCAAGGAAACCTCCTTTCACGGCATCATGTTGGACTACATCTTCGACCAGGACTTCAACTTCAGAAAGGTGAGGGAATAGCACTTTTTGGAATTTGATAAACAAAGTTTGGTTGCCATGGTTACTATATGTTTTTCATGCTGTACTTAGGAGTTTTTTTTTAATTGCAGCAATTTTATGGTAAGGGTAATTAATGCTCATCGTAAAGAAACGCAGATTTTCTTCGGAACAAAAGTCAGCTTTTGTAAATGGTTATATGGACCAGTAGTTGTTATGTTGAATACTGATTATTCAATTGGACGTACAACAACTATATAAAATGTCCCTCACGATGTTTTCCCTCATCGTAGTATTCAACGCATTTCGTAAATGTATTTTATAACGAAAATGTACATAGAAATTCATTAAACATCATTTCCAACATTCTCAAATGGAATTTGAACCTACCCACTGCTACAAAGTCAAGCCCCCAAACAACTGAGCTACGTCGAATTATACTAAATTGATAGACCATGGAGTAATTAATAAGAGGAGTAGGCCTTACGCAATATTTGTATGGAAACTAGCGTGGGATTACGCGGGGTGAATCGAGGTTCGCAAGATAGAGGGACCGCGCCTTTCGGCGGGTCCTCTTTATATTTGGTTCGTGTGATAGACCAATGACCATCATATCCATTGCCTGTTCAACAGCGTCTCCAAGACTTGCTCCTTACTGGAGTCAACAGTGGAGCGGTGCGTCCTCTTACCTACTGCACTTTTGAAAGACAAGATATCGAAACCGCGTTCCGTTACATGGCAGCTGGTAAGCACATTGGAAAAGTGATTGTCAAGATACGTGACGAAGAGAGAAGCAACCGTCCTGTCAAACCTACTGGATTCCCTATTGAGGCTGTTCCTAGGTAAGATTATAGATAAATATATCGACGACCTCCGTGGCGCGATCGGTTAGACGCCTGAACGCTAATCGTGAGGTCCCGGATTCCCGGTGGAGGCAGAGTTAAGAACTACGCTTTTCTTCTGCTTTCCAGTCTGGTCGTTGACATGTGTGACTACGACAGTGTACTATAACCGCTAAGTGTGTAATAGGTGTATGAGTGTCAGTGAAAGTGGTCTGTCAGGATCAAAACAGATGGGGATCCGTGAACTGCCTAGTCCTCTACAGGGATTCAGGCGTGATGTTTATGTATGTATGTTAATTTTAGTCCCAACTAATCGTCACCTATAAGTATATAATTTGCCATACCATGTAGCCTACCCCTCTGTAGCGAAACGCGTGTGATATATATAAATCACTACATAGTATAAAACAAAGTCGCTTTCTCTGTCCCTATGTCCCTTTGTATGCTTAAATCTTTGAAACTACGCAACGGATTTTGATGCGGTTTTTTTAATAGATAGAGTGATTCAAGAGGAAGGTTTATATGTATAATAACATCCATTAAATAGTGGCGTAGGCTATATATTTTATACCCGTGCGAAGCCGGAGCGGGTCACTAGTATATATATATATATATATATATATATATATATATATATATATATACTATATAATAAATCCCCAGATACATGTGCGACGAGGACAACGTGTACATAATCGTGGGAGGTCTCGGAGGCTTCGGCCTGGAGCTGGCCGACTGGCTCATCATGAGGGGCGCCAGGAAACTAGTGCTCACGTCCCGCCGCGGCATCAGCAACGGGTACCAGTCGTCTAGACTCAGGTAATGTAGCTTAGAATACTATAGTTATATAATAAGAAAACTATCGCCTAAACTCAGGTAATAAAGCTAAGAATACTAAATATTAAAGTATTATGAAACTATACTTCTATATTATAAATTAAATTTAAATTTATACATATTAACATTCGTTGTCTATTTTGTTGTGATTGTCAATCAATAATTTAAACATAATACATTTGGTAGAGGATCATAAATCTCCTTAGTTACTTACTTGTGATCCTTTAGTATCTAACTTGATCTAGTTGGTTCTAATGAGATGCAGTTAATTAGTCTTCTCTGTACGTCCCTGACTAACACGGAATCTAACAAAGAAACTCGATATCCAATACCCAAAGTTTCTGGTGGTGTGTGTTTAAATTCGTTGATCTAATTATGAACGATGTATCATCGTACCATGATCGTAATAAAAATTATATACTATATGGTTTCAATATTCCTTAAAGGACCAGATTATACATTTATACAGGTGGACATAAATATAATCGCTAATTCCCCAGTTAAATTGTTAGAAACTTAAACCCCTGACTATCTCGTAAGGCTATATGACATAAATATTTCCTTAGGTATTTGAATAATAAAAATGTAAGAGTTTAATAACATTGTAATTTGAAATAAATAGTTAGTAGCGATAATGTGATACTTTTGTTAAGTAAAAATTTAAGTTAATGGTTTTGATCGAAATACTTTTATACGCCAGAAGAGGCAGCCCATGCTGAGACATATTGTAATAATTGTACACCCTATTTACGCATGTGTCACAAATAAAGTTTCTTTGTCTTTATCATTTAATTCTTATATTCTCAGGGCCTGGTCAGGTTACGGCGCCGAAATTCAAATCTCGACTCATGACGTCACAACCGCGGAAGGATGTGAAGAAATGTTCAAAATGGCGAACAGGATCGGACCTGTCGAAGCCATTTTCAACCTTGCCGTAGTACTCAAAGATTCCATATTCGCTAACCAGACGGCGGAGACTTTCAAGACCTCGTTCGCGCCTAAAGCCATCGCTACGATGCATCTCGATAGGCTTTCTAAGAAGTTCTGCCCGCAGTTGAAGTGAGTAACCTCTTTTTTATATTCTGTAATATAACTTTATAATACACTGTGTGTACAATGTGATGGACTTTGCTGACCGCATACCTTTTCATACCTAGACAGGCGGCGGTTACACAAGTTATTATTATAAGTGTCTTTTCAGTATGTCGCTTAATTGCTCGTAATTTGTCGTATCATCCTCATCTATACGAGTATACTCGTATACCTTACACCAATATTATAGCTTTATTAAGTAGACCGTTGTAATATATATTCCTTTCAATGCCTAAATGGGGAATGGTGCGTAGAAATCTAGATTGTCCATGTGCTGTTGATGTTAACAAAGAAAAACATCGTAACGTCGCGTCGAAAAAAATTGTGTTGAAGTTGAACACTTAACCTTTGACTATCCAAGGCTGTACAATGGTCATGAATGCGTATGTATATATGTCTAAATAAAACTAAATCTCTTGCATCCAGGGACTTCGTAGTCTTCTCATCAGTGTCCTGCGGCCGTGGTAACGCGGGGCAGACCAACTACGGTATGTCCAACTCCGTGATGGAGAGGATCTGCGAGTGGAGGAGGAAGCTGGGACTACCAGCCCTGGCGGTGCAGTGGGGAGCTATTGGTGATGTGAGTAGAAGGAACTATTTAAAATGGAGAATACTTGAATGCATATTGAAATTATATAAATTATTCCGAGAGTGTATGAGAGGATGTATGAGTGTCAATGAAGCGAAAGTGGTCTGTCAGGATCGGGACAAATGGGGATCCGTGATCTCTGCCTACCCCTCTACAGGGAATCAGTCGTGAGTGTATGTATGTATGTATATTGAAAATATTTAAATATATGTACGGGTATACCATAAATATTAGGCATCAAATGTTAGGTTTGCGTTGGGTTTGTATTATTTTATAGTGCCACGTTGGAGACATAATATGTTATTAGTCACATTTAGTATCGTGGTTAACCAAACTATCTGTACCGGGGTTGTAATGGTTTGATTGCTTTTAACTGTCCCTTGTTGTCTGCTAAGTAATGTCCGGAAGACAGGACCCTAGTTGACCTCTATAATACATTCTAGATAGCACAGTGTATTACGGCTAGAAACCAGTGGAATCTATTCGGTGAGAGTGCCTTGGCTTAAATATAACATTAATGTCATCACGATTCCGACACTACTGCTAAATGTTACGATGGAAATAGTATATCTATCGCAGGATGATTTGATATTTCGACTTTTTGCAAAAAAAAAACAAGAAGTTTTGCGAAAACACCGACCATAAAACAATGGTGATCATTCCTTATCATTAATCTGTTACCTATCAACTGAAATCTGAGTAGATTAGGTTAGTAAAATAATATGATAAACAACGCACGAGCCGAGCGAAGCGTGCCGCGGTAGCGGCCAGAAGCGAATCGCTTTTGTAATAACTGATCACCATTGTCTAATTAACCGTGTTTTCGTCAAATTCCTAGGTTATTTTCGCAAAAAACTGAAATATCAAATCATCATACGACATATCATACATATCTACAACGCTTGATCGACTATTCAAAGACAACAATACCAATAATGATATCCATAATCCCTTAACAGGTGGGTCTCGTCGCCGACATGCAAGACGAAGACGTTCAGCTGGAGATCGGAGGAACTCTGCAGCAGAGGGTATCCTCGTGTCTCCTCGCCCTGGACAAGTTCCTGAAGCAGAAGGACCCAGTGGTGTCATCCATGGTGGTGGCGGAGAAGAAGGCTGGAGGCTCCGGCTGCGGGAACATTGTGGATGCGGTCGCGCAGATTATGGGTAAGGTGGAAGGGTGCTAGTTGAGGGGTTTTAAGGAGTGGTTATTTCATCATCCTCCTGCCCTTATCTCTTTGTTATTTATAAGTGTATTACATGTATTAGTATATTACACACATACATATACGTTCACGTCATTTAATTCCTTTCGGGAGAGCACCTCGGAGATATAATATCTCCAACGTCACTTATTAGCATGAATGTTAGGGTTGCGATGAAAAATAACGTTAGGATGTAAAACGATAAGTACCTATTGTTATGGTTAACTATTTGGGCCATGGAGATCGTCAAAATATTAAAACTATTTGTTCTTAGAAATCCAAGTAAATTTAAGATCACGATATGATGTACCTACATTCAATAATAATAATAAAAAGCGTTTATTTACGGCCACAAAAACATACACAATACAAAACGTTTACAATAAAAAAATTACAAACTAAGGGTTAGGTATAACTTGTGCATGTTATTGTCGCAGCAAAAGGGTTCTAACTCAGCTGGGTATGTTGCGTCTGGTGACAAACGCAACGCTGGTTTTATGTCAGAACCATTTATATTACTTTAATTTTAATTTAACTTAATACTCATTTATATTTAGAAAGCGTAAGTAGATATATATGTAATACTCGTAACCAGAAAAATAATCTGTATACTCAACCATGTACTATACTTTTAGGTATCAAGGACTTGAAGACTGTATCTCAACAAGTGTCCTTAGCCGAGTTGGGTATGGACAGTATGATGGCGGTCGAAATCAAGCAAACCCTGGAGAGAGAATTCGAAATCTTCCTCACTGCCCAGGACATCAGAACACTTACCTTCGCCAGGTATAGCCTCATTCATACTAAATGCTGTCTACCAATCTGTAGAGACGGGTGTGGCTTATCTATACGTATTACATACATAAAATGATTAGAAAATGCGCTACGTACGGTGCAAATTATGTATGTAAAGGTATGTACGTACAGATACAAGTTATGTTATGTAAAACAAATTAAGTTATGTTTGTATAAACGTACTTTTAAAGATTGAAAAATGCTCCACCTGCAGTGAGGGAACAAGTAGTTAGTAAACCTACATATTCCTTGGAAACAGGTAATAACAGACCATGTAAGTGACGACACGATATTGTGAGAACCTCTGTCATGTTAAGAGCTTAATGTTTTTAAAAAACGACCAATTTGAGATGGTAAAAGAATCACTTACACGCGAACTTGCCTACTTACTAAGGATATCGCTAATGTACATGTTATGTTATTTAAATATCATGACAAGCTAACGATAAATTATGATTATTATTCTTCATAAGCCTTTAAATCATTTCGATAATGTCGTTACCTTATTATAATACCTACCAATCTTGCACTCTTCCTCACCAGGTTAGTAGAGCTGACAGACCAGAGAGAGGCAGCCTCCTCGACCGCAGCGCCCAAGGTCAACGCGCCAGAAGCAGCCGCTGGTTTCCGAGTCCTCATCCGGAACCTGGGTGACGAGAGTGCCGCGTCTGAGTCGTTCATTTACATGCCTACCATGGTTTCTGATGGCAAGGAGGTAAGTTTCTTACATAATAAGGCTTGAGAAATATGATACTATTTTTCATTTGCATACTGTGTATGAAGCTAAGTAAAAGTTTCTGTAACAACGTTAATAAAAAGGAGTTAATATATAGGTATTTAGTCGTGACATCAGCAGTGGACGTGGAGTTAAGACACATTTTATTTAATGAAACAATAAGGTAACAATCATGTATATGAGTTTCTTATTAATTTTTCTGAAAGATAAAGTTTCCGAATCAACAATATAATAGCTTTAAATTTTAAGCAAAAATGGCTGATATATTTCTATCATTGAATATACGAGTATTTACAACCCATAATGAAATATAAGTCCTTGATTATTACGCAAAAATACGAAACATAATTTATTCATGTGCAAACAATAATTTATTCACGCTTATACTATATTTCGTACACATATCTCTAAAGGTGGAAGAAGTAGTGATCACGGACTTCGAGAACACGATGTTCCTGATTCCCGGCGTGGAAGGCTTCGCAGGCGCCCTGGAGCCTCTGTGCAAGAGACTCAAGTTCAAAGCCTGCGTACTACAACTCGGCTTGGAACACAAGAACCAGACTGCTGAAGATATGACTGAGAGACTGTACCAGGTACGTGTTGATACGGTGTTAGAAAACATAAAAACATAAACATACGCTTCACGACTTGTGTATACACACTCCCTTTTTTATTATGGCGGGATAGTCAGAGCCTTGAATGCCCATCTCCGAAATTTCGAAGGCATGTTAGGCATGGGTCATTCGAAGCCCGCGTATCACTAGATAGACAGCACCCAACGTGATAGGTATCGCCGTATATAGGCACTGACTCTTACCTATCCTGCGGGATAGGCAGGTTTCCTACGGTGAAATACGGTTGATACGGTGTTAGAATTGATGTAAAATTGTTGAAATTATTAGTTAGAAAGTATTGTTTAGTAAATAATAATATCGATATATGTATATTAGTAATTTCGTGCAGGGCTAAAGTAGACTCGATCGAAAGTTCACCAGAATAACAAAAACATATAAAAAAGATGTGCAGACATTAAAACTTAGCTTTAGTAGTATTATACTAGCATTAAAATGGATCATTTTTTATAGCGTGGCTAGTAGATTCAATTTAACACTTCGCTTAGTCACCTTTTACTATAGTAACAGTTTGTAAACATGTTAACCACGTTTCTGACTATCCCGGAACATATACATATAACATTCTTTATATTTAATGACGTAATTGTAAATCAGTAACATTACGTTGAATTGACGTAACTTTATACTTTTTACAGATCGTGAAAACACGTATCATCGGGAAGACAACCTTCAAGCTTCTCGGTTACAGCTTCGGAACCAAACTGGCAATCAGCTTAGCCAAGCGTTTGGAGGATGAAGGTAAATAGGAAATGAATGAACTGCACTCGAAGTTTATGTTTCTATATGTTATAGAGAAAGTTGGAGCACAAATAACCGTTTTTAATAAATGAAACCTTAAGATTTCTTTTTTTCTAATAAATGGTTTTGCAATTGAAATAATATTTCCAACTTTACGGGTATTAAATTCATCAATTGGCATAAAAGTTCTAAAGATTCTTTTGTGTATTTATATAGATAGTTAGTTATATAGTAGTATTATTTAATATATGTAGTTTATTATGAATTATTTCAACAAATCTCAGTTTTCCTAATAATTTATTAAAAAGTTTTAATTAATTAAGCACAAGAGACAAGGAAAACGTTGTCACAAGTTACCCATAAACTAACTTATCCTTTCGTTACCAGGTCACAAGGGAATAGTGTTCTGCATAGACGGTTCCCCAGACTTCCTGTACAACATGTTGACCTCCACAATTTCGTTCAAGAACGACAAGCAGCTGCAGAACAGCCTCATCATCCATACCTTGGACCTCGTGTCCCCCAACAACGACATGTCCAAGGACCTCATAGACAAACTAAACGACATCGACTCTTTCAAAGAGCGAGTTGCTCTTGCGTATAAACTGACCAATATTGAGAAATACTCCCGTGACTTCGTAGAAAACATGTCTTATTGCTGCTTCGATAGGTTAAAGGCAATAATGAACTACGATGCTAACAATATTACTAAGATCAAGTCGCCTATTGTACTTCTGAGGCCGAAAGAAAACCCGCCAATCCTGACCATTGAAGAGAATTACGGATTAGACAAATTCACGGAGAGCACCGTTACTGTACACTATTTGGAAGGCAACCACGTTACTATTATTGAGAACAAAGATGTCGCTAATATTGTTAATAAGATCGTCAGTGAAATGGAGGAGACGGAAGGTAAAAACCCCGCGAATGTTGTCACCAGCATGGTTGAGAAGCAAAGAGTTGTCAAAGCTTAATAAATTCAGTTTCCTAGTACTTATAACTTAGGTTTTAATGTATGTGTGCTAAGGTGTTGCAAGTTGCATAAAAGATTAGATAAAATTTAATTAATTGTTGTTTATTTATTGACAGGTTTAGGGTTTGCAATGTATTAAATGAATAGTAAAATGTGTCTGTTTAAGTGGCCGTGACTAATTTAGTTTTCGCTTATGTAGACGGTAATATTAAGATTTTTATTTATTACTTTTTGTCTAAATGACACCGGTACCGAAGAAAATATTCACTAGAAAACGCTAAGTGCAACTAAGTATACTGTGTTTGTGTATTTAACTAGGTTTCGTTGTTTGTTTAAGAAATATAATTGGGATTATAAAGAGTCGTGTAGTTTTTATTTACCTGAAAGTGTAATAACCGAAGAAAGATGTCATATTCACTCCATACATTCATATATGCACTATATGCACTATTTAATTACAAATATATGTACTTATATACTCGAATACATAGGAAAAACTAAAGTATGTTCGTTGTTAAGTAATGTTTGTTTTATCTTCACACAATAGTCAGTAAATTGATAATAAAGATTTTTTAATTCAATTTAAATTAATCAGCGCCCATACACAGGAACATAAAACACCTGTTGAAACGTGAGCTTTGAGTGGCTATAGATTATCGTAGATACGAATACCTTCTACCAAAAGAGTTAAAAATGGTCATGAATCGTATGTTAAGTTAAGAAAATATTGAGATATTTTGAATGAAAAAGCATTGTAATTATTATGTCTTTATTTAACGAGTTTCACCTTTCAAAAGCCTACGTCAATTAACAAGAACAATGGTTCAGTCAGCTAGTACTGATGAGGACACAATATTATGTCTTTCATTCAAAGACCAGAATGTAAATTTATGACCTAAGGGTTGCCTTGTAGGATAGCCTGAGGTTCAGGAGTCCATCTTTGAAACTACGGACTAAGTGAATCTATGGCTTCTTTGAACCCACATACAGTTAAGAAAAAGTAAAAAAATAAAAAAAAACAAACGCATTCACGACCATTAACCCTTGCGGTGTAGCCAGAGGTTCAGGTATCCATCTCCGCAATTGCGAAGAAAAAGTAAATAAATAATAATATAATTGTCCACCCCAAAAGGAATAGAAGGCATGCTACTATGACTGGTAAAGTGAGTAATGGCCTCGGAAATTTCGGAGATGGGCACTCAACCTTCTGACTACCCCGCCATAATAAAAAGGGAGTGTGCATGCCCAAGTCGTACAGCCTATGTCAATGTGAAACACACTTTAAACAAATCATTTTTATTATAAAAAAACCTTTTTATTCTGCTTGTTTATAACCATAAACTAGATATATGAAAATAATAAGAGAACAATTATACAATAACAAGAACATAAAACAAATAATTTTACAATAATCATTCTAAGACACTTTTCCATTCACTAGTCCTAAATCTAATCCCCCATCTTACAAATTGATGTCTCGAGTTAAACGGCCATTGGAGTTCATTGTGTCAACCAGTCCGCCAGACATTTATCCGATAACATAAAATGGGATAGTTATAGTTTTCTTTTGTTTTTACATAGGTGCTTTCATTTATTTGTACCTTATAAGCTTTTCGCATTAAGTAAATGACGTCATGATATTCAGAGGTTAAACTGGCCAATGAGACGTGAGGAAATGAGAAAAGTCACATTGACCAATTGCAGACAACCGTTGTCACGTCTCATTGGTCAAATCGTGAGAATGTGATGACGTCACTATTTTCTTAATGCGAATATACTATTACAAACTGTCTGGTTTAACAGGCGGATTCGAAGTGTCTATATAATGAGTTACTCCACAATTTAAGAGATGGACATTAGAAACTGGTTATCTCGCTAAGGTTTGTAAAGTTGTTTTCCCTTAGTCGCGTCCTACTACATACGAGGAAGAACTGCAGCCAGTTTTCATTATTTTTACGTCCCCGACTAGCTTGTAGTACATACGTTCAATTTACGTATTCTCGGTTTTTCTATTGTGTTTCGAAGCCATGGTTATGAATAATGAATTTATAAATCATGGTGAAATGTAGAAGCCAAACTTTTGTCTAAAAGCTATTTATTTTTACTCTCTTTCTTCCTTTAAGCAACTTTAATCCTGATTTATGAATCTTGTCATATAACGATGATTAATTTTGGAAAGAAAACAAAAACAACATTCTTTCTTAAGGGTAACTTATCCGAGAAAATAAATGCCGAAACAAAATTCATCATACTGTCAAATCAGGTTAAGAATTCCTTGACAAGCCAATACTGTTTTTTTTTTGAGTTTGATTTATTTATTGACAGAATTAGTATAAGTACAAGTAAAGTGATTTATTTTATTTTTCTAATTAGTTTTAGTAAAAAACTAAGTACTAAAACATGTGCGACTACAAGAAATTATGAATATTTTAAATTGTACATTTATTTTGTACGCTATCAATATTTTAGCTCTTTATGGTATATTTTTTATACATTTCGTTTCTTTTTTACTCATATGGGACTATCGCATATATCTATTTCATTTTGTACGTTAGTAGGTATATGTATACATTTATAAGCTTTTAAACATGCATACAAATTACTTACGCACCTAAAAGTTTACATTCTACTTCAATTCCACTAAAAAAAACTACACTTCCATACATAACAAGATCCTTATTTCATTTCAAACATAACTTAATCTAATATACTTCCAACGAACGAAATTTCAAAAACCCGTTCCGTAGACGCAAATAAATAGCAGAAATGTACGGAACGTTCTTAGCAATAAATTCACTGAATCTTTTGATACTCTCACGTGCCATGACTCTATCTACGATACTGCCGGCTGTTTAAAGCTCTGGTATTGACTCTATCTGACTGACCATTTATTTAAAGACTACGTGGCCAATATTTTATACATCTAAAATGGGTTCTAACGTTTTTACTGGATGTGAGTTGTATTGGAAATGAAACAGGGAAAAGTTAGTGCATAATTTCCCATACACTGTACTTTGAGTACGTCTTTATTGAGGCAGTAACATTAGCTAAGAAAATACAGTATAATTTATAATCACATGAATCTTCATTTATAGTAAGTACAAATGATACTAAAAAACCTTGATAGTTATTTACGTAGGCTGAAGCTTTAACTTTTAGTTCGCAAAACATCCAAAAGGTGGCACCTACACACAGTAGAACGCCCCATAACTAATAACTCCACGTCCACATATTAATGCGCGCCGACCATTTGTCAGTGGTCGCTCTAACAAATGGGTGACGATTAATAATGTCGCCTGCATTATTGCCTGCTCCGTTTTTGATGGATCATAAAATGAGGCCTTGTTTGACGTCACACTTTCGCTTGGTCGACCTTGGGGAAAATCGATATAGTGGTTTATATAAAATCTACATAAATAATATGTGCTTTAAGATATGTATTAGGGTCTAAAATGTTCCGTAATCACTGGCTACCCATTTAAAGGGGTGTATGTATGTATGTTTCGTAGTGTGTAAAAATATTTCTTTAATTAACAAGAGTATCTCTCTCTCACATGAAGAATCACGAATACACCAATTCTTATCTAGGTTATAATCTTGTTTTTCTCAATAGAGTTTATTAATCGTAGAGTATCTCCTACATGGTACATCGTTAACCAACCTTTCTAATTAAACGAAATAACATTAATATAAAATAACATTTCTCTACATGAACAGTGTACGATTTCGGTAAAAGATTATATCACAACCATCAATGTTTAAGGTAGAAGGTGAAATAATAGTTTAAGTTAATTAATTACCTAACCTTAATAAAATATTAATTACTCATAAATATAATTCCTTTTGTCTTTATAACTCATAAAAATAATTCAAACATTATCTAAAAATACCCATAATTAAGTATATTCCCATAAAACACCTACACGTGAACCAAAACAAGTCTTTTAAACTTACGAGAGCCTCCCACTGAAAAGGCAGGGTCACCAATAAATTTCTTCCCCAGATTAGGAACGGCGCAATGAGCGGGTTGGCGCCAGGCCATCTAATCTCGAAGCTTCTGTCTTTTGACGCATGCGAGGATTGCCTATAAATATGCCTCTGCTATGGGAGAGGTCTAGTGGTTTATATATGTATGTTTGCTACTTTTTAACATACATACGTATACATTCATGTCCTTTAAAACCCTTTCTTGTTGGACAGAATCTTGAAGATGATAATATCTCCAAGGTCTGTTTGAGCATAAAATTATTCACGGTACATTGGCAACAGGTCGCTAGCCCATCTGTCAATAGATTCCTTTTACCCTAGTCGCTTGGTCTATTTGTAAAATTTGTTTTGTAGGTTCCAGGTGGCGATTGATAGTCTCTGTCTACCCCGTTGCGGACGTGAATGTACATACCTTGAACATTACCTAGATTTTTTAATTAATCATTTCCACCAATGTATGTGCTTGTATTTCTATTACTAAAAAATCTTATTCTTAAACTATTTAGTTTTCAAACGTCGAATCCGAGTCACAATGGAGCTTAGAGCCATAAGTTTGATTAAGTAATTAAGTTGAATATGAATGAGACGGCCGCCAAATGCTTTTATCCTAATAGCACTGACTATTCGGTCCAATCTCCTGATTAAGCATGGATAGCATAAATTTCCTAAGCTCCGTATGCGTGTTGTTTTCTCTAAATTTATGCTGTTCTATTTTATATGTATGTTTTAATAAAAGAGTATTGAAACGATATTACTGAGCGCTTACTACGCGATCAGAGACTGCCATGTCCAAGCACAAGGTTGACAATCATGTATCTTAGTTATAGATGCAATAAATAATAAGCATCGCATATCACGGTGAGGGAAAACATCGTAAGGAAACCTACCTGTTCCTCGAACAGGTAATAGACATGACTTACCACCTGTCACATTGAGTACTGTTTGGGAAACAGGTAGGTTTCCTCACGATATTTTCCCTCACCGTAGTATTCGACGCATTTCATAAATGTAGTTTTATTATGAAAATGATTATTATAATGAGTAATATATTTCATACTTTGTACTTAAAGTCGAGTTTAGTAAAGTTCTCTGCAAAGTATCAAAAGTAAATGCAGGAGTACTCTGAACACGTGTTTCATTTTATCAATCACTCTAAAACTGTCGAAACATCTTGAAATAAAAATAAACATAATTTTATATTTAATTCCCATTGGACCAAAGAAGCAGGCTGAACGGAAAAAGCATAATTTATCTACCTCTAAGGCTTTGACAGTCCGAAGCCTGATTGATGAGAAGGCTCTTGACAAAATGGAAGCGGCTTTCTGTTTTTGGACCAAAGCCTTAATTTCAACCTAATGACTAAATCAAACTAGACTTATTATTGACATACATACGCTTCAAGACTTGGGTATACACACTCACTTTTTTATTGTAGTCAGAGGCTTTAGTGCCCATCTCCGGAATTTCGAAGGCATGTAAGACATGGGTCACTTTAAACCCGCGTTCCGCTAGATAGACAGAATAAATCAATATTTTATCAATGCCATCGTAATTATCGAGAACATATTATTTATCCGAAGGACTTTATAACAAGCCAAACACTTTAGTTTTGAATGTAATTCATTCATGAATTTCACTACTATATACATTTTTTAAGGATATTTATAATATAACTTATTGCAATGATTTTTTATTTGAAATATTTAAGTATGCAGCTTCTTATTCTATTAATTTATATATTATTAATCAATTAAATAAAGATTATCAATTATTCATGGGAATTAACAGTATTAGTAGTTGTAAATAAACATTAGTTATTTAAAAAAACTTACTATGCTTGATAAATATGCTCCGATGCGTATAAATTATTAAATTTGCACAAAACTAAGTGGTTACATAAAAATATACCAGACAAATATCATATCCTAAAGAACTATAACCTCCTAACAATAAGTTCTTCACGAAAGATCAATTTCTCTCAATAGGCGTCGCCATCAATCAAACTGAGCATTTACAATGAACATAAGAGATTGCCTTCCACATCATTTGATAGCAATCTTTCAACCCTACAAAGCCTCTTGAAAATGGGGTAAGATGTTTATATGCCTCATTATTTATACATACATAAGTCGATATATCGCCTCTTTACAAGAATAAGGTAATATTTTGCAAATTACAACTTTAAAAATACCCCCCTATTTTTGTTAGAATAACATGGTAACTTAATAACTTGTAAAAATATCACATTATTTTTGTAAAGAACGATAAAAGTATGTCCTTAATAAGAATGTTGGAGTCATAAAATATCCTTGACCATATTGAATTGAAGTAGTAGTGAGACCTGATAGTAATATTGTGCCAGTGGCATTTTCGTGATCAGTTGATAGTATAGTCCATCGATCAAAGGACTACATTATCCCTTAGTCTAGTTGTCTCCCCAGACATGGTGTGAAGAAAGGTAACTAGCATTTTACTCACTTTATAATTGAAAACGTTAAGTTATGACTCATAAATGATACATCAAAAATGTAGTTAGCTTATTCTAGTTAGATAATACTATTATAGTTCGTCTCTACTCTGCAGCTTTGCTTTTAGTTGTTTGAATAATAGGTGGATAGTCGGGTGTGTTTAATTCTTTAAATACTTACTTTAATTCAATTTTCTTTTTATATTCTATGCCCATTTAAACCAACTATCATTGTACTGCATGTAAAATAGTTCACCGCCGCATAGCAAATTTTTAGCTTTCATAAACATGAATATTGAGTTGTCTTTCACCGGGAACAAATTGCGGAACCTTTCAAATGCAGCCTGGAACCTTTTTAATTTACTAAAATAGAATGCCGGTGGGTCTTTTCATAGGTTTTTTGCTGAAAGGAATCCTGCAGTTTGTATGGAAACTCGGTTAGTAGAAGGTAGTTTTAAAAAGCTTTAGCGAAACTTTTTACGGAGAATTTTTTCCTGTCAATATGGCTGCTGGTTAAAGGAATGAATGGGATGACTGTAAAGGTATGCTTAGACGAACTTATAAGAATAATGCATGAATTTATTTAATAGTGAACGTAAACATAATAATATTGTTGAAATGATTATGTAATAATGTACGTATCCTATATAATATTTGGTTAATAAATTTCTAGCTATTAAGTGAAGATTGGGAAGAAATCTTATTACCAAGTGTGAATTATAAACTAAACAGAAATACCGGACTCAGTGTATATATTAGATTTATATAGTGATTAGCTTTTGAGTGGCACATACCTAACATGCCATTGAAATTTTCGGAGATGGGCACTCAAGCCTCTGACTACCCCGACACGACAAGATAAGGAGGTCAAACACAAGTCGTGAATCATGTGTATGTTTGTGTTTATGGATTCAAATTTGTTTCTTATTAATTCTCATAATTCTACTCAATTTCAATCAATTCCGTCACAGGTTTTTTTTATTTATTTCATAATATTCACTAGCCTTTTTTAAAATCTTGTTCCAAAAGCATTATGCCAATCAACTTGTACGCCTGTGAGCTGTTCAGTTGAATTTTAATTAACACGTATCGTCGGTGGCTGGTTCAATATTAAATTACGCGTCCACAGGCCTCCAATCAGGGACGACACATTATGTTTTCATTGAAACTCGTTATTGTATGGAAGTGCGTAATCATTTCAGGAACTAGCCATTAAACTGTGGTGTCAATTGAATTTGGTTCTGTTGTGAATAGAATGGATTTAATAGGTGCTGAATGATATATGTAGATGTATATATGCTTTATACAAAACAACGTATGGTTCTGTTGTGAAATGTAATGGATATAATAGGTGCTGTGAAATAATTTAATGTGTAGATATATATGATATTAAACTACATGTTTATAGTATTTGACAGTTCCTCAAATAAATATACGATACTTGTGGTGAATAAAGTGGATGGAGCCTAGTGAGGAAGACTTCTGGCTTTTTATTAGAGGATCTAGGTTCGAATCCCGGTTCAGACAGTACTAATTAATGAAATTTAAAAACTGTTTTTTTCATTTACGTACTTAATTTACAGTCGCCAAACGGTGAGAGAAACATCCCTATCTTACCTCAGCGGATTTAACAGTGCTATAAAATACCCCAACGTATAAAATACCTACCAAGAAACTCAACCTTTCAAAACCACTTGTATCTCCAAAAGAGTCAGTATACATACATACATAAGCTTCACGACTTGTGTTTACACACTCCCTTTTTTATTATGGCGGGGTAGTCAGAGGCTTGAATGCCCATCTCCGAAATTTCGAAGGCATATTAGGTATGGGTCATTCGAAGCCCGCGTATTACTAGATAGACAGCACCCAACGTGATAGGTAGTGAACCGTATCGCCGTATACATATAGGCACTGATTATTACATATCCTGAGGGATAGGCAGGTTTCCTCACAATGTTTTCCCTCACCGTTAGCGACTGTAAATTATGTACGTAAATGAAAAACACAATATTTAAATTTCATTCATTGCATTGGTACATGCCAGAGTCAAGAAACACAACCTTTCAAAACCACTTGTATTTCCAAAAGAGACTGTATACCTCCATATAAGTACGTAAATATATCAGTAGATATACACACAGTACATAAGCTCACAGATTCCCCGTCCGTACAGTCAACAAAAGTATGAAATCGGAATTGTATTGACTCGCTATATGATATTGTAATCAGAAAACTTGCTCGGGTGAAACGAGATTGAATTCCGAATACAATCGCGACAGGAAACTGCTATTAGGGTGTACTGAGATACTGTGTACTGTATTGAGAAGAAGGGCACAATATATTGAGAGAGAAGTAATGCAATTCGTAGCTTTTAGTTTAGATTTAGGTTATGTTATGTTTGAATTTCTTATAAAGGAAGTTATAATAATAAATTGGAACATTAAAACTAAACCTCCTCACATATGTATCATTTTAAATGATTATCACTTACGAGTACAACATTTTCAAAAATAATCAAAATATTTTCAGTAAAAATTTTTTTTTACAAAAAAAATAGATTGACATAACATGCTTACACCAACATAGTAGGTTGACAAGTCAAGTTTGAGTATAACAGAATAGATATGACGAATTCGGTTGCATTCATCTCCTCATAATTAAAGCGTTTACTTACAGCCATAAACATACACAAAACAAGACAAGACGAAAACATACACAATACAAAACGTTATATAACGTACAAACTAGGGGATATAACTTGTGCATGTTATTGTCACGGCAAAAGGATCATACATAATAAATGCGAGTTCTTAAAACTTCATCTTTTTTCAGTAAGGCACCTATTTGACATCATACATCTTATGAGGTCGATCCCAGTGGAACATATTATTATAAATATAAGCATTAAAGGTATACCTAGCTATACTACTGCACAACTCGTCAATTTATTACACCCCAGTGAATATTTGAAGTTAAAGATTAACTTAAGTACTTATTACACCAAATCTCTCGAAGTCTATTCCATACGTGCTTTTACGACTTACAAGACATGCTTACAAGGGCCTGAATACTGCGTCTGAATATAAAGTGCGAAATTACATAAGCACGCATTTTCATATTTATAGGTTGGTAGGATTTGTAACCAGATCTGTGGTATAAAGCGGTTTAAATTTAGGTAGTTAAGTAGAAGTTAACTTTAGACGATACAAAATATTCGTGTTCTTTAAACCCTTTCGGGGTGGACAGAACCTCGATTGCCTTTAACATAATTAATGAAAGATTTCTAATTCATTACCCAATAGACAACATTAAGAGTGGGCCTCTATAACTTAAATATTTATTTATTTTTTATATCTGTACTTTTATTATGTTTTAGAAGTTTCTAATTATGAATATCTGGGCATATAACATACATACAGAGTCATCACATCACAAATCCTTTTTTCACGACAGCGATACCATTTTCGCTTCATTTATTTAAACCTCTTCATACATCTTTAGCGGTTATAAATACTTCTAACGTCACCCTTTTCAGTACGTAACATAATTAGAATGTATTATAAATTATCCAATAGCAAGTCCTTATATATACTTAGCGATTTTAAATACTGCTAATATCACCCTTTTTCAATACATATATAATCAATATTTATTATACGTTCAATTATCGAATATGCGTATATTTATACAGCAATACTCCTGTCGTACATTATAAATGTCTCAACTAGCTCAGGTGCTTTGTGCCTCAAGATGTATGGAGCACATCAAAGTCCACATTGGAACAATGAGGGACCCACAGGAACATGCAGGTCCAGCACAAAGCATTATTCATGTCAGGGGATTAATTTCCGAACAATAGAGGAGAGTACTCAAGATTAATTAGGGAAAGTGCTAGATTTGAATACTATTTTATATAGGCAAGTTCCTAAACTAAATAAATATCAAACAATATTGCAATACGGATATATCATTAATTTATATTATGTTTTTGAATACATTGTTGAAAATAGAGTTTCAACTTTGACACATTCACGTCCTTTAATCCTTTTCGGAGTGGACAGAACTTCAGAGATATAATATCTACTAGGTCACTTATTAGCATGAATATTAGGGTAGCCATGTCATAATGGAACACTGGTGACAGGTTGCTAGCCCAACGCCTAAAAGATTCTATTTACTCCTAGACCTTCTTGGGACGCATAAATTATATGCATTATTAAAAATAGACTCACGTTTGACAAACATTATAAAATCATCCAATCGGGTTGATAGAATATTGTATAATAACCAAAAGGTACTCATTTTCCAGCCCTTAATTACCCTTAATTAAGCCATTTGAGTTCAGTTCAGATTTCAAATCTTTACGTGCATACATATATTAATGCGTCTACTTCTCAACGGTATAGATAGAAACTATTTATCGCCATGTTGAACGATCTAATAATCTCTTTCTCTTACTCACATCAAATTATTTTTTCGTGCATGCTTTGCTGTTCTCAAATCGATTTAAATGTATTTTTCTGTATTTAATATTAATGAATGAAAAACACTACATATGTACATAGCACAAAATTAACTTCTTTAACATAAAAAAGTATTTTTACTACTTTATTTATTATCATTGAATCTAAAACCTCTTTAATATAAAACAGATTATGATTATCAATGACTCGTCTCAACTCAGATTTGGCTTAAAGCCTCACTGATTGATGGCAATTGGTTCCTTGGAGTATGCTTCAAGGAATTGAATTCCCTATTGAGCCAAGATTCGGTACAATTAGGGGTCTTACTTAGAAGGATAGATGGAGCCACTTTACTTGTGGAGGCTTGTTAAGTTAGATATATGGTGAAGGTTAAAGTGTTTGATATGTAAGATTATCTTTTAAAAGTATTTCATATTGTTTTATTAAGTTTTTTTTTTTTGTATTCTGTTAATGCAATTGTTGTTATATGTAATATGTATATTAATGTAAATGTTAAATTGTTTACTTGAAATTATAAATATGTTTAGTTCCCATCACATTAAGTTTTTAGACCTGTAATGAAAGGATACTTATTTGGATGAAATAAACAAATAAAAATATTTGAATATATTATGTAGCATAAGTATTGTTATAATCTTACGACACCTTACGGGAGGTAGGGTCGGCGTAGCTCAGTTGTTTGCGACTTGACTCTGAATCAGTGGGTACAGTATTCTAGTCGCCTGAGCATGTACTAATGGAAATGAATTTTAATGAACTATCGGGTTCGAGGTGGCCATACAATTACTACCTCCTCGATTTCGGAGCTGGAAACCTGAACCTCTGACTACTTCGCAAGGGTTAATGGTTTGTAGCTTGTAATTTGCCTAGAGGAGGCTTTTGTCCAGCAGTAAACTGCTAGTGGATTAGTGATTGATAATTGAACGTGATTATTACATTCATGTCATTCCTATTTAAATAATTAAAGAGTATCTAAAATAACAACAACACAAAAATAAAAACAAACAATTTTGCGTCACATTAAGACAAATGGTGAGGATAGGAATTAAAGATACATACGTACATACACATCACGCCTGATTCCCTGTAGAGGGGTAGGCAGATATCACGGATCCCCAATTGTCCCGATTCTGTCAGACCACTTTCGCTTGTTTGACATTCATACATCTTCTCATACACTCTCGGCGGTTATAGATACTCCTAACGTCACCTTTTTTCAATTTTGAAAGATATATTGTTTGTATAGTGGCAGTAGTTAATCAAGCCCCTCGCCGCTTTGGTCTAACATAATTACTCGTACAATCAGCATACATCAAGTATGATGAAATTGGCTATATGTATCTCAGTATTCAACGTACCAACTTACTTTACACTGCAAAGGCAAGAAGCATAAATAAAAGACATTTTCAGCTCCATGAATCTGTAATTTATTCGACGAAATAGGATTCAGGGTGTCTTTGCATTTTTCTCAATAGCGAAACGCCTAACATTACTCATTCATGAACCACGTAGCTCCCTCTATATTTTAAATGTAAGGTTTTTTTCTTTCTCTGGCACGTAGAATTTATTTCATTTAGTTTTCATTTATACATATGATTCATGGGTCACAGAGGTTCGTGTGTTTATGTAATAAAATAATAATAATTGGGATACTATTACACCAATAGAACTAGCCCCTTGTTAAGTTCATTTAAGACTTGTGTTAAGGTTACTTGTCAACGTATATTTAAGAAATGTTTACTTATTACATAATTATTGATAAATGCATCTATAATATATATAATCAACAACCACACTGAAAAGCAGAAAAAAAGCGTAGTTCTTAACTCTGGCTCCACCGGGAATCGAACCCGGGACCCGACGATTAGCGTTCAGGTGGTTAACCAGTCGTACCAAGGAGGTTAGTATGTAGTCAGCACCCAACGTGATAGGTGCTTAGTATTGTCAATTCTGAAGGAAATAGAGTTTTCTTCACGATTTAAACATATAACAATTTCATACATACATACACATCACGCCTTATTCCTTGTAGAGAGGTAGACAGAGATCACGGATCCCAATTTGTCCCGATCCTGACAGACCACTTTCGATTCATTGACACTCACACACACTCGGCGATTATACATAGGTATTTCTAACGTCACCCTTTTTCAATATGACGTCGTCCACTTCATCTTCATTTATTCCTATTGTCAATCTACTATTAATCTAATACTATTATTCATCCGCATAACAAGTCCAAACCATCGAAGCATGCTCTTTTCAATCTTAAATAAAATATTATGTTCGTATATCGATATTGGTTTCGATATTTGGATATTTTATTTTAGATATCTAATATTATCGTTATTAAATTATATTGTGCATTAATTTCACGGTTGAAGCTCCTTTCCTGGTTGTTAAAGTATTGAGCAAGTCTCTACACTAATTAGTAGGTATAATTAACACACTAAAGTATTACATAAGATACAATATTGTTCGAGTATTACCCAACATTACTAGTTTAATAGCTGCCATGGGACTTATGATATACTCATAGGAAGCAATCGCCATTAATCAATCAGACTGAAATGTCGATGACCGTAGTTCCAAACTGTTACTGTTAATTTATTTTCCTCGCGGGAAATTAGTTAGTTTACTGCAAACTATATAACATATATGGACATAACCTCGGAGATATAATAATAATATTGTAGGACAGTATTACATCGAATGAACTAGCTCCTTGATAACTACATTTAAGAAATACATATTATAGATAAATACATATATAGTATATATAAATTAACGAACAGACTGGAAAGCAGTAGAAAAGCGTAGTTCTTAACTCTGTCTCCACCGGGAATCGAACCCGGGACCTCACGATTAGTGTTCAGGTGGTTAACCAATCGCGCCACGGAGGTCGTCAAATAGATATATCTTCTCGGTAATTATTAGTAAAACTGTTGTGATCGTGAGGCATTGATAAACACGTAGTATACTGTCAGTATAGTGGCAGGTTGCTATCGCATCACCCGATATATTCAATTGGGCTTTAGTTAACATTTACGACATGCATGGAAGATTGACATCTATTTTATTTACGGCACGGCTCTAATTACTGATTAATTCAAAAGATCGTGGTGACTAACTTAGCTTAAATATAAACAGAGGTCGTTAGCAGTAAACAATAAATTGTCATCAGTTTTTCCTTTTATTCTGCCTAATGACCTAGCCAAGTTAACTGTACAATACTGTTTCATGAAAGCTTTACAGAAAGCTTTTATCTCGTATTCTGTGCTAGTCTAGGATATGGAAAGAACGTTGTAGGAGACGAGTAAGGGATCAGGGGCAAATGGATGTATTAAGGGATGGGCTAGCAACCCTGTATAAAAATTAACAAAGCAAATTATGTTGATGATTAGGGAGGGAAATTTAGTGTTCCGGAGACGCTAAACATGTTAAAGGGATAGAGGGACGTGAAGATTTTTTTTTACAATATTATTGAATAAACAATGTTAATTAAATACCAATAGATTGTTCTAAGTATATGTATGTGCTTTTCTATGATGTAATCATAATAAGGCATATTATACTATAATAACTACGTACATATGTTAGAACTTAACAGAAATAAACAGAAATGTTATTTTCCCACCACAAAGGCCAAAGTTAATAGAGAATGGCTGCGAAAATGAAATATATTCGTAGCACAACACGTAGTAGGTAATTCAGTCGAAAAATAACCTTAATAGCATTAGGAAAAAGGGAGTTGGATAACCCGTGGTTATTGTCTATGGTACAATGGCATAAAGTATAAGATGAGCATTATATTATTTTTTTAAATACCATACACTGCTAGGTCGACTACTGTAAGAATTTTATTTAAAAATCATGTGAGCCAAGTTGTTTTCTTTTTTAAAATTAGAAAACAAGTTTTTATTTACGAGTAAATATTAGATGAGCATTATATTCCGTGTGTTTTTTATTTAATACTGACTGAAGATAAGATTTTATTTTAAAATCATGCAAGCCAAGTTGTTTTCTTGTTTTCAAAAAAAGTTTTTAATCGTAATCTGATTCTATGGTCGTAGTTAATACGTCTTTTCTCCTTGAGAAGGTTAGAATACAAAAGGTACCGATGGATTGGGTGTATGAATATATTGTAAGTATATTTTTAAATAATAACGAGACATCAGTATGTCCTGGTTCAAGCAAGCAATCAATCAATCAGCCTATGTCAGTCCACTGCTGGACGTAGGCCTCCCCAAGAGTACGCCACAAAACACGATCACTCGTGGCCCTCAGCCAACCACTACCAACGACATTTTTGTTTTTGTATACCAGCGAAATAAGTGTTTAATCATAATCTGATTCTATGGTCGTAGCTGCGTTAAAACGCCGTTTCACGTTCTATTACCAAGGTTCAAATACAGAAGGTTTCGATAAATAGATATGTGTGTTCGTGGGTTCGAGGTATCCATAGAATTACTACCTTCGCAATTGAGGAGATGGACTCCTGAACTTTTGACAACACCGCTAGCGGGTCGTCAACGCGTTTATCTATATGTGTATATGTATAATAACCAGACATCAGTATGATCTAGTAAATACCAGTTAATTATTATTAAGAGCCCTATAGTTCAAGATTTCCACCCTGCCCGTAACTATTGTATTTAATATATCTGTGTCATGTTTAGTCCCATCTATTCCTTGCACCATGTGCGTCATATCAATAGATAATAATATGATGTTGTAGCTACATCAAAGGGAGTTGAATGGTTCCCTAACACGCTTCCACATTCTTTTGTTGTCTTCGCCTAACATTGGAGCATATTGGCAAAGTTATATCCAACTTGTGTTATTATAATGTGTTGGAATTATAGTTCTCTACATACATACACATCTCGCCCAAACCCCTGTGGAGGGGTGGGCAAAGATTACGAATCCTTAGTTCCCGATCCCAACAAACCATTTTCGTATCATTGATACTCATACACTTCCTCATAGACACTCGGCGGTTATAGGTACTTCTAACGTCACCCTTAATCAATATGGCATCTCTTTGACTGTTAAATGCCTTATTGGGCCGGCCCCTACTTAAACAATATGTAGGAATCATTATCAAGTTTTATTTATTTCGAAATTTGCTATTTATCTCAGTGACAGTGTCTTATTACTATAACGTATATGATTTCAATCGAAATAAGAACGAATTTTATCGAAGAAGAGGTAACAAATATAAGAATAATAATGAATAATAGAAAGCGTTTATTTACAGCCACAAAAAAATACACTATGCAAAACGTTTACAATAAACATGCTAAACTATAGTTTACATCATCAATTTACATCTAATAAGACATATTATAACAGTCAGATAGACGCTATATTGAAAAAAGGTGACATTAGGTGTACCTATAACCGCCGAGAGTGTATGAGGAGATGTACGAATGTCAATGAAGCGAAAGTGCTCTGTCAGGATCGGGATAAATGGGGATTCGTGATCTCTGCCTACCCCTCTACAGGGAATCAGGCGTGATGTGTATGTATGTATCAATCTACAGCATAACAACGCCAATAACTGAATTAAGTACAGCAAAATTACTCAGACGCTGTAACGCTTACGTTTAAAATAAAGTGTAAAATAAAAAGCGCAGTAGTCTGACAAGCAGCTTAAGCAAATTAAAAAAGCTCCCAGAGGGCGCTCGAGAGGTCCTCTGACGGATTTGCAGGAAAGGAAAGGCTTTGTATTTAGTTTAACTCGTTACTGTATATACTAGGGTATCTATAGATAGTAGAGTATCTGGTACGTATAAAGTGGAATGAGGTGAATATTTTTTTCAGTTGAATTTGAGATTAGTGGTTTGAATATGGCTTTGTTTATTTGGTTATAATCGCACCATTCAGCTTTATATAATAAACATGTGTTTGCTTAAATTGATTTTTCAGTTTTTGTCTAATATATGTATGTGTTGGCTTGAATTGATAATTGTACAAGTATATACAACAAAAAAGATATTTTTGTGGTTTCAAGAAACTTTTTTATAGTGCAGACATTAATCTAATTACTAATGTTCTGACGAAAATTTACGAATGCAGTATTAAAGATGTTTAGTATGTAATGCTGACAGCGCCATCATAGAGGAGTGTTATTTCTATTACACTATACACATGATGTCACGACCGTCACGCGACATGCAACACTCAGACGAAAGAGTTTGAGACGATGTAATAAAATCTTCACCTTATTAATACTCAGACATTCATATTTAACAAAACGTAACGCCGTATTATTATTGAAAACAGAAGTCAAAAGATCCATATCGGTTTCACAGACTATTCCCAACAAAAACTCAGTACAATATAGACCATAAATAAATCCGAAAATGTGATAAAGTCCGGGACAATAGTTGAATACCTTTTGATGCTCGCATTTGCTCTAAGCAAACTTTATTGAACACTGAAAATGTTTTCCCGACGCGCGTATAAGAAGCTCGATGCTACGAAAAAAGAATAAGGGTACAGTAAAATTGTTATCGTGATTGTTGAAATAAAGGTAAAATATTTATTTATTTATTACAAGTGTTTACCCGGGCTGGAACATATTGTTACAGGGTTATAAAAATACATTATTGCGTAGGATTATGTAAATTAAGTAATGATTTAAATACTGTAAGTACATAATATTATACCGATTACATCAATTATTGAAGAAGTAAGATAAGATAAAAAAACAGCATGCATAACACGCCCGACTTATAATATTCAGGAAACCCTTAACTTATAAACCATTACTGTCTTTTTTATTAACAAGGACTCACCTTTGTAACAATATCTTCCCTACATGAGTCCTTTTCTCTCTGATCTAAAAAAGAATCTAACAAGCTAAGTTAACTACGCCAGTAGAATTACACCGTTGAGAGTTGTAAGTAGGATTTCTTTGTTGGAACGATCTCTCCAAGGACGATCCAATCCAATATAGATGCAAACGTGACGACGTGACCATCTCTCGGGTGCAGTGCCCGTTTCATCAGGAATTCTAAAGAGATCCATTCGGACAAACGACCCCGGCAGGCAGTTTCAGAGCTTCCGTTTATGTTATGGGAGAAACTGCTAGAAATCGGAAGGATGAGAAGGTTTATTTATTTATAAGAATGATGAAACCTACGAAATGAATATGCATTCACGACTTAAACCTTTTGTGTTTGTCAGAGTTCGAGTGTCCACCATAGTCTTTTTTGTGATGGTCTTAGGTCTGTCAAAACCTACTTTTAATCTGATAACCAACCAACGAGACAGGTGGTAAACCATTGTACCGTATACTAATACGAACTATTGACTAATTCAATAAAAGACAGGTTTTTTCAGTATGTTTTCATACCCTCACGTATATTACTTCAATTTAACTTAGAATTATGTATACTACTTCATATTAACGTAGTATTGTATTATTACTATTTAAACGTATCAACTTAAAGCGTATACCCACTAGAAGATTCCCATATAACTCAAACTATGTACAAGTACTGTTTGTGTACTGTTAATTAAATTAATACCTGATGTGAAGCCATGTTAGGTCTATGTGGGGCATTATATTGATTAAGATTTGAATTAGACTTAGTGCATTAGCTGGAACATGGTTTTAGGAACTAGGTATAATAGGCTAAAGCTAGATTAGGATATCTATGTTATTGTTAGTAATTCGACGTAGATTTGAGTTGTGCTTGACTCTGTATCAGTGGGTACAAGGTTCAAATCCCGATGAGCTTGTACCAATCTAAATGAAGTAAATTATTTTCTATGTACATCTTCGTAAATAAAATACATTTACGAAATACGTTGAATACTACGGTGAGGGAAAACATCGTGATGAAACCTACCTTTTCCCCGAACAGGTAATAGTGCTTGTAAATAAATGGCGACATGGCTTACCACCTGTCACATTGAGTACTAACCTACCTCTGACTACCACGCAACAGTTAATGGTCGTGAACGCAAAAAAAGGATTTCATACAATTTATTTAGACTATATAAATTTGACCATATAAATAGACCCTGATAGTGTTAAAAACCACCTATCACTTTGGTTCTCAGGTATAAAGTTGTGGATGAATGTCCAACTTACAAATACATTCACATCCTTCAATCCCTGTCGGGTGAACAGAACCTAGTAGACATGAAAACACCTTCTTCATTTTTAGAATAAATCTTGGTATTATGATCTCATGTGAAACAATGATAACAGATTGCTAGCCTTTGATCATTCATTAGTTCATTGAAACGATCCATATATAAGTCATAAATAATCAAAACCAATACACATTTCAAAAGCTTCACAGATGGCGGTAATGTGCATTTACTACCCCCTAAAACGTCGCGTATTTTCAAAACAATTTCCGTTGCACGCTCGTGGTGCCATCCATTAAATGGCAGCCATTTATATGTGATGGCTGTGTCGCCACTTTGAGCCACTTCAATCACATTTGAATAAACTGTTTCTGTTTACGGATTATGGTTTCATGGGAACTAAGAAGAAAATGGAAAAGGGAACAATCAAATATATATTATAATTACATATTATGTTATACATATTCGTTCATGTCTTATTCGGGGTGGACGAAACCTCGGAACATTTCTCCGATCACTTCTTAGCATAAATATTGGGGTTGTGATATCATATGGAACAATTGTAAGAAATTGCTTAGCCGATCTGCTAATAAATTCCATTTATCGCGGACCATAAATAAATGTGTTTCAAAATAATAATACATAATATAATAATATTTAGAACTTATTATTATTGCACCAATTGAACTAGCCCCTTGGTAAGTTTATTTAAGACTAGTGTTAAGAGTACTAGTCAACCTATATTTAAGAAATATATACATATTTTATAATAATATATATATATACATATATACATATATAGATAAATACCCATATAGCATATATAATCAACAACTAGACTGGGCTTACTCTTACTCTCTACTTCAATATCGATATTGTGGCACTTCAGTGGCCGTAATTTGACACTTTTGGCACTCCACTAACAAATTTTGGCCACTGAGGGGCTTTCGAACTACATCTGCGTCTGAAGTACAAAAAAGCTACTCCACTAACCAAACCTCAGTCAATGTCAGTTCAATATCCTTATATTTCGTACTCCACTATTGACATTTCCATACTTGAGTGGCCACTGAGGTGCCACTGAAGTGCCATAATATCGATATTTAGGCACAAGTATGGCTGTCAAAATATTAGCAGTATCGCTATAGCGACGCAGTTGAGTGGCTGTCAAAGTTAATGAGTGGAGTAAGGGCCCTGGAAAGCAGAAGAAAGGCGTAGTTATTAACTCTGCCTCCACCGAGAATCGAACCAATCGCGCAACGGAGGTCGACAATATACCATCCATTAAATTACTAGATTGGAACTTACATTCCTAACCATTTAGGCAATACAGTGCGTAATTAAAATGGAATCTTCATTTCGTTTCCATTTGCAAATCAATCACAACCATATGGCGCGGTTTTCGCAAAACAAGCAAATGTCAGTCAGTATTCAATAATGTCAGTTATTTAACCTTTTCGGCTGAAAATATGTAATTTCTGTTGCCCTTCAAGTATTGATGGAATGGTTTTTAATATCTATTTGAGTATAATATTGAGTTTTAATTTAATTGATGTATCTTTTTTTTGTGATGGGCTTTGGTAAATTAAAACATAAATGTACTCTTTACCTGATAACCAACATCCAACGTTATTCACCATATCGCCGTAAATAGACACTGCCTATAGGAAATAAACAAAAAAAAAATGTTTCCGCAAGATGTATTCCCTCACCTAAATCAACGGGATAATACATGGGAATTGATTGAACTAAGATTAGGTAGGTACGTCGTCTATGGTGCGTCAACAAAGTCAGCAGCTCAGTGAAAGTTGAAAATACAAATAATTATTTTCGGCTGAATGTTTAGTCAATTGTGATGCCAAACTGGCTAAATATGTTCGCTATGGAATAAGATTTGGATCCTGCTGGAACGAACCGAAGAACAAGGAAGAGAGCAAGGAATTGGAGCATGGATTTCGTTTTTCTTCGGTTGTAGCGGTTGGCGGCGTTGGCGTAACCATGGCGATGAAATAACAAGAAGTTCAAACGGCGTGGCATCAGTGTTTGTACTTCAGCCGACATAACCTTAGTGGTGAATGGCTTAATAAAGAATAAAAAAAAATAAAAAAAAAAGATTAGGTAGGTACTAGGTATTTTGTGAAATTCTGTATCACTAGCACCCTTTAACATCGGGCAAGCTAATCTGTGTCCTTTCCTATTTACAACTATAGTATAATCGCATTAAGAAATTAAGAAAAAAATATGACGTCATCATATCCCCACGATTTGACCAATGAGACGTGACAACGGTTGTCTGCAATTGGTCAATATGACTTTTCTCATTTACTCACGTCTCATTGGCCAGTTAAACCTCTGAATATCATAAGAAGCCAACCCAGTGGCTAAGACTTATGACTTATTAAGAGAAAGATCCTAGGATCGATTTCCAGCTCTAACATGTACAGTCAGCGCTAAAACTGCAGCCCCAGTAACTTTTTATAAGGTTTAAGTTTATATAAACAAAAGACTATATTTTACATTTTAAAACTACATTTTAAAACTGGCGCCACTATGCATTGTCATGGCCACCATACGTTCGCGTGCTTTGAAATGATGTAAACCTTATAAAAACTTACTGGGATTGCACTTTTAGCGCTGACTGTACCAATGATTGAAATTGAAACGAAAAATTTTTTACGTGCATAATTTACAGTCGTTAACGCTGAGGGAAACCATCGTGAGGAAATCTGCCTATCCTACGGGATAGGTTATAGCCAGTGCCTATTTACGGCGTTACGGTTCACTGCCTACCACGTTGGGTGCTGTATATCTAGAGAAACACGAGCTTCGAGTGATCCATGCCTAACATGCCTTCAAAATTTCGGATATAGGCACCATAACCTCTGACTAACTCGCCACAATAGAAAAGAAGTGTGTATACACAAGTCGTGAAGCGTATGTGTTATATGATAAACTAGCGACCCGCTCCGGCTTCGCACTTCGGGCTATTTAATGGATATAAACCTTCCTCTTGAATCACTCAATCTATTAAAAAAAACCGCATCTAAATCCGTTGCGTAGTTTCAAAGATTTAAGCATACAAAGGGACATAGGGACAGAGAAAGCGACTTTCTTTTATACTATGTATGTAGTGATGAAGGTATAAACCGCTACATTTGATAGCAGTAAGTGAGTAGGAAGTCGTGGTGAGTTAAGTCGTTTAAATTTTCAAATGGAGAATACATGTACGCTATTTCCTGTTCCGGTTCTCTGGCTTTCGAGTTTCAACGCGAGAAGACTTTTAGAAGGAATATTTTAAGCTGACATGTATACTACGGGCACGTATAAGAGTGAAAGGGGTTATTTAAAAACAAAACAAAAAACACGCATTCACGACCATTAACCCTTGCGGGGTAATCAGAGGTTCAGGTTTCCATCTCTGCAATTGCGAAGGTAGTAATTCTATGGACACCTCGAACCCACGTGTTAACCAGATAGTCAGTACTCAATGTGACTGGTGGTCAGCCATGTCGCCATTTACAAGCACTAACTATTACCTGTTCGACGAACAGGTAGGTTTCCTCACGATGTTATCCCTCACCGTATAATTCGATGCATTTCGTAAATGTGTTTTTATTACGAAAATGTACATAGAATAGGGTTTATTTACTCTCACGATAACGTGTTATCTAGTGAAAATAATATAGGTTCTCAACGATTTCATGTATCCTCGGTTACTAATAGAATAATTTTGAGAAAAGTTATTACATATGTCTGTGACATATCATCCACCCCGATAAATAAGGAAGATTAAAGGACGTCACGTGTATATATATATATATTGGGTTTGGTTGTTTGGTTTGGGTGTGAGTGAAGCAAGAGAGATTTGACAGCATCGTTCCAGGTGATGATCGATAGTCTCTACCTATCCCCTTAGACAAGAAAGGGCGTTAATATATGTAGTAAGACCCATGCAGATAATATGTATTTAAGCAAATCTAGTTCCAAGTGTTGGTTAGGTACAATATAGCTAATAATAATATCGTAGGACACTGTAACACCAATTGAACTAGTCCCTTGCTAAGTTAAGGGTACTAGTCAATGTATATTTAAAAAATATTTACCTATCCTACATAAATAAATACATAGAGACCAAATATAATCAACGACCAGACCGGAAGGCAGAAGAAAAGCGTAGTTCACTAAACTCACCTTTAAACTGAAATTTCAAAATATTCTGTTGATGAAACAGCAAGGATTGCCGTAGTGAAAGTCACCCTCGCCTCTAACGCCTCTAACACTACTACTACACTCTAACACTACTACTCTATTTATGTACTTATTTCATGTAATATTCACACTTCTCACTTATTCACTCTTATATACATTTTAATATTTCGCTTTTATTTTCATTATCGCAAGTATGTTTATTTTACGTAAAATTATAAATCTACCCTCTGTGGGCTGCCAGCTGAAAATCGGCGGCTCTGTGGAGCCTTAAGCGCTCTATAGACAACCGCCGAGCTGGACACCTTTTGAGATTACCACAACTAGCTGTGTAATACCATATTTGAAATGTAATTTAATTGAATGAAATGTAATTTTATGTGTTGTGTGTTATGTAATCTAATTATTGTCTTTGAATTTTATTGTAAATGTTGAATATTGTATGTAATAATTGATGTGGTTGTCTCAATAAAGATATTATTATTATTATTATTATTAGTTCTTAACTCTGCCTCCACCGAGAATCGAACCCGGGACCTCACGATTAGTGTTCAACCAATCTAAAGCTAAACGTACCTTAAACATCATCCATCACCGTATTCAAACACCAGTTCACAATGTTAGCAAAAACCTATTTCCTTAAGGGATAACGCAAGTTGACTGAATTTGTTTGATCTGCGAAATTCCCGACAGTGACAAAATCATAAATCGCTTTTTGATTACTTCGTGTTTAAAATAAACGCCTCCAGCCTAACTCTGCATATTTGTAATGTATTTGGCACGTGTATGTGCTGGAATGTTAATATTAGGCTACATACAAGTATAAAGGGGTAGGTAGAGATCACGGAACCCCATTTATCCCAATCTTGATAGACCACTTTAGCTTTATTGACACTCATACATCTTCTTATATCTAGGTACGTGATCTCTGCCTACCCCTTTACAGGGAATCAGGCGTGATGTGTATGTATGTATGTACATGTATGCATATGAATAGATTCACATATTATAACCTCGGAGATATAATATCTCCTAGATCACTTTTAACCTTGAATATCGGATCAGCGATGTCATAATAGAACATTGGTGACAGATTGCTAGCCCATCGCTCAATAGATTCTATATATTCATAGACCCTTAGTCACTTACTACGGTACCTCCATACTGCCTCCTACTCGTAGTTAGCATTCTTTTTACGATACAGACTAGCTCAGGATATTTAGCTTCGTATGGATTTATTTATATAATATCTACATACATGGGATAGAATACTTTAAAATTTTTGCAGATCATGGCACCATTACTAAGCATATGTAACATCACACAGAAAGTAAGAAGGAGATTATATAGCAGGAACGTTATAAAAGTTTTAACTAATTTCTGTATGTTATTGACAGCTGTGTCTAGCCTAGACATGACAGAAGATTAAAAACGTGCGTACTTATTAAAAAGATATAGACAATAGTACTTACATACATTTCTCAATATAAAAGTGAGTGATAGGAAATACATTTTAGTTCCATAGACAACAAATATGCTAAACTCTGTTGCCTTTTTGAGGTTTTGTCGTTTGTCCACTACTTGTAACAAACAAAGCTGAGATGGAACCTTTTTTTACATCGCAATGGCACACACAAGAACTACTTGTACGTTTGTGTTAGATATATGTTGTATTCTATTTCGTGTGTGTGTGTCTTGTAGTTAAAAATTAATGGTTTTATTACATAAAATGTAATATTGATGGCTATTGGTACTAGGAAATAACTAAGCTTAGTCTAAATCTATAAACATATGTCGGCCGTCTCACAAATTAAGTCTAAGAGTTTTAGCAATGGTAGTACTTAAAACTGCTAAACAAACTTGGAGTCTACGAATCACAATCCAATCTAAGAACAATAATGTCGGAGAAATTAGTCGGCAAAGCTTGTAGAAAGAACTTAGTGAGAATTGGATTTAGAGTCAAGTTTAATTACTTAGATTTGCAAAAACTAATTTAATAGAACTCACCACCAGATATACATATATACATAGTAGCGTCGTATGCTGGCCTACACCTATAACTGTCGATTGTGTATATAGCTTATGAATTTGCTCATGGGTCCATGCTCAAGAATGACATCAAAGTATTAGAAATCTGCAAATATCGAAAAAAAATGAAATAATTAATGAATATAATGAAAGGAAGATAATCATTTATTTGGCCATATACACATCTTACAAGGAAGCAAAGAAAATAAAAACAAACACAAACTCAGAAAAACACTATCACTATCCTACCAAAAAGGATTATATCGATGTTTTTTTTATTGTTTTAAAATGAAATATGTCGTTTTTACATGTGTTTAAGTAGTTATAAGAAGAAAGCACATAATTCGATAACAAATCTTACAAACCAAACGAATCGTGCGAACATTTCAAACTCAAACCAAATAGGATAATGCAAACTTGGAGCAAACATTGTAACAACTTCGTATGGATTAACACGAAAGTTGAAACTTCATTGTACTGGCTTAATTTGAATCTTCTCGTTAACAAACGAATCTCATTATTTTGGTTCTTTTTATAATTAATGGACGACATTCTTAATGATGTGTTTGGTTTTGGCTTAAACAGATATTGTGTTACTTAATGAGGATGAAATATACATATAATTTGAACATACGTTTTGTTAATATTAATGGAACAAATGATAAACATGAATTCTTAAATTTATTGTATTACTCATGGAAAATTTTCTCCTTTTTTTCCTCATAATGTTAGCTTAGTAATAAGTTAATAAATCAACATATATACTTGAACTCTGCCCGATATATTGTTATATCTTCTATTCCATTTCAGCATAAAGCAGCAGTAAACAAAATAACTTCTAAATGACTATATATGCCATATTGTAATGATAATATGTATATGAAAGAAACTAAGCATTCTTTTACTTTCGTAGTTTCAGTTCATGATCAAAATGTATGACATGAGACGAATAAACCTCTTTGCGGACCCCGTAGGCGTATTCACTAGATACCCGAATTTGTTCTAAGTAAACTTTATTGTACACCGACCATATTTTCTGCCCAAATAGCTCCTTGATTCTGCTAATTGCTAAAAGCTAAAATTTTTTTTATAATAAATTTATTTTCGATAACGTTGAGGTAAAACATCGTAAGGAAACCTGCCTATCCCTCGGGATAGGTTATAGCCAGTGCCTATATACGGCGATATGCTTCACTACATATCGGCTGTTCTAAAGCAAAACATAACAAGTCCATTTTTACAAATTTTACAGGAGAGCAGAAAAACAGGTTGCCAACTTGCGAACCCATCCCTTCAAAAACTATGATAGCTAGAGAAATGATTTTACATGAAAAGGTGCGCAATATCATTGACTTTCATCCCCTATACTCTAAATTCAGGAATATTTTATTGTTTCTGTTTTATAGGACTTACTGCAAAATATATGGTTTGTTTATAAGAAATCACATTCAATTTTCAATTTCGAAACTTTGTAAGTTGAATTACTATGTTATGATCTACATGATCTCATACAAGTCCTTAAAACACCCATTTTTCTACTACTTTTCGATAAAAAAAAATCAAGTCGAGGTTTTTTGATAGAAATATTGTAACTTCTATATAAATTCTATTTCATAATATAGCATGTCAGGATTTCAATTTGAAAACACAGCAAGTAAAATGACTTGCTATGTTATGAAATAGAATTTATATAGAAGTTACAATATTTCTATCAAAAAACCTAGACTTGATATTTTTTTTATGGAAAAGTAGTAGAAAAATAGGTGCTTTAAGGACTTTAGCATGTGTATATAGGTGAATAAAGTTGAAATTAGCAAAAACACCGATTCTCACAAAAAGTGGACTTGCTATGTTTTGAAATAGAATAGCCGATATCACGTTGGGTGCTGTCTATCTAGTGCTACGCGGGCTTCGAATGACCCATACCTAAAATACCTTCGAAATTTCGGAGACTCAAGCCTCTGACTATCTTGCACAATAAAAAAGGAGTGTGTATACACAAGTTGTGAAGCGTATGTTTATGTAAGATATGATAGAGATGACGGACGTATCAAATTGTTCAAGCATACATACTGGCTCTTTATGCTTAGTTATATAATTAAATACAATATATTTGGTAATCAATATAAGGAAAGTTTAGCAATCAATGCAGTAAGTTACCAAAGCTTAAGAAGAAAAAAAAACCTTAAATCGTCTATGGATTTTAAAATTTCACTTTAAACACATAAAAGTTATTATAATATTACAAACATAAAAGCTATTATAAAGTTGAATGTTTTTTTTGTTTTAGTCATTGCAGTGATCACCGGGTCTGACACTGTAATATTTTTAAGGCATCGTCGTAAAGTTAGTTTTAGGTAAAAATCAAAATTTTAAATACAATGATAAAGAATCACTGTCACACTAAACAATAAAAAAAATTAAATGTCGTGTTCCATTTTGTATGTAGAATTCAAGAATCAACCTTGTTTCTAAGATAAGTTACAAGTTTTCTCCTTTCATGAATAGATAACCCCTTTCAGACGCGATATTTGGCGCAAACACCAAGTAGTCTGAATGCAAATATGAAAACTTCTTTCACAAATGAAAAAGGTTACAATAGTAATTTTATCCCAACTTTTTTTACCATGCTACTGATTCAATACTACGAATAGTAATTTCATTGTTGATTCAATCAAACACGTGTATTGGTACTCAAATGTAATGTATTTGTAATTTAATAATTAGAATGATCACTATTGTTCTATACATATACACATCACGCCCGTTTCGCCCCGTAGAATAGTAGGCAGAGATCACGGATCCCCATCTGTCCTGATTCTGACTAACCATACATAACATTCATAACAGGGGTAGATAGAGGCTTGAGTGCCCATCTCCGAAATTTCGAAGGCATTGTCATACGAAGCCCGCATATACAGCACCCAACGTGATAGATAGTGAATCGCCGTATATAGGCACTGACTACTACCTATCCTAAGGGTTAGGCAGGTTTTCTCATTGTAAATTCTGTACGTAAATGAAAAACACATATTTAAATTTCATTCATTGGTACATGCCAGAGTCGGGGTTTGAACCTAGGACCTTTCTCATAAGAAGTCCGAGATCTTATCCACTGGGCTACAGCCGCTATTGACCAACCACTTTTGCTTCATTGACACCCATACACTTCGTCATACCCATACCGTCCCGTCTCGGCGGCTATAGGTACTTCTAACGATAATTATTACCTTAACACAAGTCTTAAATGAACTTACCAAGGGGCTACTTCAATTGGTGTATTAATGTCCAAATATTATTATTATTATAATAATGTATGATGAAACAACACCTGTCCCTTTAAGAATTGATTTCATAAATCGACATAGCTTTCAAGTATGACAGTACCAGGCCCATCTTTTATGCCAGAAAGAAGCTCTATTTTACAAGTTTAACACATTTATATCATCTACTATCCAGCTTATTTCCCATATATTTCAGTGTGCCATAACAGAATAACTATCCGCATTACTTATTCGCACAAAATAGTGCCATTCACAAAGGATCGATCGATATTATCGAGAAAATTGAATTCATTTCCAACGCTGTCGGGTGATGTGATCAATTATGCCATTGACAGTTTCCAGAAAATGAAATTCAACTATCGGATGCTATACGTAAACATCGTTCGTTGCAGGGTATAGTTTGTATTGTTTACTTCAGAGAGGAAATACGGTGTAATAATAAATAACTTCAAAAAGACGTAGAAGGTACAACTTCGTGGTAACTTTATATCAATATCATAGATATAAATCTTCTTGGTTATTTTTATTATTATTGGGGTTGTTTCAAATTTAAAAAATCTAAATCTTTATTTGCATAAATATATGCTTATGACAAAATGCATATTTCTACGTAAACAAAAAGTTACAAGTTACAATATACATATGTAGCCAAAAGTAACTTGTAAGTTAACGCCGAATTTATGGGAATTTAAACAAATATTTTTATATTCGCCAAAGCCTTAGATTAAAGTTTATACAAATGATTAATAACAAACGGGACTTATCGCGTATATTTTTAAATAATAAAGTTTACCTTTATTAACCCGACGTTTCGGCTACGTTACAGCAGCCATGGTCACGGGCAGACTGACGACGCATATTTCTTCGCCTCCAACGCAGCGCCCTGTCAGATTCTTCTCCAACTACCCTCACTGCTTCGTTTTTATTAAACACACGCGACCTACACACTACACTCACAGTATCTTGTGGCTTCACACGATCATGCTGAACCGAATGTCGATCTATCACGGTATTCCACGCCGAAGACAGTTTGTAACCTCCTTCACGATTGAATGTACTGTGCTTTTTTATTTCAATCGCCTCGCGTACAATTCTACTGTAGTATCGGCGTTCATTAGAGAGCACAGTGGGTTTATGAAGCTCAATCCAATGATTTGAACCCTCGTTTAGTAGATGTTCGGCTATTGCTGACCTATTGGTATCCAATTTCTTGACCGCTGCAATGTGTTCCTTCACTCTGTCCGCTATAGACCGTTTGGTCTGTCCGACGTAAGATTTCCCACAGCTGCAGTCAATCTTATACACACCCGGTGTTTGGTACGGGATTACATCTTTAGGTGTTCTCAGAAAGTCTGTTACCTTCGAAGATGGAACGAAAATAGGCTTGATCGAGTAGTTCTTCAAGACTGTTCCAACTTTGTCTGTAACACCCTTCACATAAGGCAGGAACACCGGCACGCGATCCACACACGGGGGTTTCTCTCTTTTGGATATACGGTTTACCAACTTAGTACCTACGTAATGACCATTTCTCCTAAGTACATCCCGAACATACTGCAGCTCCTCGTCCATATGCTCAGGGTCGCACAAATCCCTAGCCCTGCTTGTGAGAGACGTCGCCACAGAAACCATGTGTTTCGGATGATGATGTGAGGATCCATGGAGGTACCGATCTGTGTGTGTAGGTTTTCTGTAGATAGTATGTGAAAGTGTGCCATCAGGTCTCACCATAACCTTAACGTCAAGGAATGCAAATGATCTATCAATTTCCATCTCACAAGTGAAACTTATATTCGGATGAATAGCATTCAGGTATATCAACCACTTATCTACTTCTTGTGCGCCTCCTTTCAATATACAAAAGATATCATCGACATATCTTAACCACAGTTTAATATTCTGAGCTCCACTATTCAAAGCCTTCTGCTCAAAATGCTCCATCCAAATATTGGCCATCACTGGGGCTACAGGACTACCCATAGCTACGCCATCAATTTGAAAAAAGAACTGTCCTTGGTATATGAAGTAATTCCCAGCCACACAATTTTCAAGCAAGTCAGCATAATGGATAGGAAGATCATGACTCACAAGCAACGTTCTAACAACATCAAGACAATCCCTCACTGGAACGTTGGTAAATAATGACTCGACATCAAAACTCACCATAATTTCATCCGGTTCCAACTTCAGATTATCAATAATGGCGACGAAATGGCGAGAATCCTTCACAAAAGATGGAGTTTTACCCACTAGTGATTGCAATACAGATGCAACGTGCTTTGCCAAGTAATACGTAGGTGAATCAATTTGACTCACAATAGGACGTAGTGGCATATTCGTTTTATGCACCTTCGGCAATCCGTATAACTTAGGTGGTTGAGTTATCCTGGGTCGTGAAAGTGTTTTAAACTCATCCTCCGTAAAGACATTCTGATGGCACTTCAAAAGTTCACGTATTCGCTTATTTACTCTCGCTGTGGGGTTATACGACACCGACTTATATACACTCGTGTCCGACAACAACTGACCTATTTTAGCGTTATATTCTTCTACATTCATTATTACAGTGGCATTCCCTTTATCAGCTTTGAGAACTAAAACGTCTTTGTTTTTTCTAAGGTTCATCAATGCTTTTCGCTCACCTGCAGTAACGTTTGACTTAGGCAATTTTGATTTTCGCAAGATAACGGCCACATCTTGTCGTAAAATGTCCGCCTCCTTCGAGGGTATTCTGTTTATTGAAATGGCCTCCTCTATGCTACAAATTATTGCCTCCTTTGGAATCGCTCTTGAAGTCATTGCAAAATTAAAGCCCTTTTCTAGAATGCTCTGCGTGCTCTCGTCAAGTGGAAGGTCAGTACGATTGATTACTAGCTGCTTGTCTGGGCGATTGCTATTGACACAACATTGAGAATCCACCTTACGTTTCCCACTATCCGACAACTTCGTGAATTTCTTTTCATGCGACGCCTCACATAACTTACGCGTTGTAGTAGCTTGTATGTAAGTAATTCGGTCGCACAAATCAAAATCACTAGTAGATAACACAGCACTGCATTCCGAGAGTAAATTATATAGCTCACTATGCACTTTGTTTAATTCACAATGGCGGTTTCGTATTAAACGTTTTAAAAGACGAATACTTGCGTCACGTAGAATCACTTCAGAACCCACAATATCACTACGAGGTTTCAATTTCAAACAAACCGGAATTATATTATGATCACGGCATTTCAAAAGAAAACACAACGAGCTTTCAATGCGTACACGTTTTTTACGAAGTGATTCAAGATGTTTAATTTTGTTTACAACTTCCGGCCCGTATCGGTTTGTAATTATAGTTTTAAGAGATTCGCGATTTATACTCATGATTAATAACAAACGGGACTTATCGCGTATATTTTTAAATAATAAAGTTTACCTTTATTAACCCGACGTTTCGGCTACGTTACAGCAGCCATGGTCACGGGCAGACTGACGACGCATATTTCTTCGCCTCCAACGCAGCGCCCTGTCAGATTCTTCTCCAACTACCCTCACTGCTTCGTTTTTATTAAACACACGCGACCTACACACTACACTCACAGTATCTTGTGGCTTCACACGATCATGCTGAACCGAATGTCGATCTATCACGGTATTCCACGCCGAAGACAGTTTGTAACCTCCTTCACGATTGAATGTACTGTGCTTTTTTATTTCAATCGCCTCGCGTACAATTCTACTGTAGTATCGGCGTTCATTAGAGAGCACAGTGGGTTTATGAAGCTCAATCCAATGATTTGAACCCTCGTTTAGTAGATGTTCGGCTATTGCTGACCTATTGGTATCCAATTTCTTGACCGCTGCAATGTGTTCCTTCACTCTGTCCGCTATAGACCGTTTGGTCTGTCCGACGTAAGATTTCCCACAGCTGCAGTCAATCTTATACACACCCGGTGTTTGGTACGGGATTACATCTTTAGGTGTTCTCAGAAAGTCTGTTACCTTCGAAGATGGAACGAAAATAGGCTTGATCGAGTAGTTCTTCAAGACTGTTCCAACTTTGTCTGTAACACCCTTCACATAAGGCAGGAACACCGGCACGCGATCCACACACGGGGGTTTCTCTCTTTTGGATATACGGTTTACCAACTTAGTACCTACGTAATGACCATTTCTCCTAAGTACATCCCGAACATACTGCAGCTCCTCGTCCATATGCTCAGGGTCGCACAAATCCCTAGCCCTGCTTGTGAGAGACGTCGCCACAGAAACCATGTGTTTCGGATGATGATGTGAGGATCCATGGAGGTACCGATCTGTGTGTGTAGGTTTTCTGTAGATAGTATGTGAAAGTGTGCCATCAGGTCTCACCATAACCTTAACGTCAAGGAATGCAAATGATCTATCAATTTCCATCTCACAAGTGAAACTTATATTCGGATGAATAGCATTCAGGTATATCAACCACTTATCTACTTCTTGTGCGCCTCCTTTCAATATACAAAAGATATCATCGACATATCTTAACCACAGTTTAATATTCTGAGCTCCACTATTCAAAGCCTTCTGCTCAAAATGCTCCATCCAAATATTGGCCATCACTGGGGCTACAGGACTACCCATAGCTACGCCATCAATTTGAAAAAAGAACTGTCCTTGGTATATGAAGTAATTCCCAGCCACACAATTTTCAAGCAAGTCAGCATAATGGATAGGAAGATCATGACTCACAAGCAACGTTCTAACAACATCAAGACAATCCCTCACTGGAACGTTGGTAAATAATGACTCGACATCAAAACTCACCATAATTTCATCCGGTTCCAACTTCAGATTATCAATAATGGCGACGAAATGGCGAGAATCCTTCACAAAAGATGGAGTTTTACCCACTAGTGATTGCAATACAGATGCAACGTGCTTTGCCAAGTAATACGTAGGTGAATCAATTTGACTCACAATAGGACGTAGTGGCATATTCGTTTTATGCACCTTCGGCAATCCGTATAACTTAGGTGGTTGAGTTATCCTGGGTCGTGAAAGTGTTTTAAACTCATCCTCCGTAAAGACATTCTGATGGCACTTCAAAAGTTCACGTATTCGCTTATTTACTCTCGCTGTGGGGTTATACGACACCGACTTATATACACTCGTGTCCGACAACAACTGACCTATTTTAGCGTTATATTCTTCTACATTCATTATTACAGTGGCATTCCCTTTATCAGCTTTGAGAACTAAAACGTCTTTGTTTTTTCTAAGGTTCATCAATGCTTTTCGCTCACCTGCAGTAACGTTTGACTTAGGCAATTTTGATTTTCGCAAGATAACGGCCACATCTTGTCGTAAAATGTCCGCCTCCTTCGAGGGTATTCTGTTTATTGAAATGGCCTCCTCTATGCTACAAATTATTGCCTCCTTTGGAATCGCTCTTGAAGTCATTGCAAAATTAAAGCCCTTTTCTAGAATGCTCTGCGTGCTCTCGTCAAGTGGAAGGTCAGTACGATTGATTACTAGCTGCTTGTCTGGGCGATTGCTATTGACACAACATTGAGAATCCACCTTACGTTTCCCACTATCCGACAACTTCGTGAATTTCTTTTCATGCGACGCCTCACATAACTTACGCGTTGTAGTAGCTTGTATGTAAGTAATTCGGTCGCACAAATCAAAATCACTAGTAGATAACACAGCACTGCATTCCGAGAGTAAATTATATAGCTCACTATGCACTTTGTTTAATTCACAATGGCGGTTTCGTATTAAACGTTTTAAAAGACGAATACTTGCGTCACGTAGAATCACTTCAGAACCCACAATATCACTACGAGGTTTCAATTTCAAACAAACCGGAATTATATTATGATCACGGCATTTCAAAAGAAAACACAACGAGCTTTCAATGCGTACACGTTTTTTACGAAGTTCTTCAAGACTGTTCCAACTTTGTCTGTAACACCCTTCACATAAGGCAGGAACACCGGCACGCGATCCACACACGGGGGTTTCTCTCTTTTGGATATACGGTTTACCAACTTAGTACCTACGTAATGACCATTTCTCCTAAGTACATCCCGAACATACTGCAGCTCCTCGTCCATATGTTCAGGGTCGCACAAATCCCTAGCCCTGCTTGTGAGAGACGTCGCCACAGAAACCATGTGTTTCGGAGTCTACTACTACGAACTACTCGATCAAGCCTATTTTCGTTCCATCTTCGAAGGTAACAGACTTTCTGAGAACACCTAAAGATGTAATCCCGTACCAAACACCGGGTGTGTATAAGATTGACTGCAGCTGTGGGAACTCTTACGTCGGACAGACCAAACGGTCTATAGCGGACAGAGTGAAGGAACACATTGCAGCGGTCAAGAAATTGGATACCAATAGGTCAGCAATAGCCGAACATCTACTAAACGAGGGTTCAAATCATTGGATTGAGCTTCATAAACCCACTGTGCTCTCTAATGAACGCCGATACTACAGTAGAATTGTACGCGAGGCGATTGAAATAAAAAAGCACAGTACATTCAATTGTGAAGGAGGTTACAAACTGTCTTCGGCGTGGAATACCGTGATAGATCGACATTCGGTTCAGCATGATCGTGTGAAGCCACAAGATACTGTGAGTGTAGTGTGTAGGTCGCGTGTGTTTAATAAAAACGAAGCAGTGAGGGTAGTTGGAGAAGAATCTGACAGGGCGCTGCGTTGGAGGCGAAGAAATATGCGTCGTCAGTCTGCCCGTGACCATGGCTGCTGTAACGTAGCCGAAACGTCGGGTTAATAAAGGTAAACTTTATTATTTAAAAATATACGCGATAAGTCCCGTTTGTTATTAATCATAAGTTTATACAAACATAAAAATATGCAATTTTTAAAATTTTGTCATAATTATAGATTTTTTTATGTTGTATGTAATTTGTTTATGTATAGATTATAATAATAATTATTATTATTTATTAATAATATTATTTATATTTATTGATGTCATCTCCTGTAGGTTCGATGTACATTTCTTTGCCAATGCATTACGACAATCCAGAAAAAGATAACTCTTAGTTAAACGTACGTACCAGATTATCCGACGACTTTCACATAGTATTTGTAAAGCCAAGATTTGAATACTAATTTATTCTTTTAAACAAGATTTCCTCTCAGAGAAAAGACGCTAACGTTTTAGTGTACGTTTATTTACAAGCCTCACAAGTTTGAATCGCGTTGCAGGCAAAACTAGATCTTTAGCCTATGGTTTTATGGACGAAAGTTCCGTGAAGTTTCGCATTTAATTGCCAGGATTTTCCTCAAAAGTGCTCTTGCATAAGACTCACATACTGCGATATTACTAACGACGTATTAAGTGTATGTATGATATGAATGTTTACACAGCGTCTAAAGGAAGGGATATTCAAATACCACTAGGCCACTAGCGTCTTATATTTGACATGGTGTAAAAGTTACAAAGGGACAGCTTAATCATGCAGTACCTAGCAACATATTATAATCCCAATACTAATAAATGAATATGACATATAATGCAAAATGTAGCGAGGAATTATATGTACATAATACACTTTTCTCTGTGCTTTGAGTTGTATCTGGTAACAATGATTACACCGTAAAGTGAACTACCCTATTAGGTAAAACGGTCGCAAACCAATGTTTACTTAACCTCTTATATGTTTAAATCGTACATAGTAATGCCCTATAAGCTTTTACTACTACAAATTCGAATATAACTTAAAAGGATAATTTTAAAAACTCGTAATTGATTGTGTAAAAGTAGGTATAAAATGATAATATGTACTTACACCATTCCAAGATTTCAACAGTAAATAAAACTAGAAAATGTACAACATATCTATCATTATAGTTGGAGAGGCGTAACTTATACAAATAAAAAGCCTTGCCCTTTCTAATTGCATTCTCGCACCTTAATCAACCGAATGTGCGGCAGTGAAACATTTTCATTGCCTCAGGCTCCTAATTTCCAAGATGGCGGCGCCTGGTGACATCTGGTGACGCTACCGTGGCGCGAAATCATTTGTTCCACGTACGGTTTTAAGTACATAGGAAGGATTTGTGCTAAGGAAAAGTATTATTACACGAAAAAGGTTGAGGTGTGACTTGTTTAATAGTGGGAGGAAAAATATTTCGTGTAGTTTAGGAATTCTGGACTATTTTGGGACGTAAATAAGTAGTTTTGTTCTCGACGTGTTGACGGAGAAACTTAAAGCATGTGCACGGCTTGTGGAATTTCATGGGTGATGTGATACCAATCTGTCAACATCTCATAATCCTTTTCGAATAAAACAGAACATAATAAACAACATTTTTGTCACATCTAGTATAACTAACGAGTATTAATGGAATTTATATAGAAATTTGGTGACGGATTGCTAGTCCATCTCTGCATAGAGTTCATAAGAGTCACACAGCTGCTAGTTTGCTATGCATGCTTACGAAAATACGAATACAGTTAGTTAGGTAGAAACTAGCTTATTACAATTGAACTAAAGCGAACTAAAAGATGACAGATCCTAAACAAACACTAGTGAATACCTAACGACAGGCAAATAAATGGTTACTGCCTAATGAGTGAAACCGCAATGGTTTGAACACTTACATAACAAACAACTAACTGTTCAACTTTACTCAAGTTGCGTTATTAAATAGACGGTGTTTTGTATTTGATTGAACGATTTGAAAATGACGACGAATATTGTTTTTGTTTCAAAATCTAGCATCAATAAAACCAAAATGTTTTTATTTAAAAATCTAGCATGATTTTAGGTCTAAATCTGAATGTATGTGCCACAAAAAAGATTTTCTTGCTCTTCCTTACAATTCTAATTACTATCTAACACTATGTGTGACTATGTATCACAATGTGTGTAAACCTTTTTTTAAGACATTGTGTTATTATGGATGTTAATGAAGCTTATAGGTTTATAAGGTTGGTGAATAATGGATCCATAATTTCTAATAAAATATTATAATACGACGAAACGAATTGACTTTATTCAATTTTAACTTCATAATCGTATTCATATAACAAAATGTTGTCACCCTAACATAAATTAAACGATCAACGCTAACGCCATTTTGAAACCTAATCTTTAATCGGTGGAAAACTTAACCACAAACTGAACTGGTCAATATTGCTACACAGTATCTTATCGTCACGGTTAATTACAATATAACCTGTTATTACTATTGTTATTTATTGATAATTGTTTTTGTCATATATGGAAATTTACTTTTATAAGTAGGCAAAATCTTAAAGCATCAGATCCTTGTAAATTTTAGTGTTAGGGTCAAAATTAACTGTTTACATGTCGATAACATATGTTTAAAACAACACAAGACACGCACTACGACCATATTCAAACAGGATATCTAGTTGTAAATACGCACGAAGTAAGTAGAAGATACATGTATAAACATCACTACATAGTATATAACAAAGTCGCTTTCTCTGTCCCTATGTCCATTTGTATGCTTAAATCTTTGAAACTACACAACGGATTATGATGTGGTTTTTTTTAATAGATAGAGTGATTCAAGAGGAAGGTTTATATGTATAATAACATCCATTAAATAGTGGAGTAGGCTATATAAATTATACCCGTGCACTGTAGTATTATATTATCTGTGCCCGTGCGAAGCCGGAGCGGGTCACTAGTATATCTATATAGTACATATACACGCCCGTTTCCCTATTGAGGAAGTCTTTCAGACAGAGATCTCGAATCCTAATTTGTCTCAATATGTCATGTCTGTAACTTAAAGTTATATGTAAGTTAATATCCTGTACATGTATTTAAACTCTGTACAATATGAACCAATATTCGATTATAACCTTCCCTTCACGTGTTAACCAGTCCTTGCCCCGAGCGCCTGCCGCCGCAGATTAGCAAAAGTTGCAAAGTCTTCCACATACACAGAAAGTATGAGTTCTGAACAAACATCGTCACACCAACTTGGCGTGGATTTGCATGAATTTGGGAAGCTCAGAGAATAACGAGCAACTGGTTAGTCGAGATAAACGGATGTTAGGTATTTGGTTCATTAAAAATGTTGCAATAGAGTACATATTGAGAAGGGTGACGTTAATAGTACCTATAACTTGCACATGCGAAGGTGTATGGATGTTAATTTTCAAAGCATTTCAAAGCATTAATAAAGCAAAACAAAATAAGCCAGAAACTGGAAAACTAAGTAACTCTGATATATGCCTAACTCTCTATAGTTAACTATCGTATCCTGTATGCACTTTTAGTATTTTGGTACTACATTAAAAATGTTTAATATAATGTAAATAGAAACAAAGACTCCGGTAGAATAGTTAAGTCATAGCTAAAAGGTAAAAAGTTATTTTATTAAGAATATGTCTATTTTTTAATTTATATACTATAATAAAAACAAAGAACCACTACGTACTATTATAAAGGCATAATATATTCTATCAAACGGAACATAACGGACACAAAAATGTGCCGCAATTGATTAAGTGCAAATCTCATTAAACATGTGCCTATCTGATGAACATGTTTTTAAAACACACTATAAGTGAACTTAATAACTTAATATTGTCTCTTTCTCTCCCAAAGTAAAGAGCAGTCTATCTCTTTTTACCTTGACCTTAAGATAAAGTTATTTTTCCAGTTTCTTGTAGTGATGTGAGTAGTAAGAATGCGAATCGATATAAGATATAATCGATATGTTTTTCTGTGAGAATACAATCGTGTTAATATAATAAATTGTAGATATTCCAAATTTCACACTAATTTTTTTCCCTAAAATTTATAGATACACTAATTATTTTGATTAATTCATTTACGAAATAATTATCAGCTACAAATTAACTTTTCCTCATTATTTTTAAAATTATGATTTAAGTATGCATAATAAAAACAAAAACCATTTCAATTATCTTAGTCGCCTTTTACGTTGGTCTAATCAATCAAATGGTCACTATAATAATATTTACAAGCATTGCTTATATGAATTTAGCATTCTCATAACCTTATAAATGCTACTAGTATGTGGGATAAAAGGACGTTAATGTATATGTATCACCTTATATACTTTCTTTAAATTTGTAAATGTACTAAGCTATAAGCTACTACTCTATCGATAAATACTCTAACTCGATCTTTCCTATAGTATATCGATTCATGTTAATGCGTTAGCAATGCCTATTTTCTTAGTTTATCCTTATAATGTGCGGTACGAGGAGTGTGCATTTGTGTATTGAAATTGTAAATAAATAATAAAAAATAGTGTTTTTGACGACTTTATGTGTGTTTTCGTGGATGTGTGTTTTTATTGTTGATAAATCATGGTAAGTCTTTCTTAGAGTTATAATTAAATGATATATTTATGTGTTTCTTTAATTTAGTCTCATTAAAAACATATAAGGAAGATTCTAGTAGTATTTTAATAAAGTTTCAAATGAAATCCGTAATGAATGCGTATATTAATGAGAATTAAGAATGTGTGCAATGAATATTGAAATTTATTCGAAAATAATTCAGAGAAACATATTTTGACGTCATATATTGCTTTAAATGATAGATTAAAACATAATAAAAGTAAAACAGACTATAAAAAGATATACATTATATTAACTGTAGATTAAATAGTAGTGTATGTAACCAATTAAAATACCCACCTTTGTCAATAATATCCTGTTTAGTTCTACGCGTATGTATTATATTGTATCTGAATTTTAAATTGTGATATACTTCAATTTGGTATCACTTCAACATGCCAATATAGCTCCAACAAAGAGTACATTCTCGTAGATTGAATCTAAAATATTCAGTAGCTTACTACTTATATATATTTAGAATTTCTCAGTTGAAAAGAAAATAAGAAACTTATCATATGAACCAACACACATAACGGCAAAAATACTTTATTTTTTCCACAATTATGCAACGAAAATAAACCAAAATTTAATAATTGAAATTATTAAAAGTTGAAATTTTAATTGAATTCGAAATAATAGTCAATATTTTAGAAAAACAAAACAATATTGGTTAGTTACTGTTTAGTTTAACTGACCATAGACTTTTTCTAACAGGTCCATCTCTCGAGTTTATGTCCTATTAACAATTATTTGAAATAATGAATAGCTAAAAATAGCTGTTAGCTAATTTATTACCAAATCCAGTACATAAATTCAATGTAGATGTCATTCCTTCACCATTAAAAACGGGTTTGTTGCAATATTAGTACAAGTGCGTAATTGTAAAAACCCAATGATTTTTGGACAAATTAATTTTGAATTTATTGTATATTTAGGTAATTGTATTGAATACATTATTAAAAAAAAACCTGTATGTATGTAATCGCTTTTTAAATTTATAAAAATACGCTAAAGTTTGTAATTACATACATACCACACCCATTTACCTACAGAGGGGTAAGCAGAGATCGCGGATCCCCATTTGTATATGTATGTTTTCATATGAAAAAAAAAATTTCATTGGATTTGCTCATACAATATGTAGTAATACCTAGCATAAAAATTGGAATATGAATTAACAAAATATTCCCAAAAGAAACACAAACATTGATATAACTAAACGGAATCAAATTAATAGTAATCTGTTCTTGTGGTTTCCAAAATGCTTAATCATTAAGCTACGCCAGTTTCTTTTGATAAGGAGGAAAATTCCAATCGACTCCAATACTCGGAATTAATTCATTGAACTCGAAGCAACATCGTGAGATATCCTACTCTTCATACAAACACTTTCCTTATTCAAAATCTTTAAAACCTTTCGGGATAAGAATATCTTTACTTAGTCACTTTTAGCAATAGTAAAAAGGCTGATGACATCGATATCAGACGTTTTAATAGGATGTTGGTCACAGGTTGCCAGCCCATCGCCCGATGATCGAGTCTAGTCCGATGCTAGAAGTCGCGAACATGTCAGGAAGAACGACAGCTAGTTAGCCTCCTTTTTACGTCCCAGATTAGTATTGGTCAGACTACGACTACAAGTTCTTTTTTTACACAGTATTTCACAAATACATGTATTCATACATTCAGTAACATAATGTACATAATTTTTATCATTCAATAGATTTTGTTTCTTGGAAATAACTACATCCGTATCTATTATTTATTGACCATGAATATGACTGACCTCAATATTATAATATTACCGAAATTCATAGTTGATCTACTCATGGTTACGAATAGGCAAAAATCACTGATGTATTTTTTGACCTCGAACCTAATAGTTTAAATATGATGGGCCTGATAAACACTTTCTAACACAAAAATACCAGAAAAACAAATTCTAAACTGTCAATGAAACGAACTAAATGGCAACGAAACGAAAGTGATTTGATTAAATCGGAGAAAATTTTGACCTTTATCTGTTATGTACGGATTCATGTGTATGTATCTATCTTTATAAAAATGAGATGACTTTTTCGATTAACTACAACCTACAGTGTATATGTGAAACGTGAGCTTCGAGTGATCCATACCTAACATAAATTCGAAATTTGGAAAATGGGCACTCAAGCCTCTGATTACCCAAGTAGTTTATGGAGAGGTCGTGAAGCGTATGTTATGTTTATATTATGTTTGGCATCCTAAATAATAAACATTCCTGAAAAGAAGGATTTTCATAATTCCAGTGCTTGCTTGCAATAATATTGTCACACAATATTCAATTATGACGTTATACTTTTACGCAAGCATTGCTCTGAAAACCCGTATTTAGGCTGACGTACCTGGTCAGGAGATAAATAAATATGATAATGAAGTAGATAATTAACGGTGAAGGAACAAATCGAGAGGAAACCTGCCTCTCCTTTGGGTTAGGCAATAGCCAGTGCCTATATACGGCAATACGATTCCCTATCTATCACGTTCATGCTATCTATCCAGTGAAACGCGGGCTTTCAGTGGCTCAAACCGAACATGCCTCAGAAATTTTGGAGACAGGCACTCATGCCCGCTACAATTAAAAAGTCGTGAAGCATATGTTGTTTTATATAAATAATGGGCATTAAGCCTGCGATTACTGCTACAATAAAAAAGGGAGTGTATACACAAGTCGTGAAGCGTATGTTATGTTAGATATATATTCTGATAAGTTAGGGCGTCTAAAGCCAGACCTTAAGGATAAGGACAGGTCATTGTCTTTTCGATGACATGGAACGGGTTTGAACAAACACCTTTTGTGGTAGCTGTGGAGGTGTATAAGCAACCTGTTCTCGTTAGGTCATATAAGCTATTGTGATACAAAAGAAGCGCAAGTTCAGTACTATGTGTCATCGGTATGAATTTAATTAGACTCGTAACTTAGGCATTGTTTTTTATACTTTTTATGCTTTATTTTGCTATACAGTAATGAAACTGTTAAAGTATTCAACATACACACAGTCGTTGTTAAAGGATCTTATTGCTGGTATAAAATGATATGATTAAATTGTTATTTATACCCATATATAAGAAGTTGTGAAAGAAAATATTTGTAAATATTTCTAGAACCTAAATAAATTTCGAGGATAGCCCATTTAACTCACAGACTAAACTAACAGACTTAAGATATAGAACTGTATTCACATGAATATAACTTACTTGTTTTACTACAATATTTATAAATAAATAATAAAACTAAATAAAATATTCGAGCCAAATCACTACCAGCAAAGAGAGTGTCCAAGATATTTAGTTTTAAGTTTTATCTTATATTAAGTCCATAAACAAGTTAACTTCATAAAAATCCTTCTCAGTTTTCAAATGAGCTCCAAATATTATTACGAGACTAAATTTCAGTCACCCATAACATTTTGGTTTTATGACCTTGTTTTTATAAAACTTGTACTAACTTATTAGGAATAATGTTTTTGAGTCAACAAACCTTCGTCTTTGAAATAATTTTCGTTTCATTGTATGGTGGGTTTTAATAACCAGGTTATTTGAGAACTTATTTCTGAAGTAAATTAAAATTTAACAATTCAACAAAAACAATCACTAAAGAAACAAAAAACGTGCTATTGCGCTACAAATGATGTTTTATTTTTTCTTGTACATGTAATGTTTAGCAATCAGATTATTTATTATTTCTTAATCGCGCAAATATACTAACGTAAACCTAACATCTATGTACCTCAATAGTACAAGGAAAAGATGTAATCAAAAGAACCTACACCTTTTTTTTAATTATTTGAATTTGTGTTAAAAAATGTCTGCAGAATTTCTTGGCATTTCTTCTCTGCAGGTTTTTCCTTTACGAAATACCTAGTTTAATTAGATTATCTAATTTTAAGGATAATGTTTCACGTGAAAATGTTTCTATTTGACTTTCAATAAGTGATTTTATGATCCTTATATTGAATAAAAAGCATTTCATTTCGTTTACTACTGTGACCTAAAATATGAAACCATAACCTATTTAAATATCATCTTTATTAATCTACTTATGAGTCAATAAACTATAAGAACAGATGATTAATAAAATTAACGGTATTTACTCAATAGTAAGGCTTTGGTCTCATTGAGTCACATCTGAGTTGCCGTTAGAGGAAAAAAGAACTGGTAGCGACACCTATCGATTCATTTGTTAATGTCAACCGCCAATTACTGATATAGAGTACCCGCCACATAGGGTGGCAGTTGGAGGCGTCGCCACAGTCGCGTAATCCAGTGTTGCCAGTAAACACGCCAAAACTAGCACTCACTGTGCCATACGGCTCGATACATTATATTGAGGTTTCATTTGTAACGATCTTTGGTTGCAGAGCTATAAACTCAAATAAAACAAATTAATATACCAAAGTCAAAAGTCAAAATATTTTTATTCAAAATAGGCCCTAGCATAAGCTCTCTTTGAAAGTTATTTTATGATCTAAGTACAAATTAAAAAAACTATATATTGACAAAAGGAATATATATGAGTGAAGTGGAAGGGCGGTTACGTAGGGGCCGGCCTAATAAGACATATATGTAACAGTCAGATAGACGCTATATTGAAAAAAGGTGACGTTAGGAGTACCTATAACCGCCGAGAGTGTATTAGAGAATGTATGAATGTCAATGAAGCGAAAGTGGTCTGTCAGGATCGGGACAAATGGGGATCCGTGATCTCTGCCTACCCCTCTACAGGGAATCAGGCGTGATGTGTATGTATGTATGTAAAAAAACTATTTCAAACATGGCACTGAGCATTGTCTTTACATATTTTTACCGAGGTTAGTTCACCAACCATTTCGGCTGCTCAAGATGCCACGTCATGAAGACCACGACCGCTCTGATAAGAGCGTAACGATTGAGAAGAAGAAGTTCAGCGGAGACCCTTGGAGAAGAACTAACAAGAAACTCCAGAAATCAATTTATTATAATCACCCTTAACAAACATAAAAATTACAAAGAGTGGGCAAAAAACACAATGCTGGTAATACTAAATTTACCTTTCATACAAAATAACACGCAATGGCGGAAACGTCAAATTTAGTTCCAAGTTTGGCTACTGCCACCGTATGTGGCGGGTACTCTACTCAATCATAGTAATAAGGTACAGTTACTGTTTATAGATGTAGGTTGGAATTGAGAGTAAAAATAGGAATTGTTACAAGTTATATATATCAAGGTGTATGTGTATTTAACCAATACATAGGAATAATAAAGAGTAATGTAAAAATAAACCTCTAACAAAGTTTAATAATTCATTAATATTGAAACAAACGTAATAATTGACAAAATTATATTAAAACAAAAATGTTTACACTATAAAAACATATACATACATGTTAGTGTAATATCTTCTATGTAATAGAAATATGTTTATTCTATATAAAGATAATGTCTAGTTAAAAAAACGCAACCATCTTTTACAACACAAACCTTTTACAAATATATATCTACTAATAACAAATATGCTTTACTAGGTCAATAAATTATATACCATTGTGTCCTATGACATGCTTTGAAGAAATGCAGCTAGTTAGAATTCTATTTCTGTCCCACATTATACACCAACGTTCTATTTGTATTATACACCCCAGATTATACATCTACATACAATATGTAAATGCAAATCAACTAGTAAAAATCCTATTTATAAACTAAGCAATAACTGTACCTAATATTTTTTGTTCCCAGTTAAAGCAGGTTCCAGTTTTGTTCCTCCTCACCATAAGCAGTTGGGCCCAACAACAGAGTACTCCTCTGTCACCGTGTCCCAATGTCTTCATGTATGAGCCCCCGGGAACCGAACCTGGTCGATGGTACGGCGTGGTCAACCTGTCCACGGACAGCACTCTGCATTCACTCTGGCTCAATATAGTTCTGGATGCCAAGGCTGATATTTTGGGAGTAAGAAACTGATATTTTTAGTTCTGTTGTTTAAGTTATAATAAATTTTATTACCTATTTCGATATAGGCGTGTTTCCATACGATAATTTGCCTCACATAGATCAATAATTATACAATCTAGGTGCATACTCATCCAGACACTACTCACACGCCGTCGTTGCTTAACTTTAGTGATCAAACGAGAACCGATATATCAACAAGGCTACAACTGTTATAAATACATACATATGTCGAGATCGTTATTAAAAATAATATATCGTTATTATAAATATTGTATTGGTATCTAATTATATTATAAAAAACAGCTATACGAGTAAGTAGTAGTTATTAGTAATGTTAAGTAGTTATCGACTTCTGTATCTAACTAATGCTCATATACAATACTTGCATATACAGACATACTTTGATGGTTGTGCTGATGTATGTATTTTATAAATATACATTGTCAAGCACCAGTCACACAAGCCTTAAACTAATAGAGAGTAGATTAATTGGTGTAATAGTGTCCTAAACAATTTTATTATCCTATCTAATGTTATGGAATCTAATTGGCATAGTTCAATTTGTTTATTAGTGTTAATAGATAGAGCTTTCTCCGTTGCATTAGGATAATATATTATAACTGTAAGTAATATGACTAAGCTTGCTGATCAAATAAACAATTTCAGAACTGGGTAGGTGACGTCACAACAACAGACAACATGGACTTCAAAATCGAGAACACCAAGATGAAAATCCAACCAGGGCCCGCCACTGCAGTTCGATTCTTTGTCCAGTACAACCAACTGAACAAAGTGCCTAGACTTCAGGCAATCAGATTAAACGGCAGAGAAATATGCAACGCTAACAATCCCCTTCCTGTAGTTGACAGAGACCCTATAGAAACCGTCAGACCGACGTCCAGACCAAAACCACAGAGCAGACCGGATGATAGACCGTCGAGACCGGAAGACAGACCGTCGAGACCGGAAGAGAGACCGCATAGAGAAGAGAGACCGAGTATCAGTGAAGAGAGACCGATCAGTAGACCCGTCCACACGGATTATACCCAAACGGATTCGGACCAAGGAAATGCTAACCCTTTCAGTATTAAGTGAGTATTTACTTGTTTGTTTATTATTATATACTTCGTGGCATGTTGTAGGAGGTAACTAAGGGACTAGGGGTGAATGAAATCTATGAATAAGGAGGTAGCAAAAATATCCCTGCTTGTCAGAAACAAATTCATGGTACAAAATAACTTGTAGATATATGGTGTCTCCGAGGTTCTGTCCGTCCTAAAAATGATTAAAGGATGTGAATGTACAATATGCAAATAAACCAGTTATAATACTAGTCTTAGATTAACATACATGTACACATCACACGTTATTCCCTATAGAGAGGGAGGCAGAGATCAAAGATCCCCATCTGTCCCTATCCTGACAATCATACACACTCGGCGGTAGTAAATTACGTTACATATTACTTATACATTCAAGTCTTTAAATCCCTTAGGGTGGACACAACATTGAAGACATATCTACATACATGTACCTTACCTAGTTTTACACATCTATATATATCTTGCTTAATTTTGCAATAATATCGGGGTTGTAAGAGTTTATATAGAATATTGATCATAGGTTGCTAGCTCATAACCCAATAGATTCATATATCACTCATTGCCTCTTACGACATGCCCAGAAAATTGATAGCAATTACTCGTATCATTCTATTTTAGTAAGTATATTTTTTACTTAATTTCAACTATGGTTAGCGGTGCAGAGTCAAATATGTTTCTAGCAGATTGATAGATAACTTTTGACCTTTTTACTATCTGACGTTCATACTACGCTTTCAACACGCACTACTATTTCTATTGAAAGATATAATATTAGTGTTTAACGTACAGTAGTACAAAGAAAGATAAGTAATAGAATTGGTGACATTATTATACCAGTTGAACTACCTTAGCTCCTTAGTAAGTTTATTTAATACTTGTTAAGAATACTATTCAACGAATAATTATAAAATTATGAAATTAAATTAGATATGAACATAGAATCAACAATCAAACTGCTAAACAAAAGGAAACTGCTATTCTTAATTCTGCCCCCGCCGGGAAATGAACCCGGAACCTACGATTAGCGTTCAAACGCTTGACCGTTCGCATCACGGAGGTCGTCAAATCAAACATATCACTATGAAGTTATGTTGGAATAACCAAAACATGTTTTTCTTTATCTGCCATAATAATTAAGTTTAAAATGACGTTTGTGTATTTCTAAAATCTAAAGTATCTTGAGGGATTCCCAAAACTTATTACAAATCAGCTGTCGAGGAAGGTTATCAACTGAAGTTCAACTTATGTTGGTATTTCTTGCCTTGATTTTAGAAGAGATTATATGAGAATAGTATTTAGTTTATAGTTTCTTAATAATAATAATATTTGGACATTATTACACCAATTGAACTAGCCCCTTGGTAAGTTCATTTAAGACTTGTGTTAAGAGTACTAGTCAACGTATATTTAAGAAATATATACATATTATACATAGATAAAAACATATATAGCATATATAATCAACGACCAGACTGGAAAGCAGTAGAAAAGCGTAATTTTCAACTCTGCCTCGACGGCGGCTAACCGTTTATTTTTATTATAATAAAAACGTTTATTTTTTACCTTCAAGACACAAACTCATAATAGAACTTATATATGAAACAGATTTTAATATAATAATTTACTAACACAGATTTTAAGACAAATATACAAGCAATTTTTATTGTGATGGAATAAAGAACTTTGATTAATTTATCATAATTTCATATATCAATTAGAGAATGCTACACCTAGATAAATTTAAGGTTTAAATCGTACCTTTACGCGAACTGAATATTCATAATAATATTTTTTACAATATTCACAATAGTATTGGCCGTGAATACTTTTTACTTTTTTTAGAGAGCCGTTGGTAAGAGATTATTCTATGTGATTTAAAAGGATGAAAACGAAGTAATATTTTACGGCAGAGATTGGAGTTAAAATGCATCATTTTGTTTTTTGGTTTCCGTCCATTATTGTTTAGTAGGATTGCCATTTAGTGAATTAATTGAGTCTCAAAATATTCCATATTATTCAACTCACAATACATATTTCTTAGTTACTCAAACTTTTGTAATTATTGCAGTAGATACGTACCAAGTGTAAGAAAAATATTCTTCTGTATTTATTATATTAAAAATTACTAATTTTATTAATAATTTTTAATATAATAAATATTTAAACATTTCTACGTTTTGAGTTGAAACAAGTCAAGAAAAATCCCTAATGACATCTATTGTCCGTCTCATCAATTACTATATAATTACTATCAAGACTACGTCGTAAGTTTCCTTGCTCGTGATTTGCCCTATGATAATATCTAGCCATGTTTTCCTGCACGATTTACATCTCCTTATGAAGTTATGTAATAATAGTTCAAATACGCATATCACGGATTAATACGATGTATAAACATGAATTACCATGGTACATTTAATTCACTTTATTACATGTTATGATGCTGTTCTATTATTGTACTTTTCTATATTTAGTATTGTGATAAGTGAATATTCTAACTTCATACATTTACTTTTTTGAAAAAGACCTGCATGCAAAATACTACAATAAAATTTATTACAATAACATTCATTTATTTGCGATGTCTATAATCTGTAGATACTGCATATTTAAAAAAGATAAAGGCATTCTTTTAGAAACATAAATCACGCATAACAGTGTTCAATTATATCTTGAATGACTGATTTTTCTTGAACTAACAAACAATTTTTTTGTTTCATCTAACTATCAATCAATGAGTACATGCGTCAATTGTTTCTTATAAGGCTTTTATTTTTAGAAGGCTAGTCCTAAAATATGATGTACATATTTTATGTACCTATTTTCAAACATCCTTAAATAAGTTAGGCTGTAATTCAAAAAGTTCTTATATAATTAATGAGATACATACACATCACGTCCATTTCGCTATAAAGGGGTAGGCAGAGATAATTGATGACATTACTGAAACAATTTCAAATAAAGGACTTAAGGCACAATAAAATTCATTAAATAGTATTCAACTATTCTTTACGCCAATTCGCTCATTTCTTCATCAAAAAGCAGCTCATATTTCTTGTATTTGTAACCATGTCAAAAACTCGGGATTTTTGTTTCCTAAAAAATCCATATTACTATTAAGTTATCCCAACCCTCAACCAGTCACGACCTCTTTCGTAGTTAGCACCTCTTTAAACACCTTTTCCTTCTTAACAGTGGTGGAGGTTCAGGCCAGGCTGGCAACAATATCGGAGGTAGCAAGCCCAGCAATAACCGGGTCACCAGCCGACCACGACCTGGGACCACTAGCCGGTACCCAGTTAACCAGGATGATGACTTTGTCGATAGTGATGGGTGAGTTGTGAAGGTAATTGGGGGTAAGGTGATAGATGGGTTTACAGTAGGCTACAACCTACTAGCATATAATATATACCACATATTATGATTTGTGTGTGTAGACTTTATTTTCTTGTTTTCTTAAGGGGTTGGGCAAAAAATATAGAGTACAAAATGGGTTTAAGTTTTTGATTTTCGGTTCGTAGATTATTTAGTTTTTCTTTTCTATTTTTTCTCAAAAGAAAGTTGATAAAACACTTTCTGCTATTGTTTAAACAATGCTTAACATTAAATTATCAATTCATGTATTCTTCCTTTCATATAACTTATGAAATATCGATTCACATGCGTTGTTTTTATGACCATATACTCGTATAAGCAAGTATTTACGAGCCTATCACTCATTAGCAACCAAAAAACATCCATAACCTTGTACCACCTCTTACATTTTCGTCCCAAATTTCACTCTTCCTCTTCACCTTGTTTCAGAAACCCTCCTGGGGACAATGACTATTTTGGTGGTGGACTGGTAACCATTATTTCTGGTTCTAGCAACAGCGACAAGAACCAGAACGACAACAGCGGCAGCTACGGGGATAGTGACAGAAATGTAAGTGCTAATGTCAGAGAAACGTCAAATTAGATAACCTAAAGAAAAAAATAATATGTCGAAAATGTGGCAAGAGAGTGTTTATATGGTTGTTAAAGTAGTGACTGATTTGGAAATTGAGTCAGATCGCTTTCTGTTTGAGGGTTATTGCACGTGACCCTTATAACAAACGAAACTTTGATCATTGTTTTGTTAATTACTCACGCCAATCCTGAAAATTTTGACTATACACTGTTTTTTTTTGTTTTTTTAATTAGTGTACCAAACCAAAAAACGTTAATGTCATGGGTCCTGGTACACTTTTTACGTTATCGTTAATCTTAGTTTCCTTCAAACCATCATACAACTCTATCATTTACACGATGATATCATTAAAACTTACCTTTTTAAATATATACTAGCATATATTTCGTAAACCGACTGAATATAGACTTGCTCCTGTTCCAGGCTCAATGTGGAAGGGTGATCAGGAACGCGACCCCCAACCCGTTGGTGGTGAACGGAAAACCCACCCTCGAGGGCCAGTGGCCGTGGCAGATCGCTTTATACCAGACACAGGTATAAAGTCATTAATGTTATTTAACTATGAATAGAAGATTTCGTAAGTTTCCAGAGAAATTGCATCTATAACCGCCGAGAGTGATATGAGAAGATGTATGAGTGTCAATGAAGCGAAAGTGGTTTGTCAGGATCGGGACAGATTGGGATCTGCGATCTCTGCCTACCCCTTTAAAGGGAATCAGGCGTGTTGTGTATGCATGTATGTAAATTGTATTTATGAGCACTAAATAAGTGAGAACACTTTTTCACTGCTGTCATAATATGTCAGATGTGTGTTAAGCTCTATTTTTTTCACTCTGCTTTCTGTCATTGCTTCAACATCACATGGCTATAATTAATTATAAATTATGTTACAATAATAATAAAATATGTTTAGGCAAAAAACATAATGTCCAATCCTCTACTTTTTGATACTGCTCCGTAATTTTTTAGGTTATGTTTTAGACTGGCCTGAATTTGTATTGCTTATTTCGTTTGCAGACGGTAGACAACAAGTACATATGTGGTGGAACGCTGGTCTCTCATAGACACATCCTCACCGCAGCCCACTGCGTCACGAGGAAGAATTCCAACCGAGTGGTCAACAAGAACACCTTGACGGTGTACCTGGGGAAACATAACCTGCGGACCTCCGTTGACGGAGTGCAGATACAACTGGTAAATATTTAAAGTACCTATTGACAAAGTTAAAAAGGAACGAACAAAAAATGTGAAAAAAACTTTATTCAACAACCCTACTTTGTTCAAATCTTGGGATGGCGAATTTATTTATACCATTCATACTAGAAAATCGGTAGGTAAGGTGTAAACATTATTTGTAATTGGAAAACCGTCCCTATACTACAGAAATGGCAATGGTCAACTTGTGCAAGATGATACCTAATGCCACCTGTCATGTTGGGTGCTGACTTTATACGGTCAAAATTATGGGACATAAATCATTTACGTAACTTTACAATTACCTTTTAACATAGTGACTACCTCTACTCGTACGATTAGGACAATTCCCTACACTGTCATCTAACATGCTGTAAGCTGGAGACAATTATTTAATTTATCTTGTTTTATATTTTGGCTAAATTATTAGTCCCGTGCTAACTAGCTGCCATTCTTTTGGGCATGTATACGGCATCCATTGGATGATGGGCATTCAACCTGTAACCAACGTTCCATGTTATATGCTATGCACAACCCCAATATTCATGCTCAAAAGCTTAGTGACCTTGGAGATATAATCCTTTCCAAGGTTCGGTTTACCCTCAGGTATTAGAGTTCGTGAATGTATATGTTTTCGTTTTGATTAAATTCTATTCATAATAGCTAGCTCGAACCCACTTGTTGACCAGATAGTCAGTAGGTTCTCAATGTGACAGGTGGTAAACCATGTCGCCATTAACAAGCACTGACTATTACCTGTTCGGGGAACTGGTAGGTTTTGCAATTGCTACCCTGCAAGTGTTAATGGTCGTGAACACGTTTGTCTTTCATAATATTATACAGGGTGGCGCATTCAAAACGGTCAGTATGGGGAAGTCTGAAACTATAAGAGATACGAAGATTTGTTCTTAGGAACCATGTCACCGATTTTGATAAAAATAAAAACTGCATTCATACTTTCTTTGAAAAAACAACTGTAACCAGTACGGGAATCGAACCCGGTAGCTTTGAAAAAATAAACTTGCTTTTTTCACATTTTTGTTTTAAATATGGATTGTCTAGGTCTTAAGCTGTAAATGTCTCTATGAAACATGTTGTCCAAAATAAATAAAATGCATTGTTTTGGCATACTTTAGTTTATCATAGTAGTTACAATACTCAACAAGTTTAGACATGTAAAATTGTCTCTAGGGCTGTTTGTAGTTTTGTACCTATCTACCATATCATGTGGCATTAGCATTGCATTATTCCTTTTAGAAAGTTTTGTTATCTACAGTAATCAAACACTAACAATCTATTGAAAAGGCCGCTTAAAGTGACGTGTTAAACCATATTTGAAATTTTTTTGTGGGGTTACGTTAAGAATGAATTTTACAAAACAAGCTATGACACTGTTGAAGACCTAAAAGTAGCAATAGAGTCAAGTTTAACGCAAATTCACCACATGAAAATACAAAATTCAATAGTAAGGTCGTAATCTAAACGTGTTGAATATTGTATTGAAAACAACGGTGGTCACTTAGAACACCTACTATGATAAACTAAAATATGCCAAAACAATGCATTTTATTCATTTTCGACATCATGTTTCATAGAGACATTTACAGCTTAAGACCTACAGAATCGATATTTAAAAAGAAAAAGTGAAAAAAGCAAGTTTATTTTTTCAAAGTAACCGGGTTCGATTCCCGAACTGGATACAGTTGTTTTTTCAAAGAAAGTATGAATGCAGTTTTTATTTTTATCAAAATCGGTGACATGGTTTCTAAGAACAAATCTTTGAATCTCTTACAGTTTCAGACTTCCCCATACTGACCGTTTTGAATGCGCCACCCTGTATATGTTATGTTCTTTCCAGGTATCGAACATCCGCGTCCATCCGCAGTACAACGCCTCCTCGTACAGCTGCGACCTGGCGATTCTGGAGCTCCGCAGCCCCGTCCACTTCACCGACTTCGTGCAGCCAGCCTGCCTCTGGCCAGAGAGCCAGGTCAAGCTCACCAATGTCATCGGGAAAAAGGGATCGGTATGTTTGTTTATTTATATTAACAACTAGCGACCCGCTCCGACTTCGCACGGGTATAAAATATATAGCCTAATCCACTATTTAATTGATGTTATTATACATATAAACCTTCCTCTTGAATCACTCTATCTATTAAAAAAACCGCATCAAAATCCGTTGCGTAGTTTCAAAGATTTAAGCATACAAAAGGACATAGGGACTGAGAAAGCGACTTTGTTTTATACTATGTAGTGATGTACACACATTTACAGACATGACCCCGATGCGGAACACTCTTTATGTTTGTACGCAGTTGTACCCATTAGTAGGTATTCAATAGTATTTGAATCTCTTTTAGGGTACAGATACACCATCTCGCTGGTCATTTATATGAATAGTTAGTTCATTGATAGGTATAGAACAGGTTGTTATCTATCACTCACACAATAGATTAAATTGATCCTAAAATTCTTAAAAGTCTTTTAATCGCATCCTACAATATGTTGCGAAGTACGGTAGCTAGTAAAGATTCTTTACTCGCTCTGCTTACTGTTAAAATACCTTTTATCATAGCGTGTTGACTTTGAGTTCATGCTGTTTTAATGGACGTATCAAATGAAATTGGTTGTATTAAAAGATGTACGTAAGGCACAGTCTCAGCATTAGAGTGAGTTTAAACTACATTAGTCTATTGCAAATATCTGTCGATCGTAGTGTCCTTCGTGTTATTAGGGAGATTTTTCAGTGTTTTAACTGTACTTAATAAGGGATATTTAGTTCCCTAACTTATATCCACATTAAAAAAGACAAAACATATATACCGAACCGAAAAATATCCTATAATAACAATTCAATCACATCTAGTATCATAGGCAGCATATTCTCATTCTTCCATTCTAATTTCAGGTAGTAGGTTGGGGTTTCGACGAAACTGGCCAGGCTCGCGAGGAACTGACGCTGGTGGAAATGCCAGTCGTAGAGCAAGGAGTCTGCATCAGGTCGTACATCGACTTCTTTGCACGATTCACCTCTGAGAACACCTACTGTGCTGGCTATAGGGATGGTAAGATATATTTTTTTTAATATTTGGGCCATATACAAGCTTCAAAAAGATATTAAAATAGAAATAAAATTGACTGACGCATTCAGACGACGATTGACTGACGTGACCAGACACGGTTCTCAACGTAGAGATCCCGCCACATAAGGTGGCAGTTGGAGGCGTCGCCACAGTCGCGTAATTCAGTGTTACCAGTAAACACGCCAAAACTAGCACTCACTGTGCCATACGGCTCGATACATTATAGGTTTCATTTGTAACGGTCTTTGGTTGCAGAGCTATAAACTCAAATAAAACAAATTAATATATCAAAGTCAAAATATGCTTATTAAACTATTTCAAACATGATTAATAATTAACGGGACTTATCCTTCTTATTTTATATTATATATATTATGTGTTCCTTCACTCTGTCCGCAATAGACCGTTTAGTGTGTTCGACGTAGGATTTCCCACAGCTGCAATCAATCTTATACACACCCTTATATCTTATATCATGAGTATAAATCGCGAATCTCTTAAAACTATTATTTCAAACATGGCACTGAGCATTGTCTTTACATATTTTTTACCGAGGTTAGATCAGCGGAGCCCCTAGCTTGGAGAAGAACTAACAAGAAACTCCGGAAATCAATTTATTATAATCACCCTTAACAAACATAAAAATTACAAAGAGTGGGCAAAAAACACAACACTGGTAATACTAAATTTACCTTTCATACAAAATAACACGCAATGGCGGTAACGTCAAATTTAGTTCCAAGTTTGGCTACTGCCACCTTATGTGGCGGGATCTCTATCCTATTAGCTACAAATGGTCTTGTACTGATTTGTGTTATTACTATGTGTATACCAAGCTGTATGTGACGAAAACGAAAGATTTACGAATTTTTCGAGGTTCCAATGGTAATAATTAATCCAAACATAATTTTATCGTTGTATGGACATACATGATTTGCATTGTCGTAGCGCTGAATAATCTTCAACACTACAGAACTTAAAACTCAGATAATCTGATACTATGATAGTAAAGTGAAACATAAAACGCCTAAAGTAAAGATGAAAGACGCATGCTTCAATAAATATTTCATGTTTTTCCAGGAGAATCTGATTCCGATTCAGGTGTAAGACAAAGTATGTGCAATTTGAGTTCCTACGAACACTTATTAACAGCAACTAAAGCACATCTACTGATTCTCTAATATATTGTTTAAGAGCTTCAATAATTTAATAGAAACGTTAATTAATACACGCTATGCACGAATAACATTATAACAACGATAAATTAATTCAATCGCATAAAAATTTCTTATAAAATTCCTATTAGCAATTACACTAAAATGCAATTTCACATTAACTTTACTTAATTCCATATCCACATATCTATGCAAAACAGCACAAATATATTCCTGATTTATTATAATGATTCTATAAATACGTAATTTTGCTGCCCCAAAAATTTGCTTTTACTTCATATAATAATACATATCACAGTTCCCACTAGTTGGTGTTTTACGAACCGTAATTGAACAATTTTTTTAGTTCTCCTGTGAAACTACTTATTTTGCGAATATCGACTTAATGCTTGAGGGCGTCGATATCTTTCAATACCCTACGACAGCTAAAGCATTTTAAAATCCTCATAAAGATTTTTTTGTATAATGCCTGAATGGTGTATGTATAATATGATTTGATGAGTCCAAAGTTGTGATATCGTAATACGTTTATCTACAATCAATCGTACAACCACAAAAACCACCAACTAACTTGTTACTCATTCTGTTACCAGGAACATCAGTATGCAACGGCGACAGTGGCGGCGGCATGGTGTTTAATATGAACGGCTATTGGTACCTCAGAGGTCTGGTTTCCCTCTCTGTGGCGAGACAGAACGAGTCACGTTGCGATCCCTCCCATTACGTCATATTCACTGATTTAGCCAAATTCTTGTCTTGGATCAAACAGTATACTCAATAGTGGAAAGCTTTGATAGATTCTACTTGTTTAATGTATGTTCTTTTTGTTTAAGGAGATTAAATCTTTTAACATTTGATATAAACTAAATGACAAGTATATGTAGTGGTATAGTAAATAAATCATTCAATTTATTGTTGGATTAAAAGATTACTAGGTAATTTGCACTATAATTTCAATGACTTTATAAATTATTTACTATTTCAAGTGTATTCATTTGTGTATTTGTTAACTGAAATAGATGTTGTAATTGCCTCTGATATCTCTGCTCTCACTATTATTATATAAAACTAAATTAATCTAACATATTTATCGACACAGTCTGAAGAAAACAATGGATAGTCTATTTAATTTAATTTCATAATCTTTCTCGATCTAATCGAGTGTCCAATAAGATCTTTGTCACTAAATACTATAATACTTTGTGTTTATTGTAATGAATTTGTATAACGGTAAAATAAGTTGAACAAAATGAAATAATAAGAATTTATTAAAATAAGTTGTAATAAAATTAATGAATAATGTAACGACTGATAACAGCTCAAATAAATTAAGGAAATAATTCATTTGTTTTATTTAACTAAAAACATTAAAATAACGAACACAATAAGAAGAAATAATTAATTGAATAATAAAGTAAATAAGTTTATGTTAAAGAAGAAAGAATGCTAAATAACTAAGCAACATATTAAAATCATAAAAATTACTCCATATGTTTAAAAATTAACTCAATTAAACTAAAATGATATCAGTCGTTTGCAAACGCAAAATAGAGAAAATCAAGTAAAAAAAACAAAAAAAAATATATAAAAAAAACTTTATTTTCTCTTACAAGCGACACATAAACGACAAACAAAATGGTCCTTTTGCACCAAATAAAAATACATAAGTTACTTAAATAAGTATTGCAAATCATTTACTTTTGACTATAAAAATATTCTCTTTGGGACACTAAAATTATTTCACATACTTTAAACTGTTTATAACTTTATCCAATCACGACTTTTACAAAATTATTATAAAATATACTATGGAGTTCATAGAAAAACAGTTAATTTCTATATAAAAAATTTCATACAAACGTCATAAAATTAATCAACCCTTACTCATAAAACTATTTTCAAATTCATCTCACTACTTTTACATTTTGTAAAGGAAACTGGGTATAAATGTCTCAATTCGACAATTTACTATTTGTAAATTATTAGGAAAAAAGCACCTATCGTATATTTACATAACACTAAATTTTTATACTTGAGTTGTACAAATGCATCAAAAATACAAATAACGTTTTATTTAGTACGTCATTTACCCAAATAATGCGTAAAACATCAATATACAGCGTATTGTTTGGAAAAATACCTACCATGAGACAATTTAAAGAGCCCAGCTCAAAAAAAAGTAATAAATAAAATTTAAATAGGCCAAATTTAAAAAATAATAATAAAACTCTTAATTTTTCTGGTCTATCTGAGACCAGCTCGAAATTCGTTAAGTATATAAAAAATATGACAAACTAACCTATAGTTTTAACACAAGAACAGTCAAGAGCTTTCTAGAACTTATTCTAATTAGAACATCTAATAAACACAACAATTTAACATTAAAAGTACATAAAGAAAACAAATCTTTAATAAATAAAAACTAAAATAAATACTAACGTGGTACAGGAACTTTAAAACTCACAAGTAAGAGTTTTATCTCAATAAACCTAAATCTACGGATACTTTAGATAGGGGGATAGTAAACGACCAGAACACACATCTTTTCATTATGGAACCACATACATTTTTCCTAACATAATGTTAGCACGCTTTACTTGTATTAGATTTAGTTAACTATAAAATGACTCTATTAAATTACTAAATTAATAATACATTGTACTTTTTTCTGACAATGACACAAAACTGGTAGTACCCGACGTCAATAAAAGATGTAATCAGTCGATAAATGGGTGATGAAAACTGGTATTCACATGCATTTTTTCCTGATTGAATACGTTCATAGTCAAATGAAGTTTTTGGAATTAAAAACATACGATTGGAGTTACTGTAGGTAAGATTGAACTTTACTGAACTTAGCAAAAAAAATGTAAAAAAACAATTGTGAAAGTAGCTTATACTACATCTACCGACGCCTGCGCCTGTCAAAAATAGAAGAATCTTCTAAAATTGCTGACCCAATAATCCATTTCAACCCATGTGGTAATATCGTGTAAACGAAAAATTCTATAAAAAAAAACAAAAATAATATAAAAAAAACGTAAATTTTCTTTTTAGATATAGAAGGATATTATTTTATTCTTTGACAGTACGTAACATGCTATTTTCACTATGCAATCTTTGTACACAACAATTATAAGATTCCAAACAAACTAATTTATAAAAATTTAAATAAATGAGATTAAATATTATAAGGATGTGTCCTGCACAAAAAAAACAACTTGTATTTTTCTACACACCTATGTAAGATATGCTTGGATTAAATACAAAACCAATGAAATATAATTTTATGTCACGCCTGACGTTTCACTGTCACGCAAGGTATGTTTGAAAACTATTTCATTTCATCGATTAATTCTCGACTGACACACATCGTGTAAGTAATAAATACATTTTTAATTCCATGACGATGTAACAGACTGAGAAAAATATGCCATACAAGAAAAAGGATGCCACAGGCGGCATAAAATAGTAAAAGTATACAGGTCGCACAGCGATCTACGTAAAACTTTCATTTGCGACACTTTAATATAAGTCGCATTTCAATCAATGTTATAATATAAAATATAAATGTATAAAATATAAGTTATTAATCATTAAGTAATAACCAATCCGTCAGATTAGTAAATAAGTTTTTCACACCAATATTTCCACTATAGTGGATTTTAACAACATCACATTACATTAAAAAATCAGTCTTTTTAACGACTTACAATCCATTGTCATATATTCCATTTCTCATTACCACATTCATGAGTACTTAATGCCAGTAAATACCACTTCATCTATCGATCAGCCTATAGCAGTCCACTGCTGGATCTAGGCCTTCTCAAGGGCACGTCACATATCAATATAAGTGGGACAATACAATCAAATTATAAACAAACGATGTCTTCCCAATACGGGTTATTTTGCCACTGACTAGCTACACAGTTTAACCTGACGCTTTAACGCCACAACACAAGTATCAATAAATTACAAAATCCATTCATTGCACACGAGACTAGAAATCAATTATTGCACTTCACAATCCAGTGTGAGTTACTAATATTAACCTATCATTGTTACATGTTAGATAAAAAATACATGCATACGTGTACATTTATGAAAAATAACATGCATTATATAAAAATGGGTGTTATATGTTAGTTTCTACGTAACATTACCAGTACGGCGCGGGTGCACTTCTAAGCTTCTGTCCTTTAAAGCGTTCATCTCCAAACACTGGAGGCCATATTGAGTTTCTTCCCCTATTAGGTTTGGGCAACCCTTTGGTAGGTAGGAAGTTGGGGTATCGATTTGGGAAGTTCCCAGAACGGTGTACGCCGTTCCTAGGTGCGATTCCATGGCTAGCCGGCATGGGTGGCGGTACGAACTGTTCCCAGGGATCTGGCATCATGTTGTTGTAAGCCCATGCGTCTCCTGTAATGTTGATATTTACAATTCATTTATTTAGTCAATAATCCTTTCATTATGTCGACTTTAGATCTTTAATCCAACAGAGCCCTTAGTCCACTTATGCGTTTTAGCACAAACGCAGTTCAATATCAGAAGCAAGAGCGTGAAATTGGTAGTGAATGAACAAAAGTGTAATATTTCATCATTGAAATCGCCTAATTTCGATTAAAAAATGGCGAAATTTGTCACTTTTGCTAATCCACTTCACACTATTACTGATCTGATATTGAACTGTTATTTTGCAAAAAGTATTAGTGGACTAAGGTCCCAGGTATATGCATATATTCAATAGATCATAAGATAAGTAGTAAATATATAATAATGATGTTACTCATAAATATAGAAAAGCAATAGATAAATAATTAGTTTTAATAATAGTAATGACGTACAGATGTGGATTAGTAAAAAACGTAGGTTTTAGCGAACGCCTTTATTCATACATCTGTTACAATTACGTCTCTAGAACATTTTGGCCAATATTTGTCTGGAAGAATACATTTTAATCCTACACGGTAAATACTATTGTGTACGTATTGACATGTGTATAGTTACATTTTTGAACATTATTTCTTCGTTATATGTAATATTGATAAGAGTGTATGCTATTCATAAGAAAGTGAACGATACAGTTGAACGTAGATTTGCGATTATCGACTGAGATATAGTTTCATAAATAAGTAATTGTTTTCTATTTTTTAGAATTTTAAGTGAAGTACAAATTCATTACTTTAATCCAATTTTTAAAACTTTTTTAAGTACACAATATTTTATATAATTTATAATAAAAAGGAAGGTGAATTTAAAGTTAAACCCGTACGTTATTACGATTTCAAACTACTTTTAATAAAAGTTATATAATATTTTGATGTACAATCATCTAACAGATAATAATTAACGAAAGTATTTAATTCTGCCAAAACTATTAGTACTGTTGATCACTATATCGTGCTAACTGTGAACGGAAAAGATTTATGTTATTTTTCATCTGTAACGTACACGTCTCTCATGAATACGGATAAAATATCGCAGCAAATACTTGAACATTGAAACTTAATCCTAATTGAGTAAAATATTTTAAAACGCTACAAATAGCTACTGAAAAACTTCCTTCAAATTATTATTTATTTTAGGTATTAAAGGAGCGAATCTAAGGTGCACAAAATATTAAATAACCTCTTACAATATCGTATTTTAAAACAAGTGGGATCCTAGCAACAAGTTATAATAATAAAAGCTACATTTCATAAGTTTTATAATATTAAAATACTTCGTTCAGTCATTCAGAGACCGAATGATTCTTACAAACTCATTCAGTGACCGAATGACTTGTTATGACTTAACAACTCTATTTCCAAACCAAGTTTAACATTTATTTATAGAATCTATAGTTTTACACGTGACTAGCACACCGCTAAATCAAGGTATACATAACCTAAACTATGAATAGTTTCAGAAATCCCAAAACGATTATTAAATCTAAATACAGACTAATGTAACGCATTATTGAGGCACAATCATGATTTCGTCTATGATCTACCTGGCACTAGATGTACAATACATATATTAAATGACTTCTACACACATATTAGATGGGTAGTTGATGGACAAATATGAAATGAATAGACTAGAATACTTTTAAGTGAAGAAATATTTTAAATACTTTCACCGAACTAAAGTATGACATTCGACCATTCCCACAATGCGCAAGGCACTCTTCGGTTCACGAATAGATCGTCTTTTACCAAAAAGAATTTATATATCACGATCTAGTATCAAATAATACAATTGGAATAAGCCCTATGTTCACTTAAAGTTTTGGCGCTGTAAACCACTTATATATAGAGTACATAAATATAAATACTAATAACACTCGCGCAGTATTTTTATTTTTCCAGGCTCAGTTTTAAGAGCATCTCTATATTAAAGTAACTGACCGGTTTTATACTCATTAATGAGTAAGGACACTTACTATTTTGTGTACTATACACAACAAAATCATGTTTGTATTGCCTTTCTTTCATTAGTTAAGAATTATTCACGTCACCTATGTGTCAATATTGACTGTATAATAAACCGTATTTACAAAACAATGACAAAAAACTACACAATTAATATGAAACTCGAGATACATCAGTGTCTACTATGATATTGCAATATACTTGATATTAATAGAAAATGGCTGATAAATATGAGAGGACTAAGGTTTACATTACGGTTACGGCTAATACTCTATTGTCCGTAAATAGCCACTCACACAATAATCCGATAGGTTAAAACTCCGTCAGGGACCCTTGGACACAAACAAAAAGAAAAAAAAATTGTAACAAAAAAACAAGAAAAAAATAGAGTAATAAATTGTCAGTAAAACATCTAAAATTGCTATGCTATGCAGTGTATTATTTACTCCATCAACTACCATCTAAAATAATTGGTCTAATTCAAAATCAGAACAGTTATTATTTACTAATTACAAAACAATATTTCGTTAATTTGAAATGATTCACTTATTACGTATGATCATTAACTAAATATAACCAGGGAACTTTAAGAAAAATATTAACAATAGCTTTCTATACAGGCAAATAATTTCTGGGAATATTTCTTAAAATCGTTCTCACAATCATTAAATGTAATGAACCGTTCCCTCTCTAGTTATTATACACTTAGACGTACGTTTCTCTAACACATTATCCACAATACGACAACAAAACATTCACTCACTCTTCATATTGTCACTTTTGATAAACTTGAACAACCATTAAAGTAAGGGGAAGAATCAACAATCCTATAAACAAACACTGTTAAAGCTTTGAAGAATATATTGCTAACTTTGTCTGCATTTACTAATTTCTAATAAAAAGTATTCCATTACTGTAATATTCATACAAGTAAAACTAACTTCTTTCAGTAATAACAAATGTTGTTTGGATCTCTTCATTTACTAAAATTCTCTCAGCTTTGACAATACAACCTTTAAATAATACTCTGCTCTGATAAATCACTTAAACTAAGGAAGAATTAAGATATAATATATTTGCTATATTAATGAAATATGTAAATGAGGGAAAACACTATGACTACACCTTCTTTAGAATATTAGTACTTTGAACAGCAACGGCGAATACATGGTAGGACGCTGACTATCTGGTTCTAAACATCATCACGATGGATAATAGTCATTTAAAACTCTGAATAGTTATGACGGAAATAGAGAGCTAACCATGTGTGGGTAAATAGGATTTTTTTTAAATTTCATGGCTAGATACATTTGATAGTATTTGCCGATATAATTACTGTGTTACTTGGTATTGTACCTGAAGAGGGTATGTAACTGGCAAGCCATATAATGTGACTTTGAAGACACATTGAAACATAACAAGGACAAATAAACAGGGGTTTATTACGATTGTATAGAATAAATAACGTGCACTTATAACTGTTTCGTAACGTGTTAAGCTGATATTCTCTTTGACTATGGAAGCATCAAGATTTCAACCTAGAATTTCATTGTAATTTGTTTTTAGGTCAGGATTGGAATTATAAATCACTGTGATTTTCATAAGTTTGTACAAAACAATCTTGCAGGATTCAAAAAGAAATAAAGCGTATTATTAGTAATGGATATTTACAACAATCCAAACTTACAAGCAAAAATATATACCAAACTAACAATGAGACAAAATAACAACAATATATGACATATTTTCATTATGTATCCGCGATTAAGACAAATTGCAAGAATGCATAATTGAACAATTAGACAAAATCAGGACCTATAAATGATTTCCATTGTGTCCAGGATGACAACCATAGCAGATATTAAAAATTTAAAGGAAGCAATTATAATAATATTTAAATAAATAATTAATATTTAAAGTATATATGTAAGTATATGTAAAGTATAATTAATATTTAAGGTAAGTTAGTTATTAAGAATATCTACTGAAGACTGTCACAAAACAGAAGAGGTCAACACACGGCTCTTAATGAAATTGCTTTAAACGTTTACCTTAATTAGCGAAACCTAATCAACACATAAGACTATTGAGCACGTACACATCATAAGTCAACAGTTTTATAAATTGACGATACACAACTTGTGTTGAATACATTATGTGTATACACTAACATGATTCTAGTAACCAGATACAAGTACAAAATGAATAGCAAAAATATCCTTTAACATCAACAACGACATCAGCACTTATTTCGTTGCAGAAATGACAACACAAAATAAATTACTCTATAGAAAACAGGATAAAAATTAGTCATTTGAGTTTTCATTAAAATAGATCGTTAACAGAAGCGTTACTCCTGCAATATTACTGTATTATATTCCCCTATGTTCCTATATAATTGAATACACAAGTAACTAATTACATTAGTAAAATATTCCTTGAATACATTCGCATATAGGCCAGATAATCTTCTCAAGCACTTACCTCCACCCTAACAAACCAAGGCAATCGACCAGACTAGAACCAACACTTCTATTCTACCTTAACTAGAAACAAACACTAAAGTTATTTTTAAACACTCGCGATTTATACTCAATTTATTTACTATGTGACACCGGGTCGTATCAACGATAAATTAATAAAAGATATAAATACTCTTCCTTCACCTTATATCACCCGATATAAGGTGAAGCGATCCCTTTATTTCACCCGACGTTTCGACCCAGTTGCAAAGGCCGTGGTCGCGGTAAGACTCAAGTACCCAAAAAGAGTCTTCCTGCGACCACAGAGTATACAACTGGGTCGAAACATCAAATCAAATAAAGTTTACATCTTTTATTAATATATCATTACACGACCCAGTCTAACATCGCAAACAAAACACTCATCCGAAATCAAATACGCGAGTCCGTGAGCCGGAACTTTTTGCAAGAGAGCCCTTTTCAAAAGGGCCTATGATGGGTGGTGAAGGAAGGCTGGTGGAAGAGGTCCCGCCGGAGGAACCGGTTGCTGGGGTTGGAGTAAAGGCCGTAGTTAGCGGAGTAGTCGTGCCTACTCTGCAGCATGTCCAGTTGGTCGAGGCTGTGATGTCGCTGGGGCAATGGCGGCGTCACTGTGTCCATGGCAGCGTGCGATAGATTTTAGGGTCAGGTATGAGTAAATGTTATGTATTAGGATACTATACCTGATTTATTATTATATTCTTCTTGAGTTATATATACTTATAAATTGTCCATAATATTTTTATACGATATTATTTATCAAAGATATTTAGATATTGCGAACAACAAATATAGTTGCCGATATTTTCATAGTCGCTGAAAATCCTTTGTAATTCAGAATAAGTTTCTTATTCTTATTTTTGTGACGTTTTATTAAATTACAAGTCATTTTTTCTTGTAGCCATGGTAAATACATAAACAGTTACTATAGTCAAGTTTATAAATACACACCTCTGTTGTGATGATAGCCAGCCGCCCAGCCCGCGTAGTACGCTGCTTTCTGTTTACCATGTTCTTCGGCCACCTGAAATATTTAAATAAATAAAATTAGTATGTATAGTATAGTACTGGTATTGATCTAGCACAAAACATCTATAAGTAGCAAGTAAATCAACCATAATGAATATAAATAATAAACAGCTTAAAACCAATCGCTAAAAATATAAGAGACCAATAATGTTTAAAAATGTGTATAAATCGTTTATATAAATAAATAAGTGACACACCAAATCGATCGCCTACTAATAAATAATTTTCTTGTGCTGTGCGCAAACTAAAAATAATACATAAACAAATACATATACCTAAAGCTCGAAATCTAGCTTCCTAATAATAAAGCTCCAAACTTATAATAGCATTGTGCTGAAAAAGCCGAAATTAAATCCGTTTCATAAGATGTTATACATCTTTAAAAGCGTCAAAATATAAGTGAAACTATATCACTTTCACGTATTCCAACTTAATGCTGGTTGATGGTTGGCACTGGTTATAGATTTTTTTTTTTTAATTGATTAATCTTATTCGTTTGCCTGAATTGAATGAAAGTTTTAACTTTTAAGTGACAAAAAAATGCAATTTTTATTTAATGAAATTACTATGAACTCGTGAAAGTTTTCGCTAAATCCGTAAATTGACTTATAGAAGTCATACTTCAGCAGCATCATTTTATCTATAATCATAATCCAAAATAATAATAATAATCCTTTATTAAAAACCCACATAGAGAACGAATATAACTTTCTGTCGGTTATCCAGTGAAATCTGTCTATAACCAGTACCAAGCCCATTGCCAAGCGTAGCCACACACCGTATCGTAATCGGCGTGCGGCGTGCGACACCTCGGCCGCGAGAAGGAGCGCGCGCGCTGCAACGCCGCGTGGTCGCTGCTGCCACCTGCCGGCTGTTGGGGCAACCACAATAGAATGCTGCTCTGTCGTAACCGTCTTTTTGTTGTGTATAAAGTATTGTCCGTATTTTAATAATATTCAGTGCTTGTATATGAAGATGATTGCCTGTACACGTTCGGTGCTGACTATCTAGTGAAATCTGGGTTCTATGTTATAAGTGAGCTTATATCACAGTAAGTTGAGCTCTGAGTAGACCACGAGGGATAATGGTTAGATGCATGTTATATTTTATTGTATGGATACGATGCCCACAAATGTAACAGTAGTAAATATAAATATGATAACATGGATCCGGTTTCAGTTCACTGACTTCAAAATATCAGCAGTAAAATTAATAATTATACTATGTTAAGTAACCTATCTCTGATATCAAATTGTTCTTTTAAACTACCACTTGGTTAGGATTATAGGAATGGGTAAGGAAAGACCATTTTCCAAGATTAAAAGTCTGTCAACGCCGAAAGATATAAAAGGACTAATAGTTGCATAGTTAGTTAAAAATAAACTCACCTTAACACTGAGTGGTTCCGTTCCTCCTTCGGGTATGACGTTGTTGAGGGCTGCTATCGCTTCCTGAGCCTCCTCGCGTTTATCAAATCTGCAATTACAATGTAAAAGAGAAATTAACTATCAAATAAATATTTGTATTAAACACTTATGCATTTTTAGCAGTACGGTAATTTATTAAAATGGTACATCATAAAGAAATGTTAAAAATAACACTATTAGAATCAATTCTTATACTCGATGAACTCTTGTATTAAAATCAATTCTAGAATGGCATATCTTATAAGATACCTTAGTTTGAAAGTTATTTAGTTAGCGTTATAGCCAGTCGTAGTAGGCAAGTAAGGATCTAGGGGCCAACGGACATTATTAGGCGATAAGCTAGCAACCTGTCACCGATGTTCCATATGATAGCACAACGCCAATATTTATGCTAAAAAGTGCCCCATGAGATATTATATCTCCTAGGTTTTGGTCACCTTAAAAGCATTGAAGGACGTGAATGTATATGCCTACTGAGATAGGCAGAGATTATCGATCGCCACCTGGAACGATCCTGACAAACCTCTGTCGCTACATTCACACCCATTATCCTTCTCACATGCTCTTCTGTTCACGCTACGTACACAAGCAAGAGTAGAGAAATAAAACCGTACATTAAAAATAAACATCAATCAATCAATCAGCCTATGTCAGTCCACTGCTGGACGTAGGCCTCCCCACGGGCACGCCACAAAACACGATCACTCGTGGCCCTCAATTAACCACTACCAGCAACCTTTTTTAGTTCATCGGTCCACCTAGCAGGGGGAACATCCTACACTACGTTTACAGAGACGCACGTAGAATAAATAGACGAAAAATAAACATAAAGCGTTGGCAGTGTGAATTTCACACAATCAACATTAGCTGAGACAAATCATATTCACACTTGTGCGGAGTTGCCATGTGCGCTTGGTTCCATTAATGTAAATTATTATATAATTAATTCTTTTATCTGTTTGTGTATATGTATTACTGCGTCTAGTGTGAATAAAAGGAATTTTATTTTATTTATGAAAATTTATTACTATCTCTGTTGTATCCCGTACTAGCTGGGACGTAAAAAGAATGCTAACTGCCGTTCTTCCCGGCATTTTGTAGTAGGAGACCAAGGGACTATGGGACTATGGGTCAATGGAAGCTATTAGGTGATGGGCTGACAACCTGACACCAAAGTTACTTATAACGTCTCGGCCCAATCCATGGTAAAAAGGGACCTAGAATATATTATATTTTGAAGATTCTGACTATATATACATGATTTCTGTTTTTTTATTCACTGTGCTATATTTATATATTGTGTTACATTTTACACTGTTTCAACCATAAATAAAGTTTTATTATGTTTTTATTTTATTTCCCACCTTGCCGGGGACCTGCGCAGGTTAGCCGGCATCGAATGGATGCGAACGGCCACTGACAGGGAGAAGTGGCGTCATTTGGGGGAGGCTTATGTCCAACTGTGGATTCAGACAGGCTGATGATGATGATTTTATTTGAAAGCCCACATACCTAACGAACGCAACTCCCCGGGGCGTGCCGCTGCTCTTGTCGCGCAGGATGTGCTTCTGCACGATGCGGCCGTACTTGCCGAAGATGGTCTCCAGCTGCTGCTCGGTGATGGCGCGCGGCAGGTTCGTCACGTATAGGTTGGTGTCCTTTATGTCCTCGCTTGACGGTCGCGCGTACGATACCTGGAAGGGTAGGAGGATGTTATTTGAGGATAGGCAAAAAAGCTTGTTATTTGGGATTATTTCACAAACCATTTTGACCAAGGACTGCGTTTGAACTGTGTAATTTTATTTAGTCCAGTAAATAAATTATATAATAATAAAGTTATAATCAATAATAATAAAGTTTATGAAGATAAAATACACGCTGCATAAGTTAGCAGCAATCATTATCAATTACCACGAGAGACCATAATCAAATACGATAGAGTAGTTATTCTAAAGACTTCTAAACTTAATATTTTCTAGATATTTTTTAGGTCCCGTAGCTAGCATCTGGGACGTTACAAGAATGCTAACTAGCTATCGTTCTTCCCGGAGCGTCGTAGGAGGCGACTAAGAGATTAGGAGTAATTGAAATGAATTGGGCGATGGGTTAGCAACCTGTCATCAATGTTCCATATAAACATCACAACCTTCATATTTTAAAAAAGTGACCTAGGAAATGAAACTAAATCACCGAGGTTCAGTCCACCTTGAAGGGAATTGAAGGACGTGAAAGACAATAGATGCGATCGTTTAGTGAACCAACATGCAAATATGTAGGTCGTTTACCGTACCTTTAACCGTTTATTCCTTAGCTGGTAGCCGTTGAAGGTCTCGATGGCCCTCGCGGCGTCGTCTTCTCGGACGAAGTTCACGAAGCCAAACCCGTAGCTATAGCCAGTCTGAAACGAAACAGAAATTGGTCTATTGTATATAGAAAGGAGCTTGTTATCTGGGACGTAAATAATAATTCTTTATTGGGATTCTATATAAATGTAACATTTTATTATTAACAAAAATAAAACAGGTATTTGACCTAGCTTCAATTTTTATCAGAAAATGACCATGTTGATATTACATAACAATGACATTACAACAAGGGTAGTTACGGTGTCTCCAAGATTCTTTTCAACCCTAGTAGAAAATTTCTAAAGAATACGTAAGTGCGTAACAATGCGTAATCATATGTATTTAATGAACCTTTAGTAATATCTGACATAATTTAAACATACCTTATAATCCTTCATAACCCTACAACTCTCGATGGGGCCAATGGTGACGAACATCGCGTACAGATCCTTGTCAGTCATGGTCTGCGGGAGGTAGTTGACTATGAGGTTGGTCCGAGACGTGTCTCCGCCGCCCCCACCCATACCCATCCCGCCTGCAGTCATCCCCCCCGTGGTCATCCCGCCGGTGGCTATCCCGCCGGTCTCTGACATGCTGCCCCAGCGCCTGTTCACTGTTGAGGCCAGACGACTCCGGTACTGCGCTTGGATTTGCTGTAAAGGGGATAATTGGGTGAAACTCATATATGTAGTAGCATATGTTTGTAAATAAATATACATACATAAGGTCTTTTTTCTTGTAGTGTAGTAGTAGCAAGAGATAATAGTGAAAGCCTTGATTTATAAACAGCTACAAAAACATGCGCAAAATTTCTACCTGATATAGTTGTACGGATATAGTTGCTACGGATATAGTTTGTGCATGTTATTGTCACCGTTTTATTTTCGATTCTCGCAATCTACTTTAGCTTTATACACGCTAAAACACAAGGGCACTTAAAAAAAAGACGTTAGAAACCATGGATGGTATGTATCTATAGGTAACGTAAACACTGGAAGGTCGAGGAAGAGAAATATTCTAGCGTAAATTTCAGTATATGGTAGTATTTAAATGGTTCATTATTATGCTTTTCTATAGTTTAATAACTGCTATTAATAATATCAATTAAACAGGCAAGCAAAACGGTATAGAATGTGAATAATATATGAATAAATATAATACTAAACTAACAACATAGTCGAGTATTCTATGATAACTAACCAACAAATCCCACATAACAGGATCAATATCCATTTTCTTAATTTTGCATAAAATCTTTAAACTAACAGGACACAAAACTTTTTTTCATCATTACATAAATTCGAATACTTTCCAATTTACGAGTATATAAGCTCACTATATACAAACGTAAAAATAACTTCTTAATCTTATTTAATTGTTTACACTATTTTCTACATGTACATAAATTTACATTTGAACTATAATTTGTTATTAATTATTGTAATTACATTATACACACAGTAATATTCTTTTTAAATTAAAGCCTCACATTTTACATAGCAAAGGCTCTTTTCGCGATAGCCTTAGTATAGAAACTGCATCCTGCACTTACTTCAAACTGGACTACAATCGTGCACACGAGTGCTTGCGTGTAATCTGTATTTTCTATATGCGCTTCGGATAATATATAATTTCGTTGCCATAAATAATGTTAATTAGAGGAATGTATCGAGACAATTGTGTAACCAAGACGGATCTTCATTTTCCTTACTTTACAGTAGAGGGCATTAAATTTAAATCGGTATTTTGAACCTTTTGTGTTTGTGTTTAAAAGTGTTATAAAATACTATCTTAACAAAACTATAATAATTTTCTAGTCTTCGTAAAAAGTCACATGCGCCAGTGTTCTATAAATCATATACTCATGTTCCTTAATATTATTCTGAGATAAATCTTTAGGGATTTTAATTCCTTGTCAGCTTAATCATGTATCAAAGGACAAGGATCCTTTCAGAAGAAATCGATATCTATTTTAAATTTGCAATCCCTGCAGAATACTCAAGGGACTTCTTATCTTGTTTAACTTGTTATCTCTGCTGCGGATTTAGAAAGTTGTTGACCTATATTTATAATCAATTTTATAAATGTATTTTTTCCATTATATTTTATTTTCAAAAGCAAAGTCATACAAAACTCCAAGTTTAATATTTTTTTGTAAACTTAATAGCACCCTAATGCATAATTTATTAATTGGTTGCATTCTACACTTCTGTTTGGCAAACTCTACCAAGGTAGGTAATAAAAATACCACTTATTAGGCGAATGACAAATGTTTTTTGCGTTTTGGTGCAATACACTTGTTTCTTACACGTGCTGTTGTGCATGAATTCACATTTCATACAAGGTTCAACTATAAAAATATATTATATTGCAGGTTTATGTTTAAAATTACGATTTATTTACGTTGTGACAAATCGAAATCTAACTAAGGGCCGACGTAACCCTTGTTGTGTATGAATAAAAAAAACAAACAAAATTTCTTTAATCTAAATTCATACTAAATTAATACGTACAACATTACAATTAATTATTATTATTCTAAATTATTACCTCAATAAACAATACCATGTTCAATCGTAATTAGTACCGATTTAAAATACAATAAAAAAGTCAACAAACAAACAAACACTGACACGAAACGAGAGAACTATGAACATGCAACAAAGAAAGTTTCGCTAGCCAAAAAGGCTGTATATTCGGCCAAACCGCCCTTGACCTATTTGGGCCACACCAAGCGCTATAGGGCTAGTGATTTATCATGACTCGCTCCGAATTTTTTGCTTTACCCCAGTTAATGTTACGAAATACGATACGTAAAGTAGCTAGAACAAAAGTTTTGTATTATTGACTAGAACTTCAACAATAATGCTCAAATATTTTAATTATTAAAATCTATTTATGAGATTAATTAAAAACTTAAAAAAACATTCGACTGAATTTACCAGACTACCGTCTTCGCTAATGTTGTGAAAAAATTAAGGGTGAAGCGTAAACACAATTAATTTGTCCGTCTAAGCGACCCTCACGCCCTAATTTTAAATAACCAAGTAGGTATGAGGATAACCTTCATTTTACATAAGCAGCAAATTTCACACAGCCTTAACATTGAGATGATTCGTAGTCCGTATAAATTTATATATGTTAGGTTAAAAATGGATTATGGTAAAATTCGTAATTATTTTTTCGTTTTAAAATATCATTGTGTTTAGGATAAATTGAATAATATAATAAAAAATGTCTTGAGCGAGAAACCAATATAAAAGATACTTGTAGTTTTATGAGTTCCAAAACTCGTAGCATAGATTTAAATCTTATAACACAATTTATTACCTGTTGTAAATATGCTGAGTTTTTCTTATATTACGTACAATACATATGCATTATGACAGTAAACCCTTGTATGTACATTTGTATGTTTTTCTTATTTTAAAAATCAAAAATATTTTATTTTTTGTTTCTTAGGAAAACTATAACGCACGTGAAAACAAAAACTTTATTCACAATGAAGGGAGATGAAGAGGAAAATTTCTGACAATCACTGACACATATTCGGAAGCCTCAGTGAAAGAGATACATTTATGGGCCAAGCGCAAGTTGGCGACGATTCTGCTAACCGACAATGGAGGTCACGAAAATCGTTCAGTTTTAAATACTGTTAATGCTATACATTTTGTATGAAATTATATATAATAAACTTATAAATAAATTATATTTGGTTTCCGGGTTAAAGTCTGATAAGGAGCAATGTACCTAACCATAATGCACTGAAATCATATACACCCACATTATTTGGTGAACCAATTACTTGTAATGGGAGAAAAAACATCGTGAGGAATATTTTGCATAATAAGCAATATATGGCACTTATACATAGAAAGATTAACTGTATCTATTAAAAATGGAGTAGCGTGCGCCAGTGTACTGCATGGTTTAGATATGTGAATTCTGGTTATACGTTACAAAATAAGGATAGGAAGGTTGTTGATACTTCATTAATAAACTAATATTCTATGTAATCTTTTTCATTTTAGAACTTTTTAGTGAAGTATTTTTATTACCCGAAGGTGAAACTGTGAACAAGTGCGTTATGTGTGTAAAAAATTCTTCTTTAATTCATTCAAACCTTTCGTTCACGTCAACCCAACTCTCACTTAACCGCATCGTGTAAGAGAATCGGCGCCTCGGCGTGACCTGACGAGTGCGCTCCGGAGACACGGCGTCGGGAGGTCATGGACGGGGAAGCTGATACTAATTTCCTTCCACTATTCACTTAACAAACCACTATCGGGGTTTCTATGTCAAAGGATTGGTCTTTCACACGTGCCAAATACCTTGTATTTGATCGCATACATTTTGCCCATTGTGAATTGAAAATTATATTTTTTGGTACGCGTAAAAGCAACATCCATAAAATAAGTACACAAAACTCCTGTTTTTATTGTAGTTATCAATAAAATCTGGTTTGTAGTAATTTTAATTTATTAGGATTTTTTTTTTATTTAAAAAAAGGATAGTGTTTAAAGGAACATTAGATAATACGAAAATGCACTCCTTAAATACTGAATTGTACACCAAAATAATACAGTCCAAACCCAAACCTAAACATTGCTGTGCGTTTAGCTATATTTTGGTGTACATTCATATTATTGATGTGCATGAATTATTTTCCTTTTTATAATAGCCAAATTATAAAAACTATTTTTTTCTATAAATTTACTTTTAGGCATATGTATGTTCAACTAATAATTTTTAATAAAAAAGAGACTAAATGCCTTAAACATCCTCTTCATTGAAATCACTCAACTTGTGCCTATCTATTCTTGGGGGACCGAAACTTACAATACTTTGGCACTAAGCCAACCAACACTTCACTGCCAGAATTCTACGAGAATATTGCTAAGAATGTTGTAATTTGGCACTTAAAATAAAGCTTTACATTAGCTAAAGCATAAGGACTATCTTACTAATAAATTATGATAGATATTTTTAAGTACCTATTAAATATCTCATACAATACACTCCTTCACTAATTGCTAGAACAAAATACAGATATTGTAATTCTTGTACAAGATATTTGCAACGAAAAAATGCCTAGGAATACTGCAATTATTATTCAAATACACAAAATCAAATCAACAAAATGAAGCATGTATAATCTGTTTAATAATAAAATATATACTTTTGTCTATTTTGATAACAATATATGCACAAATATATGTCCAGAACCATTAAAATCAGTAACCCCACCAAAAACTTTAATAGATACTCTGGCAGAGACCCAACTAACACTTCACTGCAACTCTTTGGGTTTAAATTAGTATATTTGCATATTCCATCCAATTTAATGAAGCAACTTTGAGTGAGTTAATCTTTTTTTATAAATAGTGATATGGTTAAGTGCCATGAATATATAATATAATTCAAGAGGTAGTTATAGAATATGGATCAATAAGGTGAAAGTGGTTTGGCAGTGTAAAGAAAAACAAGCACTAATAATAATGTTTGCCTACTCTTTGGAAAATGAAATTACATAGAAATGGGTTTGATATATATGTATTTAAGAAGAGTAATTCAACCAAGTGGGGTTACGGAAATGTATGATGCAAAAATAGTTGAATCAGAATCACTGCTGTTGAAATGTAGTTGTTGAAAAACATGCAAATAATTGAAATTGGATAGCCAAGAACTTTAAAATTAAATTAGAATTACTAGAATTTTACTCAAACTCTGCTTTTAAGTCAAATATTTATATTATTAATTGATGACCTCAGTGGCACAAACCACCAGAACGCTAATCTAGGGTCCCATTCATTTTGGAGGCTGCTTTCGAGTTTGGGTGTTGATTATCTATTATATTTTTTTTATATTTCCTACATTGACTAGTACCATTAATATAACTCTTTATTTAACTTATCAAGTGACTACTTCAATTATTGTTATCGCCTCCCAAATTACCTACAATTCCATTGTTATGTGTATAATGCAAACCCATAATCATTATTCAGTTTGACTTAAAACAATGTATCACACTAATGCATTAAAATTACACTGCAAGTCTAAATATATCATTGATTACAGTAACAAGCAACAATATTCAATACATACCTATTTTACTAAATAGACAGTCGATATTACAAAAAGCTCTACATTCATATTGACTAATAAGCTATTGGTTTTCTCACCAGAATGCTAACTAACTACTTATCATCCTGGCATGTCATAGGAGGCACCTAGAGACTACGAGTCCATACAATCTATCAGTCAATGGGCTAGTAACCTGACCAATCAACAGTAAAATGTTAGAACATATCTGCCTTTCATTGAGATATACATACATACATTAACATCACGCTTGATTCCCTGTAGAGGGGTAGGCAGAGATCACGGATCCCCATTTGTCCCGATCCTGACAGACCAAATTCGCTTCATTGATATTCATACATCCTCTCATACACTCTCGGCGGTTATAGGTACTCCTAAAGTCACCTTTTTTCAATATAGCGTCTATCTGACTGTTATATGTCTTATTAGGCCGGCCCCTACGTAACCGCCCTTCCACTTCACTCATATATATTCCATTTGTCAATCTGCTATCATTCATCCGCATAACATGTCCAAACCATCAAAGCATGCGCTTTTCAATCTTAGTCACTACATCTATACATACATATAGGAGTTTATATAAAAATATAAATTCAGTTAATATAAACTCACATTCTCCAAGGAACTATAGCCCCTGTCCCAACTGCTCACTGGTGTTCCGCTGAACAGGTAGCCAGGGTAGCGTTCACTCATTTATCACAAATTTAGTGCCAGGGCACAATAATCTGACGGTTCTTTCTGACTGACTTGCTACTTATATGATATAATGGTCATTGGGATGTGAACTTCTTTATAATCATTAATAAGTTAGCCTGAAAATAATTATATTTTACATTAGGATGTAAAGATGAGAAATGCCTAGTTAGCACAATTGTATTTTACTTATAACATAAATGTGTAATCTATTATCTGGTTGTTTTGGGATTGATTCGGGATATAGTTAAAATAACATTAGTTCTGCATTGTTTTGTAAAGGAAAGATGTAACAGAAACTGAAAATGCAAAGTTCATTCAATCATTACAATTATCATGAGAAAGCAGTGTCTGTAATATGTGCGTAAATATTGAAATTTAATTTAGTTTGCTAGAATTGAATACAAGAAGTCAACACAGCCAGTTCTATATTTACCTTGGATATAATATTTCTAATCAGTCGATTACACGATTCCTAGCTTTAAATCTCGCTCTATCTAGGGTTTATCTTCCTTATGCCTATTATATCCAATTTACGTAGAGGAGAGTAAATAAATATTATGTATTACCACTAGATTTCCCACTTCATTCGGTTTTTTTTAATTTTCTACCTTCCCTATCCGCGGACAAGGCGTGTTTTGTTTTTCCCAGATGTCAAAACGACAATTTTTGCAAAGGAGTTTTACAATACCAGAGTAAAAAGTATTTTATTACACAATAGGTTCTGCTAGGGTATCTACGTCAAAATTACAATAAAAAGGTTTTATTACAATAAAGTTTTAAAACTTTTTTCAACTTAAATAAACAATTGACTACTAAAGAAATAACATTCGAAAACAGATGATAAGCGCTTCATCAACATTCTTTGCTTTGTTTGTTTGTATACAGTATTTTTTATAAATTTATGGGCTGAATGTACATTGTGTTGATGCATTTGTTTGGTATTGGTATTGGATTTATGGTGGTGTTTGTGATTATAATATATGGTGTTTTAGTATTAAATAACAACCTGGATATTGAAGGAATTAAAGTAATTAAACTCATTAAAAATTGTACTGATTTTGACATTCAAACTTTTGAACCTGCTGAGTATTGCTATTTATCAATATTTTTTAAGCTTCAGCTTTTCGAAACTTTCAAATATTATACTTTAATCTAAATACTTAAACGGAAGAATAAAATACAAGTAATGAAAATACACTTCATAGCTTTAGTCTCCATTTTGGAGTATAGAATATATTTCTGTATTTCCGAATCGGCTGCTGGAGGATCAGTGATGCAGCCTAACTGCATCGTATGCTGAGGCAGCACCTTTTCACTGCATCAAGATCTCCATTTTTATTTAAATGTTTTTATTGTGTTGTAATGTAGTTGTAATATAAATGCAGTGAATAAACTAGTTTTCTTTCTTTTTCTTTCTATTTCACTAATATGGATTATATTAGACTGGAGAGGATAGAGGCAAACAATGTTTTGAATGTATTTGTATTAATCAATAATTTATCAACGAAATAGTTCGGCCATTCAACGTGGAAATGCTGTTAGCATCTTAGGCACTCTTTTATTGTTGCGTGTCTGTTTTATTATTAATTAATTTATTACTCATTTGATTTATATCCATGTGAATACAATTGTAAATAAAGAAAAAAAATGTATTTCTTGAATGTTATTATATGTGTGCGCTAGAAAGTAATTGTACAGCAACGTTACGAGCATAACAATAATCCAAAGGTATTTGTGTGATAATCATAGAATAAAATAAGTTACTCCTGATACTATCTTGATCTTTGTGATTTTATCACAAGGACGTCTTACTTATATAAATAAAAATATGGCAACACTGGTAGAATTACAGGAAGGCGCCATTTTGCATCGTTCGTTACCTACGTACGCCTTCTGTCGTTGTTGGTTAGATTGTTGGCTGGAAATTTGGATTATCCTGATTTTTTTCCTTAGTCAGCGTATGTCGTTAAGAATGTGCATTTCTATTATATTTATATATTAAACTTATAATATGTGCAAAATGTGGTAATATTAGGACTTGTATTTTGATTTTCGCTGGCGGAGTCTTCGTCCATTTTCTTAGGTAAGTGTAACTATTCGTGTTTCATATTGTAACACGAGGTCTTGTAGCTCAATTGATCAATTTGAACGATATTACGCGCATGCATTAAGTGCCGAGGTAATGTAACATTCAATAATGTCATCTATTTGGGGCGACTGCGATAGTGGTGCTTGGGCAACCGTTTCGTTTCATTCGCCGCAGATATGCCTCGTCCTAGTGTTATCACTATTGGTTGATTACTGTAGTATGCATAAAATGTTTTGTGGTGAATAGGTATCAAGTAACTGTGAAATGTGCCGTACGTTAACATTTTGCGTTTAGTTATTAATTTACTCTGACTAATTCGATTAAAAGATTTGCGTTTAACTTGATATCAAACTGTCTTATTCATCGATTGTTAGTTGTGAAAAGTACCTGTAAACAATAAGTTCCCACATCAATGAGTTGAAACAATTTAAGAGATAGTTGTTAGAGAAGGTGAGTCTTATCTTACATGTAACCAATAAATTGAACTTGTTAACTTATATGTTGTTGCTAAAACTTAAGACTGCTTCCAACCACAACTATACAGGAATCATCAAAAGTGTACAGTTTATAAAGCTCAGCTATTGTTTAATTCTACATTTTATTTGAAATGAATTGCTGTTGTTACCTATACTGCAGGAACATCATAAATGTCTCAAACTTGAATCTCTAGTGAAAGTATACCTACTTACACTGGCCATAATTTTTGACATTATGATAAATAAACTACATTTCCATTTGGTTGAAATTTGGTGTCAATTTTGACCCCTGTAATTTGCATAAATTACTAACATGTTTTCTTTTGTTTATACATTGGGATTGCGTAGAGTATAAGCTATTCTTATGAACAATAAGAATAATATTACAAATTACTGGGGCTGCAAAAGATGAGAATAGTGATCTTAGCTTCCTACTCTTAAAAGAGAGTTTAAATGTTCAAGAGCATATTTATGAATCGACACATAATATCTATGATACTGGCAATAGAAATATTATAAACACTATTATACAAATTGAACGTCCCTTACATTGAAGACTTGTGTTAAGTGTACTGGTCAAAATTATATATTTTGAAAATACACACTTATTGGAGATAGATAAATACATAATTATATAGGGAATATAATCAACAACCAGACTGGATATTAGAAGAAAAGCAAAGTCCTTAACTCTCTCCACAAAGAATTGAACCTGAGACCTCACAATTAGTCTCAGGTGACTGTTCACTCTATTGTTGTCAGACTATTGTTTTACATATTGTTATTACCTCACTGCTGACTTAGTCATAAAAACATGAAGACTGTAACATGCTTTGTCTTCCTACTAGGAACATGTACACAATGATAAGTATTCCATATTCCTACTATTGAGGATAAAACCACCATATTTAATGGTATCATATTTCTAAATGCTGAAAAACAGATATAAATAAGAGCTATTGCTGGTAAAATGTTCAACATGGCTATGACGACTGGATGTAGTTCATGGAACTTAATTTATTTTGAATGCTATTATTGAGACGCACAGGAAAAGTGTCATTAAATCATAGAAACAAAAAGTTTCTGCTAAATATCTTATTTCCTTATTTTGCTTTTGTCATCAAGATATGTGTGATATATGATAGATTTTAGGGCTAAGGGACCACTATCAAACTGCAATATTACAAGTTATATAATATCTAGGAAAATGTAGCGTCAATAATAAAGAAAGGTATGTTGACATGATTTGGGCACATGGAGCGGATGAATGAAAGGAGGGTGTATGACAGGAATTTATTGACCAAATTTGAATGTACAATTGGAGAGGGTAAGCCATGTAAAACATACACAGATCAAATTGAGGACATTTTTGTGCACACAGCTAGAGGAACAGACGAGCATGTGTGTGATGGTTAATGCGTGTCAGTGTTGTAAGAGAGATTTGTCAGGATCATTCCAGGTGGCTATTGATAATACCTGCCTATCCCTTTAACAACACAGAGGTGCGAATATATGTATATCTCTTCCTTTTACAAAATCATATGTGACTGTTCAATCTTCAATCATAAGATTGGCATAAAATACTGTTGGTAACAAGGAAATTAAAAAAATGTATTCTTTAAACATGAGGATTGATGGACCACACATAAGTAGTTGACAACCTGGTTAAAGTATTAAGACCAGACCAGAGTCTTTATCATAATTATCTTATATTATTTCATAGTCTTCAATATTTCGACATTCATAGGTAAGGGCAGTTACAAAAAGACTTACTCATGAATCTTTATAATGGTACTCACTCATACTCACACATCCATTTTGAGAAATAGGCAGGCTTTTACACCATAACCTTCACTTAGTCAACAGTATATAAACAATCTAAATAGTCACCCACCACCAGACACTTTTTAACGCCCCCATTGTGCGCTCCGGTAATGATTGAGCGATTCATGTTTTATTAGATCATTATTATTGTAGGTGAAAAATAATTGAAAGGCTGTCTTAAGTAATTGCAGCCTCAGCAAGTTTTCATACAAATTTTTGAGAGTTGCTAGTTAAATTCTCGTGATTATTTATTGATGTTTTAGCTATAGTACCTGTATTCCCTGGTCCTTCACCTGAATGGAGAAAGGAGTTAATGCATCCATATTATTTATAATGTACAATATTCTTATCTATATTATGTATTAATGTATAGTACGTTCCCGGCTTCGGTGATACGGCGGCAACAGCAAGAACTGCGAATGGAGACGCCATTTTGGGAATCACATACCTGTATCATTACGAGACTAAAACCTGTTCATGCATTTTGATACCTAGGTGCTATCTTTTTACATAATTTCCATCAGATGTGACAATCCAGTTAACAAAACACAGTTGGTTGATTAATACACTATGTATACACGTTTAAATCTGATTTTACTTCCCTAAAGCGATAAGCTGAGATCGCCACTATTAATATTCATACGTGCTCCCGCTTCTTCACGCTACTTACACCTTAAGAAGAAATATTTTCATGTCTCGTCTGTATAAGTTCTTCATGATCTACCACTTCAACTCTTCTTTGATTCCTTTCGTAAACCTTCCCTCATCTATCTTCTATATATGCCGAAACCACCTTAGCATTCCTTTTTTCTCTTCTACTTCTTTCAGGGCATCTTGGACGAATCTCACTATTTTGTTCTCCAGCACACAATCTTACCTTAAACATTTTCCAGAGGGACCTGAATACATTCAGCTTACAAACTTCATCTGTCAAACCCAACACTCATACGTAAGCTTAGGAACCAGAACGGTGTTATTATAACACTGCGATTGAGATGAAATCAAGATGTTCACAACCCATTTTCTTTTTAGTCTTCTTAAAATATCTTGCTCACATTTGCCAACTCTTTAGTTATTGATCTGATAAATTAGATCATTATATACAAATTATGCATTTATAAAAATGAATGTTAATGTTAAAAACGATTTGAATGTTTTGGACAAAAGTAAAATACTTACTAAGTGAGTAGAAGTCTTGTACTGATGCTAGCTGGGACGTAAAGAATGCTTACTAGGTATCGTTCTTCCCGGCATGTCGAAGGAGGCGTCTAAGGGACTTCGTAAGTACAATCTAATGGGCGATGGGCTAGCAACCTGTCACCATTGTTCCTTACTGACTGACATCACAAGCCAAATTGCTTGCACATGCTTAAAATTTACTTTGGATATTTTAGCGTGTCAAGGGGTTTTGTCCACCCCGAAAGGGATTTAAACACGTGGATGTGGATATATCGTATACCCAATTTATGAGGGTGATATTTATTTCTCAATTTTTGGATTCTATTGAAACGATATTGATACCTAAGCTGTACTTAACTGTAAAACTGGAACTGTTTATACTACTGCATACTACATGGAAAGGTAATGAGTATACATTAGATATCTCCATTTAAACGCTCTTCTGACTTCAGAACTATATTTGAAAATTAAGGATTCTACAACTGGAATGGTAAAAAATTGGGGATTTCATGATCTGAATTGTTAACTGTAAGTTTCATCTAAAGATTTTTAACAATGATCCGATAAAAAATGTTAAAAACAAAATCCGCTCTGTGGTTGGAGTAAGTCAGTCAAAATGTATCCAATTCCTATATAAGTTATTGTATTGCGTTACTTCACATTTTGTTGTTACTTGGTACTCGCATTTAATCACAAAAACCGTTATAACGTCATTTGTAAACGACCGATAATCCTTTTGTAAGGGAATGAGCACAGCGTTAACTGCAAAGATCTTCATGATGACCACCATGATTCAATTGGTACACCTCGATAAATGTGAGCATATCGCCGTTCGGAAATGTAGGATTTTACACAGTTATTTGCTATTTTACAAAAAAATGTGATTTATGCCCAATTTCACCAACGTCTCGTAACTTTAGGGGATCCCCTAACAACGTTTAGGGGATGTTTACGGGATGGTTTGCGTGTCACCAAAATTAGGGACTCCGTAAAGCGCTTCGGGGACCCTTAAATTTAGGGGGCCACGAATCGAGCCCCTAAAGGTTTACGGAATAGTTTTAAGGTATTGATATGGTCTTGTGTGTTGTTTTGTGCCTAGATTTCATTATAAATATTTTGATTTTGCTATACCCAACCTTTTGCCTTGGAAATGATACTTCTTCAATGCCTCTAGCTCATACAAAACAAAATGGATGAGAATGGCAACCTGTTCGAGTATTTGGATGCACTTGATGAGATAAATTATATAAAGTAAAACATTAGCGGCGTAATTAATTAAAAAAGCGAGCGAGTGTGTAGTAATATAAATGTAAACAAAGAGAAAGATCTCTGAGGTGACGTCATGCGCTCTGATTGGCGTTCAACATGTCATGGCGGATTGCCGATTTAGCGATTTTATTTTATCAATTATTTTATTAATCTTGGTTTTAAATATGAAAAGAATCAGAGTTTTAGAATTAGGAATTTTGTAATAATATACACACAAAATATTTCAACGAAATTCACTTGTTGTCATCATGCCTATTCTAAACAGCTTAGCATCGAAAAAATAACATCACTAAAATTTACGGGTCACTTCGTTTCGGAATGGTTTTGTTGGTGAAAACAAAAAGTGTTTACGGGGTAGTTTAGGGGATCCCGAAACTAAAGGACTCCCTTGTTATGTAACTGTTTAGGGGACTTTGGTGAAATTGGGCATTAGATTGCTAAACAGATTATTTATTGTATTGATAACGATGTTCTCCTTCAGCGAAATATATGTATGTACATACTTTTACTACTATCACAAGAAAATCAAGAAACGAAGTTCCTTGACCATAACATGGCATGTGTATGTTATACTTAATTTTAATTCTTTCAACATGTATTGCGAAATATAGGCCAGCACAACCATTTTTGTCATAGGTATTTAAACGGCGGGTCTTCGCATCAAGAAGAATCATGAGTGTCATAATTAGACTTCAGAACCTGCCATGGTCGGCGAATGCTTTGGACATAAGAAACTTCTTCAGAGGTCTTTCTATCCCTGAAGGCGGTGTACACATCGTAGGCGGAGAACTCGGAGATGCCTTTATTGCATTCAGGTAGCTATTCAATGAACACATAAATTTGAGACATTTGTTACTACAAGTAAGTAGGTACATGTATGGTGCTCTAGCGATACATCTAAATGACTAAACTGAAACCTTGCCACTTCTGATTGACACATTCATATTTTATGAACATATGACACAATACAATGGTGAAACCCGAAAGAATTTCTCGAGATGTAAGTTCATATTGATTATTTACAAACAGTTAAGTTCAAGAATTTAGCTGTTTATAAATGATCAATATAAACACTTCTTTCTAGAATCCTTTTTTAACTCTTACGACTGATTGACATTACAATCAATTAAAACTACGCAGGTATGTATTCTATATTTTAAAAGTTATGTTAGTCGGCAATTTGTTTTTTTCTATAAATTATCAATAGAAAATTAAATATAATAATATAAATAGATATGTATATAATAGATAATCCCTGCTAACTGCGAAGATTAAAAAAAATTGGCTATTCATTGTGTATAATTTGCATAGTCCCAATGCAAACATGTCTAACGAAACTGCATAAGCGCTCGTTAATTTACTATTTTTTGGAGTTTAAATTTATGTACGCACAATATTCTACACACTTATTCATCCGTGATAGGGAAACTCATTTAACGCTGCTTTGGTAAGTAATATTATTAAATAAGACGTATTATATATTACTTAGTTTAATACTGGCTTCTAAATTAAACCTATTCCAGACCTTCATTCCGTATAAATAATTATTGGTTTTCTTAAATCCTATGATGTTAAGAAATTTTTATTTGCTATCTAACAGCGCCAGAAATACTATAGACTTTACCTACCAACGTGCCTACCAAGGTAATTTGATTCTGCGAACATTAATATTTTCTACATTTTTAGCATTTAACAATTTTAATTTGTGCCATAGCTTTATATCATCAAAACATATTTTTTTGTCAACAACGGTTATGACGCTGAACGGTTGCGCTGTTTTATATTCTTAAATGAAATCGTGATCAAGGTCTGTGTATATTATATTTGACTCTTTCCTAGTATATCCAGTGGATTCCTCTTAATAAAAGGTATACTTAACTATTGTTCCCAACAAAAAGTTAAATGTTAATCCCATAGTTGTACTCTTATATATAATTTGATCTAAATGTTGACCAAATAACGTTCTGATCCGAAACGTCAGGCGACAAAACGCCACCAATTCTTAAGTTGACTGAAGTCTTACAAAAAATATTACTAGATTTTACCAAAGCTTTTGACATCGTACGAAATGCATTGTTGACGATTGTCTTCATGTCGTCGGTATCTAAATATAAATTTAACTCCTTTAGTTTAATTTGTCTCTGGATAAAATTTCTTCTAGAAAAGATGAACAGATAATAAGGAACTAAAGAAATTTTGGAATATTTTGATGATAATGCGTGGAGTTTGACTGGGGCTTGCGAATACTTAAGATATTTTAATAAAGAAAGGTCTGATGTCTCCCGTGTAAGAGGGACGCGAGGACCAAGAAAATCTTAATGGCTTCCCAAAAGGACACATGAGTCTGAAGGAAATCTTTGCAAAAAATGCTTTTGAAACCCTCTTTTATCTAAGACATCACTAAAGACATACTGAGAAGGCAGCTGGTTATGCTCATTTCAATATCTACATCGGAATAATACTTTTTTGTATATTTTATTATTACTCTATAACCAGAAGGTACACTTTGCAACATAGAACTTCATTAACATTAGGATGTGTAATCCTAAATCTGGTAAATGGTACAACTAGTGCAGTTCTTACCATATCTAGGTTTGTAGGGAAAGGTTTTAAAGTAAGCTTTAGCAATATGAAAATGTCCACAGTCAAGTGAACGTCCTAGAAGAAAATACTGCAAAATTTGCAAGTGTTGTTACATATTTTTACGCCATTTCGTGCCAGTCTAATAAGCGTACACAGATCCCAACACTGTATAATTACTTGTCACGGGATATAAATTGACCTATTAATCTTCGTCATGACAGAGTAGGTGATGATCTACTAAACCGTACAAAAATGTATGACCGACATCGACCACCATTATATTTCCAGATAGTCTGTATCCAGCGAGACGGTATGACTCAACTGTAAAACAATTACTGAATTAAAACATAAGCAAATCTTAATCGTAAACAATTATATACGCTAACAAAGAATCCGCTCAGCGTAGAGAGAAAGGCGATATGGCGCTAACGTCGGCGCGTCAGCGGCGCAAGCTTCAGGAGTTGTCAACATTCTTCACACATGCCGCATGCAAGAGAGATATCTTTCTTCTCTTGCGTGTATAAAACTCTCACGTTTATCAAACATTGTTTTGATTTTTGTATGATATGATGTCTGTTATTGAAACAATTTTAGTTCTGTGATAGTAATCAGTTTGTTGAGTTGATGTGTGAGTGTAAGCGAGTGACCGATTATGGATTATAACATGTAATGGAGTCAATTAAATTACCACGTGAGTTTCTTGGCCGAAGACCAGAAATTTAATAATTCTCAAAAACTATTTGTGTTTACAGCAATTAAAATGTTCATACTTTGTTATTCAAATATTAAATGGAGCTGTTCAGTATCTAAGAACCGACAAAATCGCTATATTTTCGTTATTTCATATGTATCTAATTGTATGTATACCATCTTATATACCGCTGTTTAACTCTACGTGTATTTATATTCCACTATTATATAATTCCCAAAATTAAACAGATACATCCGATTCCTATTATATGAATGAATGAAAAGTTACAAAATTATTGCCTGATAACGATCAAAATAATGCCTCCAATGTCCTTTTATGACCTCTTACTACATGCAGAACATTCTAACGAAGTCTCCAGCAAGCAAGGGATATTGATTAATATACTCGTGAAGTCGAATGAACTGAGCAATTAGGGGATCTAACTCCGGCGAATGATTTTACTTCCAGTACAACAAATGCTGTTGACGATAATGCCGTTAATGGAGTACACCTGTGATCATGCCTACCATCACGTGATAAGAATGACAAAAAATACTTTCAGTATAATATTATAGCAAAACTACCATACGATAACGCTGTTAGATAAAACGTTAGCTTTATTTTCCCGAATAACGACCGAGCAGAGAAAAGTTTTTGAACGTCAATCTTTTAGAAAACTGATAGCTTCTGAAGCCGATAATAACCTCAAATTTCTACATTCATAAAAGGTCAAAGGTGCTACAGCCAATGAAATTCATAACTGGACCCATTCTTCGTTTTCTATAAATATATATTCCGGTGGCGCTGACGTCGAGATACGAAATGACTAATCTTATATCTCCATCCTACTTGTATAGTAACTTCCAGGATATCGGGCTCGAAGATCACATTTTATCAGATAGCCAGTGCTCAATGTGGTTGATGGTCGACAATAATGTTCACCGATACTGATAATTATTAAACTTCTAGAGTAACTTGATTTTTAAAACCTATTTCACAATTCTAATGTATATTCTTAACAAATACTTTATAACTCGCGAGATTGATTCTCATTGAGCACATGGCGCAATTACAAAGAGAAGTGGGCCTTGCGCAATATTTGTAAAGAATTTAGCGTGGTATTACGCAGGGGTAATGGGGATGGTTAAGGACGCTTGAGGTTAAACTTTTGTGACACAAAACATAGGTTTTTATTTCTACTGCATTTGTGACATCTTTGATCATATCAATTCGAAATATGAAGTTAGCTGTGGAATGGAACATTTGATTGGACGTGTGACACACTGATTCTACTTTCGAGCGGACTGTTAAGACCCATTGAGTATTTAAGCTATTACTAAGAGGAGTGGCCTTACGCAATATTTGTAGGGAAAGTAGCATGGAATGACGCGGTTGTGAGACGACGGACGCTGAATAGAGCGAGGATGTTAAAAATCATTTCCTTCTACTACACACGCGACATCTATTCGAAACATCGAAATTAATAATGAATGGGCAATTATTTAAACATATTAATCCGAAATATTAACTCATTCGGAGCCAACGACACGCCTCGCGTGTTCATGAAAATTCTACTCGCCAAGCCGCGGACACGCCTCGCGTGTCCATAAGTTTTCGATTATATCTCGAAAAGTAAATGAAAAAAATTAATAAGAATTTGAATTTACCACACGAATAACCATATATTCATGTGGTTTCTACTTTGAAAGAAGTTATGTTTATACTAAAAACGAATACCTTGTGGGACGCCAAGAACACGCTACGCGTGTCCACTTTGGGTATACGACCAGAGGTTCTAAAAGTTTGTTTCACTTTCCATCAAACTCACTACGTTAGCTTGTTTATTATAATATTAGTACTTACACAATAATATGTTTCTGAGTGATTTTAGTCGATAGATGAGTAAATAATTTATATACTGTACAAACAACAAAAAATATTATAAATTTAATAATATATAAGTAAGTTTGAGAATCACATCATATTTAATTTACCTAAATATCCATATTCCGCCATAATTCCTGGTTTAAAATCACTATACTGTTGCCACAACCTTGTCTCTTTCGTTGCACAAACAGAACTAAGGAAATAAACTACTACAATTTATTATTAACGTATTTAGAAACATTAAACTTCGCGCAGAGCCAGTGGCGTGGCGTGTCCATTTTTTCTTAGTCGCAAAGCCGCGGACACGCCTAGCGTGTTCATGACCGTTTGTCTGGCGGCTCCGCTAGTTAGACACTGAAAAATGGCGTGGTGACGAATGAGTTAAGTTCGCTGTGGTTTTGGTTATCCAACCGCTTCCTTTCGTAATTGACTTATTTAAGAACACAATATTATTCATGTTTGCACATTGTCTTTCACAAGATACGTAAATCAATAGTTGTTCCGTGACACACTGATTCTACGTCACGAACGTCCTTTGGACTCTAACCTGCGTCACATGGGACCACGGCTTTCGCTGGGTCCTCTCTATATTTGGTTCGTGGTTTAGACCCGGCCTCATAGGCAGCTGTTTGACGACGTCACGGACGCAAATTACCCTCCAATCCGCTTCTCATCGGTCCACGACTTTCGCCAAGTCCTCTTTGTATTTGGTTCGTGATTGAGCTACACATACAGATGTCCAAAAACCCGTCAATAGTTCAGGACCAACCAAAATCACATTTCTTCTTTTCATATTGTGTCTTGAGCTCAAACTAAACTCTGCTAGAATATCAGCATACCTTTGCTGAAGTGGATTTTATTTGTCTTATCCTGAGAGTAACAAATACAATTGATTTCATGATTATGGTATACCTACTTGATCTCTAAGATGAAGTCGTTAATTGAGTACATGCTTTGAAAATTCAGTATCTGAAAAACCTGTAGTATTCTTCTAAAATCGACCGTTAGATCCACAGGCGGGTAAGTAACTGCGCATTATTCCAACAAAAAGGTTGTATTCTAAAAAAAAGTACGCGCAATCTTTGAGTACACAAGACGGTTCAATAAACTTAAGTTTATAAGAACTGGTAATTGTGACTTGTTACCTTCACTGCTTAATTACACGTTATCGGTCCTTTTAAAAACCTGTGTTATTGTATAAAATTAGCAGCAACCTCATTGAAGTTTCAGGTAAGATTTATTTGTTTTATTCATGATTTTATTGCGTTTTAGACGAATGTTGTCTTAAAAAATTACGTACCGTATACATTACTTATTACTACTAATTATTTAATTTAAATTTTAATCCTACTGTTCGATGTTTTTGTATGGAGGTGAAATCTTATTGAAGAAATTACATCAGAAGATCAACAGAACACGTTGGATTACCGTTTTATTTAGACAAGAAATATATATTTCTATGTAAAAAGTTGAGAATAAAGAGAAAAAAACATTATACCATTAGTTTCACTTAGTGATATAGGCATTCACTAAACTCAACCTTGTTAAGAACTTCCTAATCAAGTAAAAAGTGATTATGCATCGCTTGAACTTCTGCGAATTACTCGATAAATAACGCGATGACGTTGACAACAACATCCAAAACATTTCAATCTACTAAGTCTCATTTATAAGAAGAATATGCTGAGAGATCTGAAATTAAGAATGACGTAAAAGCGCACAATAGGGTCATTAGTTGATTTTGTAAATAAGTACTATTCATGAGGTACTTTAATTAAAGGGACACTTGTATAAAATAGTAAGAGCAAAAAATACTAAAAATATAAAATTTTACAGAAATGATGAACGAAGGAGGTCGTCTTGCTCATTGTGTGACAAACAGATGTCGTTAAATGTCTAATGCGAAAAAATATATTAAAGAAAAGTTTATTTAAGAGATGCGAAAGTTATGAGACTTATGTAAGTGCCTGGGCATTGAATGAGTATGTTAAAGTAAGGCTAATATAATAAATTATACTGGTATGACCCAGTGATATGCAGGGATTAAAGATATGTAGGTAGAAGAATGGTAACTGTTTCTACCTATGTATTTCCGCACACTTCTGATAATTATTGCTGACCGACTTTATAGATCGATAATGAAACGTCCTTGTTCCCATAAAATAACACGTGCTACAAAAAGACGGAAAGATAAATACTACTCCAATGAAGTATTCTATTAATATATTTCTATTTATATTATATGTCTATTATATTATAAAGGGTAATAAGGACCTGTGGACCGCGAGAAAAATCGGCTTTCAAAGTCGATTATTTATCAGTGTGTTAATCTAAGTTGTGAGAAAAAATCGTCAGACTACTCCTACCATGGTATTACTCGTGGAATAGTTTGAAAAAAACTATGTACACATAACTATTACAGAACTACTCCTTCCATTTACGTCGCAAGAAATTTGTCATGAACTATTTTCTCTACGATTCCGCTTTGTAACCAAAGAATGATGGCATTTCTTCCAAAATGTACGTAAATTACAAGTTGGAGTGACGTTATCATGTTGAGTACGGCTTGAAGTACAGCGAAGGCTCGTTTGTTTCGAATGTATCTACTATTCAGAAACTGTATATTCAAAGGGTGATGCCTGTACCGGCAGTCTTTAATGCAATCTTTACGACATGATATCATTAATCGCACTGGTTGTTACGCTTCAAAGTTATGATCTAATGAAATCTGCAAATATGATCTAATTTGAAAACGATGTAACCTCAAAAATGTTTTCTTACAAACTATAGTTATAGATGCTATTTCTAAAGACCGAGTTAGGTATCCCAGATTTATTTTTTATTAATATAACTAAACATTATGCCTTGGCAATTACCCCTCACCATTTTAATCCGTAAATTAAAGAGGCCTTCTATTTACTACAATTTTACGGCAAAATATTATATGATATGATTTGCTTTAAAAGTGAGAGCTCACGGAGATATCTTGTCTGTGAAGTTGGTCGATGAGGCCTGAAAGTGTTGGAGTGGAGGTCACGCACTGGAAAGCTCATCGTAAGAAGTTCGTTATTTGGTGTTTTATACTTTAGAGGACACCTTTCTCTGACAGTGAACATTTATCGTGCTGAGTTGATGAAGGAGCGACAGCACATGTGACAGAGGATGAACTGTAGAGGTATGAGTATGTTTGCATATGTTTATGTGTTATTGAAGAAGAAAGTGTGGTAGACGAGGAAGAATTAAACTGTTCGATTTGGAAAATAACTGAGTGAATAAGTGAGGAAAATGCTCTCTCCAAGAGGGGAGATTTATATGATAAGCCAGTGAAAGGTATAAGAAACACAATCATGGGAGTATGAATAGAATATAGGAGAATTTTTTTTAGATAAACTTTGGAAATATGATGAGCGTATGTAAGATAGTTGGTGAACATTGCTAGGGTAGTGCTAAGGTGGTGATGATTTAAAGACTGAAAAGTATAAATATGTATAAACAATACATGCTTAACTCATTCAGAGCCGACGACACGCCTAGCGGGTTCATGATAATTTTAATATGATAAATGATAATGACATGATAAAACAAAGTCGCTTTCTTTGTCCTTATGTCCCTTTGTATGCTTAAATCTTTGAAACTACGCAACGGATTTTGGTGCGGTTTTTTTAATAGATAGAGTGATTCAAGAGGAAGGTTTATATGTATAATAAAATCCATTAAATAGTGGAGTAGGCTATATATTTTATACCCGTGCGAAGCGGGAGCGGGTCACTAGTACACAATAATATGTTCCTGAGTGATTTTAGTCGATAGATGAGTAAATAATTTAAATATCATACAAACAACAAAAAATATTATAAATTTAATAATATATAAGTAAGTTTGAGAATCACATCATATTTAATTTACTTATTTACCAAAATATCCATATTCCGCCATAATTCCTGGTTTAAAATCACTATACTGTTGCCAGAACCTTATCTCTTTTGTTGCACAAACAGAACTAAGGAAATAAACTACCACAATGTATGTATTTAGAAACATTAAACTTCGCGCAGAGCCAGTGGACACGCGTGGCGTGTTCATTTTTTCTTAGTCGCAGAGCCGCGGACACGTCTAGCGTGTTCATGACCGTTTGTATGGCGGCTCCTATAGGTAGATGCTGAAAAATGGCGCGGTGTCGAATGAGTTACGGCATGGAGCAACTACTAAGAGGAGTGTGCCTTAGCGTGGCATTACGTGGGGGTGATACGAGGGACGCTGGATGGCGGGCGGGATGCTAAGAATCCATTTTGTGACACAAAACATAGGTATTTTCTTTCTACTTCACACGCAACATCTATTCGAACCACCGAACTAATAAAGTTAATTAAGATATCTGTGGAATGGAAAATTTTTGGTCATCCGACCGCTTCCTTACGTAAATTGACGTACATATTTAACAACACAATATTTCATGTTTGCATATTGTCTTTCACAAGATACGTAAATAAATAGACGTGCGAAACACTAATTCTACTTTCAAGCGGACTCTTAAGCCCCGCCCCAATGGACAGCTGTTTGATGACGTAACGAACGCCTTTTAGACTCAAATTTGCTTCACAAAGACAGCTTTCGGCACAGCTTTTCACAGCTTTCGGCCAGTCCTCTTTGTATTTGGTTTGGTTGGCAATAGTCATTATCTGTAAACGGTGGCACAGTTTACCACCGATCATGAGGTAAAAGTGGTTTTTGGGCGGCCAAAGACCATCACAATGCTCAGTTGACGCACAGTGGCGAAAATACACGAATTTCTGGCAAAAACCTAAAACTGTTGTTTTCTGTCGAAAAAAGGTGATTTTATAGGATAGAATTAAAAGAAAAGATTATTTTAAGTATAAAAAGACGATTTAAAGTATATTTTTTAATCACAACATAAAAAAGTCTTTACATTCACATTACATTTCTTCATCTATAAAACTTAAATCAAAACTATTCAATTTGTACCTTTTTGGGGCGTAATTTTTCTTAGATTAGTAATATAGGGGTCTGAGGATGCCATTAATCTTTCGAAAGTATCACGCATACAAACTTCCTGTTGAATTTGCGACTGCAATGTTCCCTATATTTTCTAATGTCTTTATTCTACTTTCTTGAGCATCCTCACTAAGCAGACCTATACCGATGTCTGCTGGAACCCAATATTTCACCACCGTGAATACAAATTTTGTGCAAAGTGGTGGGCATTGGATACCAAGGGTATTCGTGAACAAATGCTGCCGCTGTCTTTGCAACAATAATCCTTAAATCTATTTATTTTAATTTTTATATCCACTTGAAATCAATTTTAATATGGTGTGAAATCGATAATAATGTTGAGATTAAACCCAGTTATCTCTGATGTAATCATGGCATTCTGAAAAAGTTTCTTTGTCTGTGTTTCCATCTGTAGATGTACCTCCTCCTTGTCTAGGTTTATCAACATGGAGACTCAGTTTAACCAAAACTCTTCTTGAATGCGTTTCTTTTCTGCATTAATTATTGGTTCCAGCTCTTTGTTCGAGCGCCATTTAGAAACTTTTATTTTGTATCCTACATGTAGAATACATTCAGCAAGCCTGATCCAGGCATGCAAGGATGAAATGCCCAATTCCAAATTTTCTTGGCATAAGCCTTTGTTAAGACAATATTTAATTTTATTAATTCTTTCGAGGTCAAACCACACAAGTAGCAGCGCATGGCAGATGTGGTATTTGTGATGGCGTTGACCATCTTTCCATCAACCATTGTTAGGTATAACTGATGAGTTACACACCATTTCTCACCAACTGTAGGTATCAGAGCTTCAATCTCCTTTCTGACTCTTTCAATCTCTAATGATGAAAGAGCCCTAGTTTCGTGAGCCATTTGCAATTTCAGAGGCCTGCAATACCGCGGTGAAGACGGGCGTGGGTTTTGCCAGATGAGTTCCGTCTTTTCTTCATCTTTGTGTACGAGACGTATTGGTACAAAAGAGGTGACGAACATGTACTCATCTGTTGCCTCGCTGTCTTCAAACTTTTGTTTGTACTGGGAATGACACCCGGAACCATCACAACCCCATTTTGATATCAAGCAAAGGTTCTTTAGTTTTGTTTTCGTGAATAGAGTTTATGACATCCTTAATGGAATCCAGTAGCCTTTCTGTGGTATGATTCACTAAGTTTTGTAGTGGCACCTCAGCCATTGTGTCCGTGCATATTATTCCTAATGGATAGCACTTTTTCTTAACCTCTGTCACAGATTCGTAATTGGGAAATAAATTACACGATGTTTCCAATGCAGAACTTCTAAACAAATTATACACATGTTTTGACACTGTTCCTTCTATTACGATTGACAACGCCCTTTCAGCGGACATTGTTGCATGTCCTGGAGGTAAGAGAGATGTCTTATCAGTGGACTGTGAAGTGATCTCTTTAATGGCCTTGGACTTTTCTACTTCGCCAGTTGCTCTAAGGCTCATTTGAGCTGCGTATGCCAGCTCCACTGGAGTGTAATTCTCGCGAATTTCCTTGGTTTTTTGGCGTTTAGACCTTTCCGAACATTTTTCAAAATCTTTGTTTGGACGACCTCCAGAAGCACTTCGTTTCATTGGTTTCGTATTGGGTATGGAAAACACCAAACAAGTATCAAACCAATCTTTGTTTCTCTCCAAGCATCTGTCAAAGTTCCTATGACAACAGTCAAGCTTGTTCTTGTAAATATTCACAAATCTGCTTAGCAAACTTCGAGCATCTGAAGACAATTCGCTGTTAATGGTTGCCGCTACCATTTCACAAAGATGCTGCATTCGCTCGGAATCCTTTTGAGATTTGCTACCTCTGTAGAACTGGGCTAAAGTTCTTCTGCTCAAAGAAGTTTCGTGGGCAGACGAGCCTGAAACATCAATAAAAGTATCAATGAGTAACATATGGGAAGATTAATTCCCAAAGCGGCCTTCAACACTTAGTCACCTCTTAAGTCACGCAAAGGAAATTGCAGTTAGGTTCTTATAGTTAAAGTTACAGACTAGTCTATTCCAAACGAATGTGGAATGATATTTCAATACGTTCCACCATACAATCGCTTCAGTTTGGTTGCTTCATTAATTTTACTTATCCTTAATTATTATTGTATTGAAATTTTGTTAAATTATGCGTTGAAATTTAATTGTTATTATATATTAATTATGATATTTGAGTGGATTCCAATAAACATTTAATTATTATTATTATTACGTTTACAAAAAGACTTACCTCCAGGAGTGCAATCACTTATTGAGGAACGATTTTGCGTAGTGCCATCACCGTCACTCGTATTTCCTGATGAAAGAAAAATATAGCTACTTTTAACTTTCATAGATACTATACTTACATACAGAATAATATGACTTTTGGTGGTTAATGTTATAAAATACACATTTTATTAGTATTTTTGGTGAAATATACATTTCCTTCATCTGTTAAGTAAAGTAATAATATACGAACTTTGTTAAACCGTATCGCTTCGTCGCACTTGAAATTATTTTAGTCTTATAGTCTGACGTGTAGGCTTTACTTTGAAGTATAATTCAATGCTGGATATTATAGGAAATGATACTTTTAGTCTAATCATAAAATATTTTTCTATGAAATTCCCATTACAAAGAACGTGACGTGATACAAACTAAATACAACATTTAAATTATTTCAAAATAATAAATAAGGTAAGTACTAACCTTCAAAACAAGAATCCATGATAACAACTGAAAACACACTTAGTAACACTTGAAAATAAAACACTAGAATATCACGTTAAAAAGCATAAAACACATCCGCCGTTGACAAGTCGAACTTTGGTCTGATGTAATATGGCTAACGGGCACATAAAAAGCCCGAATCCTGCGCAGGTAGACGGCCCGGTCTATTGTTTGTTGCAGTATACAATAGAAAAGGAATTTCGGAAACTTTTTACATTTGGAGTTTTTGCCATGTTTTTAGTGAATTTCGCCAGTGTGTGACGGTCAGTCGTTTGACTTGATATAAATTCAAATGTTATGGTGGTATCAGTTCTAGAATGTGGATGTCTGAGTGTTGGTTTGGTAGACAGCTTATGCGTGTAATACAATCACTACATTAATTTAAGTGCGTACTTCCTGGTGGGTCGTGATTGCACTGACAGCTTTAGGATATCACGGAGTGACCGCCAGGACTATGAAGATTCACCATGGCTTTTCAAACTCTTCATGAATGACTGTGTCAATGAGTAGTATAAAAATAGTTATGGACTTCGAATTAGAGTTGAGAGAATGAGTATGATATTGTACGCTGACATAAGCGTTTCGTCACTGGCAGATAACTTATAGATCATACTCGTATAATCGAGGTTATAAAACACGTATACGACTTCAAAAAAGTGACCAAAGAATGTAGAGTTGCAGAGCAAATGTGTTACTACTAACTAAACTCTTGGAGTATAACGTCGTGTATGCTTAACAAGGAGGCAATGTCTGTCAGTAGCTTCGAAAATGAATTAATGTTATCAACAATTAGTACTATAAAACAATTTAATGCTCCGCGATTTAATCTAAGCAACGTTAATTGATCGCGATGTAGTAGTTTTTCTCGATTCTTTACATATTGTTTTGGCATATATAAATATACCATTATTTATAATAAAAATACATTTACGAAATGCATCGAATACTACGGTGAAGGAAAACATCGTGAGACAACCTACCTGTTCCCCGAACAGGTAATAGTTAGTGCTTGTATATGTCGACATGGCTTACCACCTGTCACATTGAGTACTATCTGGTCAACACGAGGGTTCGAGGTGGCCATAGAATTACTACCTTCGCAATGGCGGAGATGGAAACCTGAACTGCTCACTACCGCGCAAGGGTTAATGGTCGTGAACGCGTTTCTTTTTTGTTTTGGCGTTTAATATTTAGTATAAATACAAACACGCCGACAGATTTTCTAAAAAATTCATTTTTCTTCTATGTGATCAAGAAGTTCGAGAAACTCAGTAGGTACCTATTAAAAAAATTGTCTGATCTCTCAAATTGATGAAAACATTGTAAACAAATGCTTTTAAATATTAAAATACGATAAATGGATTATGGATATTCCATTATCGTATAAAAATACGATAATGGACTGCTGGACGTAGACCTCCACAAGATTAAACCACAAAACACGATCACTCGTGGCCCTCAGCCAACCAGTACCAGCGACCTTTTTCAGGTCATCGGTCCATCTAGCAGGCGGTGTAATACACTACGTTTACCGAGATGCGGTCGCCATTCGAGAACCGCATTACTCCAACGGTCGTCGGTTCTGCGACAGACGTGACGGGCCCACTGCCACTTCAGCTTGTAACATCGATAGACAATGTCTACAACTTTGGTTCTCTGCCAGATAATCTCGTTGCGGACTCTGTCCCTTACTCAGCATCGAACGTTCCATTGCTCGCCGAACGACATGTAATCGGTGAGGCCGCCCGACTATCATGTTCCACGTCTCGGCACCGTATGTCATTACAGGCAGGGTATGCCAATAAATGAATGCTACGTTCAAAATTAACGTCTAATTAAGGTCCACTTAATGTGAAGGGCACTAACTGTCACTTCGATAAATTAACAGCTTTTATAAGAAAACTAGTATTAGAGATGGAGTTTACGCTGCACACGAATTGAAAAGTATTCTAGGTTTTCTGGGGACTTCATTGCATTTTATATTGCATACTTACTTTTTATGTTATGATGCTTTTAAGCTCTTCATTAACATTTTAAGCTCTTCTAGTAAAATCTGGAAGCACCTGGTAAAATCATTTATGTTACTGATCCTGTAGCAAAAATAGCGGTAGTTCCCATTTGTTCTATGGAACTGTGACGTAATATAACTGTCGCCACTTTTTCTTCCTTTTAGTTCTATGATAGGACTATTGGAAATAAAAATGGCCCAATAGTTCTATAGGACAACAACAGAACAGTAAAAGTTTATTTTACTATATTGATGTATTATTGTCTTTGTACTTGAAAAGTATTTGTCATTATTGAAATATACATTCATATTACAATTGTTATATTTCTATGTGATAAAATTTCTTATCTGTAGCAAGCAAGCAAGACTTTGATTTCAACTTAGATTTGTTCATTAATTCAAATTAAATTCTCCGGAAATGACTGTAATTATAGGTAATCATACATTTGAGCAATTAAAAAACGAATTAAAAGCACCACGATCATTACACAAACTTGTCATAATTGTTCTATATAACTATTGGGCCATTTTTATTTCCAATAGTCCTATCATAGAACTAAAGGGAAGAAAAAGTGGCGACAGTTATATTACGTCACAGTTCCATAGAACAAATGGGAACTACCCAAAAATAGTAGGCGAAGAAATTCTATTTATATTTCATAAAAGCCTTTATAAAAACCGAAGCATTGTATGATTGAATTGGATGGCAAATGGCAAGAAATTGAAGAATGTGTAAAACTTGGAAGTGTGCGAAAAACGCAAAATATGAGGTAGAATTTGAAAAGAGACTAAAAATGTGCATAAAAATGGTAATAAAAATACGAAAGAAATTTTTGGTGCTACGATTGAAGCCAAACGACCTTATGTTCATATGCATACCAAATATTATGTCTTTTTAAGTCAGGTATGTGGTGTAAGAAATGGAAGACCGTGCATGGGAACATGAAATTATGAGTAAGATGCGAGAGATCTGTCAGGATGGTATAAAGTGATAGATCGATAGTTTTATTGTCCATTGGTGTTGGACTGTAGCGTAGAAACGTGAATATCCTTATACATACTTTCTCTCCGGTTGAATTAATACCTCGCTGATCGTTGGAATTTATTCTTTTGCGATATTCCGTACATCAGCAGCTCACTAATAAAAGTTCAAACTGTTTCTGATTTTGATCTTTTATTTTACGATGCAACTTACATTTTTTATGATAATGTAATAAGGGCACGTGTAAAATGTGTGCAAGATAATAAATACTGTGGTACCGTACAGCAAATCACATATAAAACGGATAGTGCTGATCTCCCCTTTACTTTGACAATTTTCACTGACATATTATGTATAAAACTCTTAATAAACAGTTACACAAGGAAAGACCGCGTCACATCGAGATGAAAATCAAAAAAATGTTTTATGCATTAAAGTATCAAAAATTTTATAATACAAATTGCTGTCGTAGGTATTTATCGTCCAGTATAGGGAATTGTCAGAATTGCGAAAATATTAATAGGCTATTTGACACTAATAAAAATATGTTACTAAATGTGGTCATCCTATTAGGTAATAATATAAAAAACCATATTTAGCTCTATTTTATCCGAAAATATTTAATGATTTTGCAAAATAAACATAATAAATTCATATATTTTTTTTGAATTTCTTCCTTCACAAGAACGCTCTGCGATTGGCTACGCCTCGCGTGACGTCACAGGCAAGTAAACATTGTTTATTGTTATGCACTTAGTGTGATTTTATCGTATTTCCATCGTTTCTTGTACTATTTTTACTAGAATTCCGCAGGACACTATTAACCAGTGATATAAACAATAGTATTGGCTGTCAAAATGGACAAGAATTTTGTACAAGTCGACAATAGAAATCTACCTAAGATGACGCATTTATGGTTGCACTTTTCTTTAAAAATAACTCTGATTATTATGCTGCAGAGCTCAAAAATATAAAAGATGGTATGTAAGCATCTAAGTATTTATCTATAAAGCTACTTTTTATATTAATTTCCGTCGCTGTTTCACAAAATATATAGAGATCCCGCCACATAAATTGGCAGTAGCCAAACTTGGAACTAAATTTGACGTTTCCGCCATTGCGTGTTATTTTGTATGAAAGGTAAATTTAGTATTACCAGCGTTATGTTTTTTGCCCACTCTTTGTAATTTTTATGTTTGTTAAGGGTGATTATAATAAATTGATTTCCGGAGTTTCTTGTTAGTTCTTCTCCAAGCTAGGGTCTCCGCTGATCTAACCTCGGTAAAAAATATGTAAAGACAATGCTCAGTGCCATGTTTGAAATAGTTTTTTTAATTTATACTTAGATCATAAGATAACTTTCAAAGACAGCTTGTGATATTTATAATTTTGAATATATCATGGCAGTGGAATCAAAGGTGCTTTATTCTCCTTCTCTCTTTCACAAAATGAGTAAACCTTTGATATGATTTCTCTGGCAGCACTTCTGATAGTTTTCTGCTCCATTTTAAACGGTTTTACCACGAATAATGAATTAAATCGAATCAAGCACAAACAGTAAACAACAACAAAATAACACGCAATGGCGGAAACGACAAATTTAGTTCCAAGTTTGCCAACAATATCGTCACGAAAATCTGAGATGCAAGAGTGGCTAAGAAGCAAAAATCTTTATTTTGAGGATAGCTGGACAAAGCCACTTTTTACCGTTTACCACGTTAGGCGATAGGGATCATAATTATTGTTAAGGAAAAACTGGCACACTGCTCACTTTCTTTGTAATCTTTATGTTTGTTAATTATAAAAATAATAATCTTTATTGTTGTTATACTTAGATCATAAGATAACATTCAAACAGAGCTTGTGATAGGGCCTATTTTAAATAAACATATTTTGACTTTGATATATTAATTTGAGTTTATAGCTCTGCAACCAAAGACTGTTACAAATAAAACCTATAATGTATCGAGCCGTATGGCACAGTGAGTGCTAGTTTTGGCGTGTTTACTGGTAACACTGAATTACGCGACTGTGGCGACGCCCCCAACTGCCAATTTATATGGCGGGATCTCTAGGTTATGTTTATTAATCCCCTTCAAATAGTGCACATGCAAGAATAATAACATGGTCAAGTACACAAAGTATATTTAAATTAATTACTGAATGTTGCTTAAACATATGGAATTCTCTGATACGCCTTATTACACACTCTATGTGAATCCGCAAACTAGCTATTATTTTTGTTTGTCGTACTTGATCTTAGTGTTTACCTGCCTGTGACGTCACGCAGATCATAGAGATCCCGCCACATAAGGTGGCAGTAGCCAAACTTGGAACTAAATTTGACGTTACCGCCATTGCGTGTTATTTTGTATGAAAGGTAAATTTAGTATTACCAGCGTTGTGTTTTTTGCCCACTCTTAGTAATTTTTATGTTTGTTAAGGGTGATTATAATAAATTGATTTCCGGAGTTTCTTGTTAGTTCTTCTCCAAGCTAGGGTCTCCGCTGATCTAACCTCGGTAAAAAATATGTAAAGACAATGCTCAGTGCCATGTTTGAAATAATAGTTTTAAGAGATTCGCGATTTATACTCATGATATAAGATATAAGGGTGTGTATAAGATTGATTGCAGCTGTGGGAAATCCTACGTCGAACACACTAAACGGTCTATTGCGGACAGAGTGAAGGAACACATAATGTATGTAATATATAATAAGAAGGATAAGTCCCGTTAATTATTAATCATGTTTGAAATAGTTTAATAAACATATTTTGACTTTGATATATTAATTTGTTTTATTTGAGTTTATAGCTCTGCAACCAAAGACCGTTACAAATGAAACCTATAATGTATCGAGCCGTATGGCACAGTGAGTGCTAGTTTTGGCGTGTTTACTGGTAACACTGAATTACGCGACTGTGGCGACGCCTCCAACTGCCACCTTATGTGGCGGGATCTCTATGGCGTCCGCCATTACAGAAACGGCGTTTTTCGCGCGAATATTGTAATTTAAATTTTAACTCAATATTTTACGGAAAATACTGCAAAATTTGCAGAAATATACATGTGGTGTATTAATCATATACCAACGAATAATTTGAAACAATTTTTCAAAATCAGTCAAATAGCATATTGTCCCCATACCCCTCTGTGGGTTACTTAGGCATTTGAAAAGCAGACTTTCACTGCTGTGTCCATACTGGATTCATAGTAACTATTGTTAAGTTTGCTCAGAATTAACTAACTGTAAAAACTGAGAGAAGTTGGCATATCAGGAAAATTTTAGGTGGCATGACAAAGTATGTTGTTTTAACGTCTTAATTCCTGCCAGTTATCCACGCTCTGATCTTGTATACCTGATAGATGATCAGTATCCCTGGATCAGGTTAGATCGTTCCAAACAGAAGATCCGTCGGTGAGCTATTGAGAAGTTTGTTAGGAGTGACATTGATATACATATAATGGGAAAGGGAACGCGGGGAAGCGGTTGATAGTAGATGGTCGAAAGATATATACGGGAAAAGGTGAAAAGCTTGGAAGTTTACGTAGGTGTCGGCGTAAGAAAAGGAATAACGAGCAAATAAGGAAAATACAGAACAAGGATAACCTTAGAGCTATAACAGCCGAGTGTGTTTGTGTTCTCAATGAAGGGAAATCATTTTAACTGCTTATATTGTACGCACGAATACTTATCTATATTTTATATATCAATTACATTCTTCTTTTTATCATTATCACTTTACCCTGTCTGAAAGACTATTGTTTCTAACATACGTTGTAATTCTAATGAATTCTACAGACAGGGCCCTTACTCCACTAATTAACGTTGACAGCCACACAATTGCGTCGCTACTGCGTTACTTCTGCGTCTCGGGTGTAAAAGTGGCACTCTGCTAATATTTTGATCTGCCACAGTTGTGCCTCAATGGCGCTTCAGTGGTGCTTCAGTGGCAATTTAAGTATAGAAATGTCAAAACTGGAGTACCAAATATAAGGCTGTTGAACTGACATTGACGGACGTTGGGTTAGTGGAGTTGCTGCAGACGCAGTAGTACTTCAGATGTAGTTCGATAGCGCTTCAGTGGCCAAAATTTGTTAGTGGAGTGCCTAAAGTGTAAAATGGCCACTGAAGTATTACAGTATCGAAACTGAAGTAATATTGTGGCTAAAATGAATTAGTGGAGTAAGGGTCCAGTACAATCTCAAACAGATGACAGCACACCTATCCATTTACGTTCATAAACAGGAAAAGGTAGATAGAAAGTTCTGAAGAATTTTGAATGAAGAACAAATATAGGAAAAGCTCTCTTCAGCTGTTAAAGAATCAATAACTAAAACTCATCCTTATAATTCTACTGAGGTTGTTAAACCTCTAATATAATAAAATTACAATAATTGCATCAGCAATTTGTAGAATCTTTTTTTATATAAAATTTAACTCCAATGTCCACTGGACGAGGTTATTGATTCATTTACAGAAAGAAAGTGCTACGAGTAGATCAAAAGCAACAGCATATTTAGTTAAAGCTAATGTAACCCTAATTATCCAAGCTTATAGAAGCTCATATTGAAAGTAATAAAAAAAGTATACCAATGCGATGGCAGAAAGTTATTCATAATATCAACGGAACAACTATAGAGATACTCGTACCAATCGTTAAAAAAATCGTTCTCATTAACGTACATAATTCACACCTAATAAGGGTGAGGGGAAACATCTTAAAGAAATCGATCGATCCCTCACGACTGGTAAAAGCCATACTTATCACGTTGGGTGCTGTCTATCTACTGGCACGCTGGCTTTTAGGGTCTCATACCAAGAAAATATACTTACTTTGAGTTGATCATAAGGAAGAGTTTAGTTTCGTTTTACCAGCGGCACTCTTCTCAACGCCTATTAAGAGTATATCACTACATAGTATAAAACAAAGTCGCTTTCTCTGTCCCTATGTCCCTTTGTATACTTAAATCTTTGAACGGATTTTGATGCGGTTTTTAATAGATAGAGTGATTCAAGAGGAAGGTTTATATGTATAATAACATCCATTAAATAGTGGAGTAGGCTTTATATTTTATATCCGTGCGAAGCCGGAGCGGGACAACTGTCTATAAAGCAAGCTACAGTTTTAGCTTCTATAAAGTACGTTAACATGAGCAAAGTTGACTGTGTTAAGTCACAAATATTCCAAATCAGTTATTCATTTTAAATGGTATAATAGATTGCTGAAGTGTTTAATTAGTAGCTACCTTCATTAACCAATGTTCTAAAAAGGAAAAATTGAATAGTTAATTATAAGTGGCAAATGTTTATTATTTTAGACATAGATGAGCACACGACAGATGATGGACGTATATTAATCATGGCCGATACCCTTTATAGGTTCACTTGTCACACATTGAACCAACTTTACTCTTACAGATAGTCCTCACACATCAAAATTACTTTTCATCATAAATACAGTTCATATCATCTCTTACTGCTGTGTATGTATAGGCCTTTCGTCGCTTACGTTTGATAATATTGGTAGTGGTGATATGATAACCATTTCATTTCGTAGTCGCTATAGAATGCCATAAGGAAGTGAGCTCAATTGATGTCCCAGTTTTACAAAATAATTGTTCAATTTTAATATATAAAAGTATAACTTTTACATATAATCGACAAATAAATAAGTCTAGAAAAAAAAGAAGTTGACAACAAGAACTACCGAAGTTAAATCCTGTTGGCATTTAGTGACATCAGCTTGCTTATCTATTGCATATTTATAACTAAGTTTGCTCCTGCTCCATTATATTTAGGCATGCTAGAAATATGTCCAATGGTTACATTTTATCAAATTCCCAGATCAAAATAGGGCGAGATACATATGTTTAAAATTCATGTATTTATTTGCATTAATTCCAGTACGGATGAGGACGCCCGTCAAGCGATGATGCTGGGCGGCGGCAAGATCAAGGAGATCCAGGTGAAGCTGCTGCTCAGCTCGCGCTCCGAGATGCACAAGGTGATCGAGGCAGCGCGCACCGCCACCGCCGCCCTGGCCGTGCCCGCCGCCCCTGCAGCGCCCGCGCCGCCCGTCATCAGCCCCGCACTCGCGCCCTTCGCTGCGGCCCTAGGGGGAACGCCCGCAGCGCATCTGCAGGCGCTCGGCATTCCCGGACTGGGCGGAGTCGTAGCAGAGCCACCGCAGCCGGCCGTCATCGAGCCTCCGACGCCCATGCGCGGCAGCCCCCACAGCGACGAACGCGACTCCGAAGACAGGGATAACAGAGAGCGCGACAGATCCAGGCGACGCCGCACGCGCTCCAGGTCACGCTCAAGGGAGCGGAGCAGGAACAAGCGAGAGCGCAGAGACCGCTCCAGGTCACGGGAGCGCCGCCGCCGCGACAGGAGCCGCAGTCGGGAGAGGAGGGAACGCAAGCGGAGGGACGGCGACCGCAACGGCGGCGGAGTGGAAAGGCCGCCGCGCAGGGCCTCGCCCTCGTACGGACCCCCGGGCAGGGAGCACGCGGACGCCGACATGATGCCCCGGCAGGAGGTCGAGCGCAAGAGGCATTCGCAGAACGCGATCGACGACGCCGCGTGTTGCGTGGCCATCCGCGGTGCGCCCAACCACACCTCGTACGGCGACGTGCGGCGCTTCTTCCCGTTCCTGATCGACAAGCACGGCATCAAGATGATCAACGACCCCATGGGGCGCCGCACCGGCACTATCTTCGTGCGGTTCTGCGAGGCGCGCTCCCGCCACGCCGCCTTGCAGCGCAGGGAGCCCACGCTCAAGGGGCAGCGGGTCACCGTGGAGCCCCTCGACGAGCAAGAGTTCGAGGCGGCCGTCGACTCCTTCCTGCCTTTCAGAGAGGAGAACGACACCGCCACTCCCAACCAGAGCTCTCTGCTGCCCTCGCCGGAGCAGCGCTCGCCGCCCATGGAGCCCTTCACGGTGCTCCAGGTGTCGCAGCTGGCCCACTTCATCCAGGAGCAGGACGTGATGAAGGCTTTCAGCGACTTGGCTCTCCTTTCCATCACTCTGAGCGACTGTCGCAACACGAGGACGCGCATCGCGCTCGTGCAGTTCGCCAGACCCGAGGACGCCTGCGAAGCGCTAGGCCGCGGCGATAAGCTCACTCGCGGGAGGAACGTCCCCGTGCTGACGCCGCTTGCGGCCGCCATGGCCACGCCCGCCAACGCCCCTATGCCCCCGGCCGTGAACAACAGCATGAGTCAGCCGCCTCTGCTGGCCCCCCAGCCGACGCCCGTGACGCGCGACCCTCGCCAGCGGAGGAACCAAGAGATCACCAACGGCAACGCCAAGCCTCCCACCACGGGGGTCCCGCTGATGCCCGTGGGCAACACGGCACCGTTTGCGGCGTGGCCCTCCATGCAAACTCAGCAAATGCCTCAACCTCTGATACCTAACCAGCCGCTGCAGAAGCCGTTGCTGCAGAACGCGATCTCGTCCCCGGTCCTGATCGAGGACGACGACGACGACATGGCTCCTGACTGCGTCCTCATGAAGGGCCTGCCGCGGGAGACCACCGACCGCACCGTGGTCGAGTTCCTGGCGGACAGCGGGGCGGTGCCTTCGCGGATCCACCTCATGTTGGACCCAGTGGGGGCGCCCTCCGGGGACTGCTTCTGCGAATTCCGCTCGGCGGCGGAGGCGAGGCGCGCCGCCACCTGCCACGGGAACACGCTGCACGGCAGGCGGATCACGCTGGACCTGGTGGGGCGGGACGTGGTGGAGGCGGCGCTCGAAGGGCCCAAGCCCAAGAGCCAGGGGTCGGGGCCCCTGCTGCGCAACGGCGACGACATGCCAGATTCGCCTGAGCCCCTGCTGGACGATCCTCCGTCCACCTACGAGCCTCCACGGATGTTCTCCTCTTACCGCGGAAGAGGTGCGCCGCGCGGAGGATACGCTCCCCGTGGAGGTTACGATAATTCGCGTGGCTACGATGCGCCGAGAGGCGGCTACGAGCGAGGTGGGTTTGGCGGCGGTCGCGGCGGCTACGAAGGGAAGCGGGGCGGATACGACGGACCTCGAAGCGGTTTTGATCGCTCTCGGGGAGGCTTCGACGGCCCTCGTGGGGGGTACAACGGCCCCCGTGGCGGATACGACGGCTCCCGTGGTGGTTACGACGGATCTCGCGGCCGGGGCTTCGGCAGGGGGCGCGGCTTCTCTCGAGGCAGCAGAGCGACGAACGACTTCGCGCCCAGAGAGTACCCGCCCAAGGATTTCTCATCCAAAAATAAGTCCGAGGAATTCGGCCGCTCGGCGGGGGGCAACAGCGTCGTGGAGACGGTGCAGGACCCGGCGCTGCTGGACTTCGGCGCCCCCGGGTGCGTCGTGAGCCTCGAGAACGTGCCGTTCCGCGCCACCGTGGACGACATCCTGCAGTTCTTCAGCGAGTTCGAGCTGTCGCAGGACGACGTGATCCGGCGGTTCAACGAGCGCGGGCAGCCCACGGGCGACGCGCGGGTGGCCTTCCGCACGCCCTTCGACGCGCAGCGGGCGGTCGCCGCGCACAACTTCGCCTCCATCTACGACCGCAAGATCTCGCTCACGCTGCTATAGCCTCGCGGCACAGACGATTGACTCGTGTAAATATTCGTGATGTTCATTAGTGAGTGAGATTACGGTGTGTGATTACTGCAAGTGATAGAAGTAAGACGTTTGACGAAGTTTTGTATATAGCGTAAACCCAGTAAGGTTGTTTGGTAAGGCCATGTTTGCTTCAGCTGCAATAATATAGTGTATGGAGTATACATATCTCTAAAACAGAAAGATTGCATGAAATGAGACTCACTTGTCGATAAATATTCCATCATAGTGTGCAATGTAGGAGCTTACTGTCTTTAAAAATATTCTTCGAATTATTATCTTTCAACTGTCTAATGGTATTTAAATACGTGTTTAGTAATGCAGTCCATTTATATAGGTTCCCTTTATTAATATTAAAGGGATTACACGTTTATTAAATGCTAAAAAGGAGGAAGATGAGTGTAAATTTTCAGTGTTAATTAAAACTGTTTAAGTTTTTCAACTCTGAAAGAATAACCAATGATAAGTGTAATATCTATTTAACGTATCTACGTTGAAAAAAGATAAATTTTAGTTTAGATCCTAGCATTTGACACTCATATGATGGAGTTTATTGCAAACAGTCAAACCACTTTAATTTAGTTCTTTTGTACTTTAGTGTAAGTTACCTGTATTTGTTAGGATTTCCTTATTATATGCTGATTAATTTCTTACTACGTAGTAAGAACATGGAATAAAATGATTTAAAAATATTTCTTACTTTCAATTTATTTCCAATCATACCTTATATTAAGAATATGCTGAACAATATACATTAACATATGCATTCAGAAAATATGTCCTTACATTAGTAATACTCAACATGCTGGGACGAAGCTAGAACATTGGTGAGAGTATGCTAGGTCATCACCCAATTTCCACTGAACTCTAGTCCCTTAGTTTCCTCTCACGACATGCCGGGAAGATAGATTTTGTGTCATTACTAACACAAGACTGAATGTAAAGTACGAATGAACAACAAAAATAAGGTAAAGAAAACATTAACAATATATATAAAATCATGTTTATTCCTGTCCAGATATGAATATTTACATAATAATACATCTGACAGTAAGGACCGTCGAAATAGTAAGTAATACTCAGAACAGATTACAAACAATATCAAGCAAAATTCAACCTAATGTTAGTTCAACATACTCGATTGAAGTTGCAGTCATGCGTAGTATTTACTATTTCAACAGTTTCGACAAATAAACAATAATAATATACTTTAACAGCCGAAGAAATACCAAACATTGTTAACTAGCTAGCGATTATATACACTTATGCTTTTACCTAAATGCAACTGGGCATGTATAAGTGAAAAAAAACTCGTGAAATTATCGACTCAAATTTCGTCAAGCGAAAAAATACCAAATGAAAAAATCAGCACATAAGTCACATATTTATAAGAAAAAAAAAATTAACAACAACTCGACATACCCAGTTATATGTGATTTGCGTAGCGTATTACATAAGTATTAATTTAAACCTAATCTACACATTTATTGTTCAAATTTCCATCCCTGACAAGGTATTAAATACTTTGCTTTAACATTACATTTGATACTTTCCCGTCATTGAAATGGATTCATTACTTAATAATAAATACAAAATATATTATGTTAAGTTGGATGATACAAAAAATATTCTATTGACAACAATGACAAGCGACAAAGTATTAACGTGTCAATTGTTAGACACTAAATTTGCATTAGTGTCTCAAATCCAGATTACGAGATTCATTTTTTCCAAAAAATATTATTTTTTGCATGAAAAAACGATCATAGCTTTACTCAATTGAGTATCATCAACCTTTTGTATCCAGTGAAGTAGATGTAAGATAGTAAAGTAAGTATATAGAGCCACAAAGTTTTCTGACCCGGTGATAGCATCGCTGCTGTCGCCTTAATTGTTGGCGGTTTAAAATTTTACGAATTAAGTGCATACTTCAACTAGTAGTTCTTAATTTGGCCACCGAGTCAGTTAAATTTGTCGCACTGTTGCGGTAAATCAGAAATGACGTAGTGTCTTACAAATTAAATACCTAACACCAAAAAGTAAATGCCCTTTTTATTATAGTTTAAGCTACTATTCAGAGGTTTTTTTTTGTCATATTTACGATTTACACATTTCAATATTGAAGCAGATTGTTGGAAATATAAAATGTTTAAATAGCAATATTTCCGGGCATCTCTTAAAAACATTTAACAATATTAACTAATAGCTGCATTAGTGTAACAAAAGTGTCCGCTGTTCTTACGTTAAGATACATAGGATACCAATATACTGCAAAAAAATACATTATACAGAAAATAATAGGATTTTTTTTTCTAATCTCAAAAGCAATAAAGTTACTTAGAACAATATAATGTTGCTCAGTTTAGAAAAGTCTGTAACTAACCCCGTAGTTTCTGAGATGGACACTTGAACATCGTACCATTTCACCCTACATGGTTGACGTTCGTTTAGGTTATGTTATATAAATATATAAGAACTTTTTTTAATTCACAACAATAGTTAAACTTACTATAAGCATCATGCCAATGTTAACAGAATAGTTTTGTTGAAAATGCTGTCAAATGAAAGTTACATCCTTTTTAATTGTTTCCTATTGGTCAATTTAAATTTCAGTGTCATGATGCATTTTATAGAGATACAAGTCAGACAAATATTTTTTTATGTTAAGATAATTTTTTTAATATTTTTTACCATTGAACTTATACTAATTTTCAGGGAAATGTTGAAAGTGATTTCGGTTCTTTAAAATATGATTTTGCGTAACTGTTTCCTCATTTAAGAAACCCTGTTTATTACTTGTGTTTCGACTTACAACCTAGGTTAAAATTTTCATAACAGAAACCCGACTAAGCAAAAGCGATCTTTGGACAATATAATATTTAAAACTAAAACGTTACACCTACAATAAATGTCTGGTATAGACTCGATATTTTGATACAAACAATCAATTTTAAGTAAATGCGACTTCAAATTTAACTGAACTTGACAAATACGAATATTTTTTCCAAAAAACAATTTAAAACGTATTTATTAGTACAGTAAAGACTAAATTTAATTCCGAACACAAAACCAACAGTTTTTTTTTATGTATAAATGCAAAACCGTCCAATAAATGCATTTGTTCTATCTATATATCTATGCCAATATGAGAGACTAGCCCAGACAATGGCTTTCCTAACTATCTTAATCATTAACACATTTTATGTTTTTATAAGCAGGTAGAGTCGGCGGTATAGAATTTATTGGTTCTGCTATTCAAAAGCAAAAGATACTTAAATTTGTTCTGTTTTTTTCCAATAAATACCAAATATAGGTAAATAGAATACTGGGTTATAGTTTTTTTTATATATACCCAAATAGGTAATAATACTCCTTAAAATTAAGTCGCATAAATTTATAATGTTACATCAATACGTAAATACAAAACTTAAAAAAACTGGATAAGACTTCTGTCTTAAAAAATAAGTATTTAAATTAGATTATCATACTATTTTTGTGTATAGCATACTAATAGCATTAAATAAAAAAATATATGTTGCGACACTCGTCGTAAATAACATTTCGTTATCAATAACTAATCTAAATAAATATATCTTCTTCTACGAAAAATGGAAATGTTCATACTATACACACGGAGTGAAAAAAAGCATATTTTCATAAATGAAACTTGAATGACATGTGCACACATTAAAACATAACGATTTTCAGTGTTTTTTCTATGTAGCAAATTTAAATATTCATAAATCTAGAATGTTCATTAGAATACACATATTCGCTATCTATTAAGGAAATATCGCTGCCTGCTACCCTTAAAACTTTAATATTAACAGAATTTCGTCTAAATTAATTTTCTTCATTATGTTGGCTTCAATTAAACTTATGTAAACTTATCGAAAGTAAAATTGACAATTTATTTTATAAACGTACAATTTATTATAATCAAATTAAGTACCGACATAATTACATCATTAATTACCTCGCAGTAAACACGAAAAGATATTTTACTTTTTATCTATTATGAATATGTAAGACAGATTTCATTTATGTTACTACTAATAATGCCCTGATAATAGTAATTTAATAGTGCAATAAAATATGACAAAATGCTTTGTATATTATAGTTATATCGATTACGAAGTTTTTAATGAAAATAGGCTTTTCAATTACCTATTGTCACATTGAGTACGATCTGTACAACACGTGGTTTCGAGGTAGCCATAGATTTACTACTTTCGCAATTGCGGAGATGGTCACGCGAGCCTCTGACTACCTGTATGGTTAATGGTCGTAAAAATGTTTGTTTTGTTCAATTACCTTATACAAGTATTGTATATATTACTTTACATACATCACGCTAGTAATAATCTCTTAACTAATAATATGTCATAGAAATAATGCTAATAACATATCATAGAGATAATGAACGAATAAGGCACTAAAACTTCATTCGTTAAAAACTTAACATTTTAGACAACCATACTATTTATTTTCGTTTCTTATAGCCAGGTGCCAAGTCTACTATTGCGTTTTAGCAAAATCGCAGTTCAATTACACTTCAGTAACGCCGTGAAGTTGTTAGTGGAAAAGAAAAATTGACAATTTTCGGCATTTTTAAGACGCCATTTTTAGTGGAGTTTTTATTACATAAGTATGCTATAGTATCTTGAAATTAATGTGTTTGACTATCAAATACAATAAATGTTCAACATAATAGCTATTAATTTACTTACATCGTTTCCATTATGACTGACCATTAAGCAGAAATGTTAATACGTAACATTAGTTCAATGAGGCGTCAAAATCAAGGCTATTTCGAATAGTTTAATACTGTCCATTTGTGGGCATTAAAAAAGATCAATTTTGAAAATACATATATCGAAGTTATACTTATATAATCCGCGTAAAAATTTGAAAAATTTGGACAGTTATTGATATTTATTTTAAAAGGTATTATTTGGTTATTTAATATACACAATAACTCCCGTTTTCTTTTAAAATGAATAAAAATTGCCTCCCAAAAATATAAAAACTTATTTATAATAACTAATAGAATGTTGTTATATACATAATAACAACACTAATTCTTAAAAAACTGTAGGTGGTCAATTTAGAATCTTATTTTCATTTATAATTCTTTAAGAGCCGTCATATTCAACATCTCGTAATATTCTCAATGTTAATACTATTAGATAATATTTGTATGCCAGGGTTGAGTATGGATAAGTGCTTTTCAAATTAATAACATTGTCATTCACACTTAAAATACGAGATAATTTTACAAGTACTACTTCGATTACGATACAATGATAGTATTAACATTGTATGCTTTATTCATTCGTACATGAAAAAAGATATTCCAAAGAAATAATCAAAATGAAAAATTTTCTTACATAAAGGTTAGGTTGATTACAACCTATTTGGTGAAAATTGGTCTTAAAATAGCCAAAAAGTCATAAGGCTGACTATTACGAATTTGTTTATTATATATCTGTCATGATAATGAAGTTAATTGGGAAAACAGATTCACTGTATACATATTAATGATGTAACGAAACTGCAATATTTTTCATCATTTCCTTACGTAATGTTTAAAATTACTTACTATTTATATAGTACACTTTCAATAAATTACGTCTAACATAACGAAATTCTGTTAATATATAGTTTTTAGTGCTCATTTTCGATACAGAAATTGTTTAGAAACACTTTCGTTTCGTCTCTTCCCAGTCTCTATGTTTCCCTGAAACGGAAAAGAAAAATATTAAAAACTTTAGCACTACCTTTTTTCATTAAGTCCTAAACCATCACGAGCATATTGTCCAATGGGATGAACAGAATCGATATCTCATCAAGTAGACAAAAAATTAAACCATGAATAAATACGGTTGTAGCCCAGTGGGTAAGACCTCGGACTTCGTATGAGAAATGTCCTAGGTTCGAATCCCGACTCAGGCATGTACCATTGAATGAAATTTAAACGTGTTTTTCATTTACGTACATAATTTACAGTCGCTAACGGTGAGGGAAAACATCGTGAGGAAACCTGCCTATCCCTCAGGATAGGTAATAGTCAGTGCCTATATACGGCGATACGGTTCACTACCTATCACGTTGGGTGCTGTTTATCCAGTAAAACGCGGGCTTTAAGTGACCCATACCTAACTTGCCTTTGAACTTTCGGAGAAAGGCACTCAAGCTGTCTACTCCGCCATAATAAAAAAGGGAGTGTGTATACACAAGTCGTGAAGCGTATGTACATATGTATGTGTATCTTGAGCTTTTATTTTATAGTAAACTTACTTCTTGTGATTCCTGTTAGGCGTGCTGTGGTTGGAATGGTGAGAACTGTCGCTCAAGTCGGAGCTAGAACTTCGGATGTCGCCTTCCATCTGAAACAATATTCAGTATTTATTTCTTATTGCCAATTCAGGATCGTTCCATGTGACCGAAAGTCTGCCAATCCCGTTGGGGACGTAGAGGCGTGAATAGTATGTATGTACGTTATCCCTTTTGGGGTGGACAGAACCTCGGAGATATAATTCTCCTAGGTTACTTTTTAGCACTAATATTGGGGTAGAGATGTTATAACGAAACATTGGTAACAGGTTACTAGTACATCCCCCAATAGATATTTATCTCTAGTCCCTTAGTCGCCTCCTACATCTTGCCGGAGAGAACGTTATATCGATAGCATTCTTTTTACGCCCCAGCTAGCGTAGAACTATATATTATATTGTAAATGTATATCATATATTAGTCACATTTGAAATTTCATATCATCGTATCAATATGAGTGACATATATTGTATGTATCACATTAGAAACTTCACATCATCGTATCAATATTCGCTTCTAAAAACAGGTTCCCTATACAATCTGCACCCACCTGGCCAGCATTGATAGCCTTGTAGGCGACCTGCAGGATGAGCCAGGTCCAGACCACGTGCAGCACCAGGAGCAGGCACAGCAGCGAGTTGAAGATGTAGTACGCCGGGAACATTGGCAGCAGGAGCGGCGCCCTTATCGAGGTACTATGGCAGAAAGAAGTTTTAAGTACGAATTAACTGCTCATACATGAAATGAAAATGAAAATCTTTTAATTCAATATAAGGATCATAGAATAACTTATTGAAAGTAAAAAAAACATGATTAATAACTAACGGAACTTATCGCGTATGTTTTTAAATAATAAAGTTACCTTTATTAACCCGACGTTTCGGCTACGTTGCAGCAGCCATGGTCACGGGCAGACGGGTTAATAAAGGTAACTTTATTATTTAAAAAAATACGCGATAAGTCCGTTAGTTATTAATCATGAGTATAAATCGCGAATCTCTTAAAACTATAAAAAAAAACATGTTTTATAAAAAAAAAATGTAATTAATATAAACTAATTATTAAAATAAATCAAATTAAATTAATATCATCACGCCTATACATACACATCGCGCCTGATTCTCTGTAGTAGGCAGAGAGCACGGATATCCATTTGTCTTGATCCTGATAGACCACTTTCGCTTTATTATTAATGTTATTATACATATAAACCTTCCTCTTGAATCACTCTATCTATTAAAAAAGACCGCATCAAAATCCGTTGCGTAGTTTCAAAGATTTAAGCATACAAAGTGACATAGGGACAGAGAAAGTGACTTTGTTTTATACTATGTAGTGATACTCGTAATATTCCTTACCTCCAAATAATATAGAAGGGGTATATTCCCAGCCGGGTGACTATCCATAGAACGGTAAATATTGCGAAAATAATGTCGCAAAACTTCTGATAACTCGCGTACTTCGCCGCTTTAGCTGCCTGGGGGTAACAGAAAATGTGATGTTAATAAACGATGACATTACTGTACTATACTAAATTGAATATACGGAGTCTGGGGCCTTTCACAGCGATATTGGGAAACATAAAAATAACACATAATTTGGTTAATGTTGAGGCTAGTTTGATTTTTTTGTATATTGTATTGTCCCTATCCATAAATATTTTAATTTCTAAATATAGGTTTTAAATTTATCACATTTGTCCAGTGAACAATGCTAACTAACTACCGTTTTTCCATGTATATGTACTAGGGGTATATGGAATCTATTGGACGATACGATCGCAACCTGTTGCCAATATTCCATATGTCATTAAAATCCCATTACACATGCTAATAAGTGACCAAAACTCTAACTATACTTCACATAGAATATCATGTTTGGAATTGTTATTACTATATTTTTTTATTTTCTAAAGTGCCTTATGTTTACCTTTAATTATATACTTAAGTTAAGATTACTTTTAAGACTAATTAGGGGAAGAGTGTCTCTCCCGAGATACAGTCTCTGACTAGTTCGGGAGAGCACTGTCCAATGTTTGTACCTAGCTTAAGTTTTGTTGTGCCCAATAAACTTTATTATTATTATTAAAAATATGTTTTCATGACTGCAACTTAAGTTTATCTGTGTGTGGCGTACCATAAATTCAAAGCTACCAACCTCCAAGAAGATATCCGCAGCATCATGCAGCAGGAGTACCAGGGTCCCAATCCGGTGCAGGTTGCACACCCAGCTGAAGGAAAGCAGCGCGATGGTAGCCACGTGGTGGATGAACATCTGCCAGAAGTCCTTCCGCTTTACGTCCCAGAACTGGAAGATGGCCAGCGACCAGTAGAACGCTGACGAGATGATGTAGTACCACCAGATGTCGCTGGTCAGGCCCTGCGGAGTGAGTTTGTATGATTGGAGGTTTATGACATACATTATGATAATAGTTTTAAGAGACTCGCGATTTATACTCTTGATTAATAACTAACGGGACTTATCGCGTAAGTTTTTATATAATACTGCTGCTGCAACGTAGCCGAAACGTCGGGTTAATAATAAAGTTAACTTTATTATATAAAAACTTAACTTACTTACGATAAGTCCCATTAGTTATTAATCATCAATTATGATAATCATGATTTTATGTAATTATTGGGATTTGAATAGTAGCTTGTCGTAAGAGACGGTTTAGAGCTTTGTTAGGTTTCTCTAAGACGATAAATTATTACCAATTTATTCATTTTTCCGTTTCTCGGACCTTGTTTTGTAGTGGTACGTGACATATTTCTTTATAAAACAAAATAATCGGTAGGCTCAGGGTGTCTTCTTTACAGGGTGTCTTTTTAATTTAAAGAGTTATCAATACCTATAACCACCGACTGAGTATTAGTAGGAATATCAATGTTAATAAATCGAAAGTGATTTTTAAGACAAATATGCCTCCTGGTAATCACTACCTATATCTCTCTGTAAGGAAACGGGTGTGATATGTATTCATCTTATTTTATACTAGCGACCCGCTCCGGCTTCGCACTGGTATAAAATATATAGCCTACTTCACTATTTAATTGATGTTATTATACATATAAACCTTCCTCTTGAATCACTCTATCTCTTAAAAAAAACTGCATCAAAATCCGTTGCGTAGTTTCAAAGATTTTAGCATACAAAGGGACATAGGGACAGAGAAAGCGACTTTGTTTTATACTATGTAGTGATAGTGAAGCATACCTGATGCGGATACCCGATGTAACAGTGATCAATATCCCACAGCCACTCCTTGTCCCACAGCACGAAGACCCCGAAGCTGAAGTTGAAGAGGTAGAAGGTGCACCGCCACATGTTCTCTGTGAACTTCACCAGCGTGGAGGGCTTGTCCTGGCTGCGGCGGAGGCGCCACCATCGCTCCACCTGGCGCTCGGACAGATCCAGCTGCTTTGCCAGGGCGCATATCTGGATTAAAGGAAAAAAAAATCAATATATAAATCGAAGACTGCACAAGACCGAAGTCGCTGAAAGGTGCTGAAGGAGGCCTACACTCAAGAGAGGGTCGAAAAAGGCTGAGAGAGAGAAATCGACGTAGTTAAGTTGTTTGCAGCTTGACTCTGCATCAGTGGGTATAGGGTTCAAATACTGCCTGGGCATGTATAAGTGGAAATGAAGTTTAATGAATTTGTAAGTACAATTTCCTAGAAAATACTTGATGAGGTCCTTCAGGAAAATATGTATTGTGTGATTGGGGTATAGTGTGATTCATTAACGTTGTGGTATGAAAGAAGATGTAGTGAGGAAAATAGAGAAAGGTATGTTAAAATGGTTTGGGATGGATGAAATGAGGGTTACAAAAGAAACTCGTAAACCCAAAGGAAAAAAATTGACGGGGTAGGCCGCGTAGAAATACAAAAACATATAGTATATTTAACGACAAGACTGGAAAGCAAAAAAGCGTAGTTCAAAGCTCTGCGTCCACCGGGAATCGAAGTTAGGACCTCACGTGTACGGTACACCTTAGTACGGTACAACGGTATTATATATGTTGCAAGATGATTTGATATTTCGGGTTTTTGGAAACTAAAACACGGATAATTAGGCAAAGATGATCAACTATTACAAAAGAAATTCGCTTATAGCACTTCGTCGGCCGCTGCTGTGGCACGCTTCGTTTGGCTCGTGCGTTGTTTATCATATACTAACCTAACCTACTTAGATTTCTGTTGATAGATACCATAAGGATAAGGATTTCGTAGCGAATAATTTTAATGAGAATTAGAGTTACTTATGTGAATGACCATTTATGGATTCGCTACAACATAATGACCCAATATGTTCATTAAGTTTAGTACGACTAAGCACCTATAGTTTACTCATTTAACTTAAATGATGCGGTTACGCAGGGGCCGGCCAAATAAGACATATGACAGTCAGATAGACGCTATATTGAAAAAGGGTGACGTTAGAAGTATCTATAACCGCCGAGTGTGTATGAGAAGATGTATGAGTGTCAATGAAGCGAAAGTGGTCTGTCAGGATCGGGACAAATGGGGATCCGTGATCTCTGCCTACCCTCTAAAGGGAATCAGGCATGATTTGTATGTATGTAACATATGTAACTTAAATGTATGCGTCTCGTATTTGTCAAGTGACTTTATTTTGTTACGTGCCATTCCGGGACAATTTTGATAACTAGCTGTCGTTCTGCCTGGCATGTCGTAGGAGGCGACTACGGGACCAGGGGTGGATTGAATGAGCGATGGGCAACATATCACCAATGTTCCATATAAAGGGAAAATATCTCAAAAGACCATGGAGATTTTATAGCTAAAATATTCTGTTCAACCCGAAAGGGATTAAAGGACGAATGTAAATGAAATGTAACTATATCTATTTTATATATTTCATTCACTCATATACATATTACATTATGTAATCCCTACTTCCGTTTTCGATACTACAAATGCTGTACTCACAATCATTAGATAGTATCAGCTTTCATGATCTTTGTATCTTAGCTCAAAGATTAAAGAAATAATCTCTGACGCAGTGACACTTTACGATTTCCAACACTAAGATACGAATAATCGTACCATTTTTTATCTATTCACACTGACTTGATGAGTAATTTAATACGATAATCGTTACGTCACGAATTTTGCTGATATCACATCCCCAAGTGTGTAATTGTTTTCAAATCTTGTTTTGCAGTCAAGTGGTTGATTATATTTATTTATTTATCTATATTAAGTTATAATGGGTCAAGAGTGTGAGTGAAGCAAGGGAGATTTGTCAGGGTCGTTCCAGGTGGCGATCGATAGATAGTCTTTGCCTATCCCGTTGGAGACGTAGAGGCGTGAATATATGAATGTATTTATTAGATTAGATTAGATTTTTTATTACACATAACCAATTTATATGACAATTGACAAAGGCTCCGATGTGCATACAGAGAGTGTTATATGATCGTCAAAAATAAACTTATAACTTTATAATAATTATCGTATATAAAAATAGGTATACTTAGTTATTAACATACCATTTTGTATGCTTAATGTCATGGTTTACAACAGAATAAAAATTAATGATTAAATAATAATAAATTAACAAAAATAAAGAATAAAATTATATAAAATTAAAATTAAATTATATGTCAAGTTATTACAATTATAATATAATTATCAAATAGTTATTATTTCAAAAACTCGTCTACACTGTAGTATTCAGAATCCAGTAAAAAGCCCTTTAGTCGGCGATAGAACGCTTATCGTCAGTTTTTACGTTACGTTCTACGTTACTATCTATCATTAGATTAGTAATTTATATATACATACATATATTCACGCCTCTACGTCCCCAACAGGATAGACAGAGAGTATCGATCGCCACCCGGAACAATCCTTACAAATCTCTTTTGCTTTTCTCACGTCCATTAACCTTCTCATACATGCTCTTTTGTTCTTCACACTACTACTAGTAATTTATACACATAAGTAATATATATTATACTAGCGACCCGCTCCGGCTTCGCACGTGTATACAATATATAGCCTACTCCACTATTTAATGGATGTTATTATACATATAAACCTTCCTCTTGAATCACTCTATCTATTAAAAAAAACCGCATCAAAATCCGTTGCGTAGTTTCAAAGATTTAAGCATACAAAGGGACTTAGGGACAGAGAAAGCGACTTTGTTTTATATTATGTAGTGATAAGTATACACAGGGTGGACTATCTAAACAGACAGGCAGCACACAAAATTAGTTTGTAACCAATCATAGATAACAATAAAATAGAATCATAACCGACATACAACCAACCCCAATATTCTAGCCAAAATGTGACGTTGAAGACATTATCGCTCTAAGATTCTGTCCACCCCGAAAGGGATTAGAAGACGTGAATATATGTGTATCATAACCGTCCGAGCTATGACTAATCACGGGCCTAATAAAACTAACACTAAACGCATACATGACGTTTTAATCCTTGAGGGGTAGTTAGAGGATTGGGTGACCATCTTCGCAATAGCGGAGTTAGAGATTCTATGGCTACTATAAACCCACCTGATAATAATATCCAGATAGTCAGTACCCAATGTAACAGGTGGTAAACCGTGGAGCTATTTACAAGCACTAACTATTTCGAGAAAATTAAAAATAATAGGAACGCTAAAATTGACCCATGCTAGCTGGGACGTTAAAAAGCTAACTAGCTGCTGTTCTACCCGGCATGAAGTAGGAGGCGACTAAGGGACTAAAGGAAAAGTGAATTCATAGGGCGATTGGTTATCAACCCATCACTAATGTACGAAACATCATAACCCTAATATTAATGTCAAAAAGTGACCTAGGAGATTTTATATCTGAAAGTTCTATCCACCCCTAAAGGGATTAAGTGAATCGCACGGTCAGTGTACTTAATATGTGAGTTGTAGGTGAACGATGCCCGTGTGCTATGAATGGCGGGGCATTCACGCAATGGGGTCAGGGCCGCTCACAGATTTCTTTTCGAGTGCTGCCAATGGACCGTTTCATTAGGAGCATCAAGTGCCCACTGATGGAACCATAAATATGCATTCATTAGCTCGCTCTGCTAGGGACTGCTATGATTGATTTAAGAAGAAAACTGGTCTTTTAGTTAATACAAACATATATTAATACTAGTGACCCGCTCCGGCTTCGCACGGGTATAAAATATATAGCCTACTCCACTATTCAATGGATGTTATTATACATATAAACCTTCCTCTTGAATTACTCTATCTATTATAAAAAAACCGCATCATAATCCGTTGCGTAGTTTAAAAGATTTAAGCATACAAAGGGACATAGGGACAAAGAAAGCGACTTTGTTTTACGAGTATACTATGTAGTGATACACTAACGTACTTTTATCCCTTATCGGATGCACAGAACCTCAGAATTATATCACCTCGCTTATATTAATACTATTAGGGTCGTCACGGCAGGATGCTACATACGAGTAGATTCTAAATACCCATCATCCCTTAGTCGGCAACTAGTTAACATTCGTTTTACGTCTCTGATTTATATACCTTAACATAACCATGTCATCATTCACTCCTTTTTATTGTATCGGGATAGTCACAGGCTTGAGTGCCTATCTCCGAAACTTCGAAGGCATCTTATATATGAGGCACCTAAATCCCTTTCACTAGATAGAACCCAACGTGGTAGCTAGTGAACCGTATACCGGCACTGGCCTTACCTATCCTGAGGGATAGGCTGGTTTCCTCACGAAAAAAATTTACAACATTATACAACCAACTATACTAAGATGTTAAACAATTTTTCTGTTGCTTTTCTAAACTGTAGGTCATGGCAACTGCGGGCGGGGCGTAAATAATTGCATGCCATTATTTTTATTACCTACCATTTACGTAAACAATAGACAGATACTTCATATTGCAAGCCTATATGCTGAGACGGTCAAATCTATCATATATGAAGACTTGCAAGACATTTGACACATGTAGTTATGAAAGATGTAAGAAATTGGTTGATTTTGGTAATAGTGGCCAAAATATCAGCCAAAAATACACAAGTATATCTCGACTCCCTATTTTGACATTTACGACATTCATACATACACATCACGCCCGTTTCCCCGTTTGACAAACTTCTTTCGCTTCATTGACACTTATACACCTCCTCATATACACTCGGCGGTTATAGGTACTTCTAACGTCACCCTTTTTCAATATTATATTTACGACATATCGAGAAGATATTTGGATAATATGGTGGTTGGATCCTTAAGTTAACTAGATGTTGGATTGATCGTAAATTATTATTTGATTTCAGCGGCTGTAGTCAAGTGATTACGACTTTTGACTTCTTATAGAGATCCTGGGTTCGACCTGGCACTACCAATACCGTACCGTATCTGGCATATACCAATGAATGTAAATTCAATGAAATTTTCATTTACGTAAATAATTTACAGTCGCTAACTATGATGGAAACCATCGTGAGAAAACCTACCTATCTCTTAGGACAGGTAATAGCCAGTGCCTGTATACAGTGCACTCACTACCTATCACGTTGGGTGCTGTCTACCTAGGGGATTTGAGCAGCAAATACCAAACATGCCTTCGAAATATCAGAGATCGGCACACAAGCATCTGACTACCCGGCGCATTAAAAAAGGGAGTGTGCATACACAAGTGAAGGGTAAGTAAGTATGTAAGAATTGAAAACATTGGGTCAGTGGCCAACATATCGCCAATAATACATAAGAAAACACCTAGTTTCTTAGACGCGTTTTACCTGTTGGGAAAAAGCTGGGTAATATAGTTAAGTCCATAAGTTTAATTACTAAATTACTTAAATCCATATCTTGGATTACATAAGTAATCATAGTAAACATCTACTAATATTACGAATTTATAGAGCCTATCTCAAACCACCACATAAGAGGTAGTAAGTAAGCCTCATGGCCTAATTTCTTAGTTCCAAAGAGTAAATAAAATTGCAAATAAAGACAAGCATACACTACACTTGTCTCACGATGTGACATGACTAAGTTAACAATGGACTATGCAATTGATTTTGATTGTTGGTGGACAATAGGCTCTCAATCTTGAAATTAAAGTCTTTAACTGATATAACTATGTTGGGAGGTTTGAACTACTTCTGTTTTTACTACTTAAACCTACAACTACTATTAAAGTCTATTAAAAATTTATTTCAATAAGTAAAAGTTAGATTTGTTTCTTCTAATTATATTACCTATATAGTTATGGTAACTATCAATAACTCTATGTAATAAAAGTTATACCTTTATAGTACACAGTCAAAATAGTAAGTATTTATAATTGTACCAAAAACAACTCTACACTACTTAGAACAAATGAACTACTGTTCCTGGATTTTTGTGTATTGATTGTCCCTGTAAATACTATTCTACTACTAACTAAAGAACAATAAATACTAAAACATGTCAACATTTATGTATTTTTCTTATAATATTATTAAAAGTTTTTATATTTCTACATGGACTGGGCTCTACTCTAATAAATATACAAATCAAATACTATTCAATTGACTCACACAAACAGTAGGGTGGCTACAGGATCTTCTGTGACAATTAGGATATGGGTACAGGTTTTCTAATTTCGGATTAGTTTCCTATGCAGAAATATTTATTTATATAAAGGAACATAAAAATTATAAGCAACATAACATTGGAATCTTATACATAGATTCATTTTGTTTTATTTATACTTATTCATGCAAGACTATTGCTTATAACAGTATAATGTTGTGTAAAAAGAATCCTAACTAGTAAAATTTCTTTCCAACAAATCGTAAAAGGCGATTTATTCCAGTGACACAACATTATCATGTCTCTGAGGTGCTGTCCACCCAAAAACACAACATATTTAATGTTATAGTCAGATATATTATCATACTATACTGTTGTAGTCAGTATTCTTTACATACATCATTTGCATATTCAATGTTTTCATATGTAAAGGTTGTTTCCTATAATAAGTTCAATACTAAATGCATTAATGATAATTTTTATTATTTATAATAGTTTTAGTTTATTATTTATAATACATATATTCCCGCCTCTATTTCCTAACAGGATAGGCAGAGACTATTGAGCAGAATATAGGCAGAGAAATTATGGGAAGTGTAACAAGGAAACTCAGTAAATAAATCTATAAGGAAAATGTAAACAATCATTATTATTAAGTAATTTTCATATTCAGAGCTTCCTACAAGTAATTTTGCATTAATATCTGTTGCATATAATTATGTTTATAAGTAATTGAATCTCAGCATTGAAATAGTTTATATTACTATGGTCATATTTTGTGAATTGGAATAGGACATGTATTTTATCATAAATAATGTATAATTATGATAAATAACTATATTAATTTTAATATTAAAGTAGATAAACAAAATTTTTTAATCCACATAACACTCACAACCATTAACCTTTATGGGTAAGCTAGAGGTATGAGTTTCCATCTCTGAATGCCATGTTAATAATTCTATGGCACATATCTAACAAAACAAAGTTGCAAACAAAATTAATGACTTTTTATTTATGTTAAGTCAACATTGTTGTCCAATCGGTATTTAATTAGAATAATCTTATGTTTAAGTGCAATATTGTTGCATATCAAATAAGCTGCTTCTTAAATTTAAATATTTATGATTATATCAATCTTCTTATCATGACCTTTTTCAATTACTATTAATTTTGACAAGAGGGAATTTTTAATAGAATTTATGGCTTTACTTATGTGTTTCACAATTCTGAATGTTATGGCACAACTTTTATGGTACATGAGAAGTAAGATTTTATGAGATAAAGAACATTCATAGTTAAGATCTTGGTTTGAAACCTTGGATCAAGGCTATAGAAATAGCTCTTTAAAAACAATAAAAAACCAAATGGAAAACAATTATATCCTATATATTTTGTTAATATCAAATTAATTAATTAATATCATATCTAAAGTCCCTGAAACTGTATAAAAACAGTATTTTAGTTTTTAAAGAAACATTCATCACACATAATTTTTTACAAATAAATTGTTTATTTTTTAATGAAACTTTTATTAGCTTTCAGTACAGATAACCCTAGAGTTAATCATAGAAGAACAGTAAATAAACTCATTTATTCATTTGAAGTACACTAACATTATATTTATTAAGGTGCATTGACCACTATATGAATATAACCACAGTTCAAAGATACTCGTTGAGAAAAGAAAACAACTTAATAGTTCATTATCAATGTCATTTAAACTTTGACATCAATGTTTTTGTTTATAGTTACGCTTTTTATTAACCTTGGCATATTGAAGTTGCTTATTTAGAAAATAAACTTTTTATGGACCTTGTAATTATGCCTTACCTGCTTATGCTTAAGTTTGGTGCTTTCTTGATACACGGCTTCTAGTTTAGGATTACTGGGAGCTCTTTTGGGTCTAGTACTCTTAATGCCAAGAGATTTACCAAAAGGTGTGTACCAGTATCTGAAATATGATAAAACAGTTTTCAATGTGTCCTAATGTACAATAGTAGATGGTAGTGTTTGCAAAACCGAAGTATTTATTTTTTATTAATAATTTTCGTAAATAATGTATGCAAGTCTGTGTTTTATTTAATAATGGATGTTAAATCGTGTGTTTTATTATAAATATTGGTAAAATATTTTTTCGGATTAATAAAACAAAAAACACAATATGATAATAATGCATCTAACAAAAATGAATCCTGCATAGAAAACTGTAAGGTTATATTGTGACCTTCATAGTTTATTGAGCACAGTTTACACCGTAATGACAAAATACTCGAAGTAAACTGTAATAAATCCGCTTGTATGATTCATCGTTATTACAAATGCAAAAACTATCGGCCAAATGACTTCCGATGTGCTAATAAGTGAATAAGTAGGTTAGAATTTCAACTTACTGATCCAACAGTCGCCGAATCACCATTAAAACAAAAGCTAGCGGCAATGGGTACAGCAGATGCCTGTGATCCGTGTAATTCACCGCTTTGTCAGGTCCAGGAGCCAAGTCGGCCCATGTAGTGTTTGGAGGTAACCAAACATCTTCGTTCCAAAATTTGTCGGACAGTTCTTTTAACATTTTCACTAACAATTAAACTTTTCCTACAAAAATAGCTTATACACCAGGCACACAGTTTTGACTACTCAGGCAGCTGGATTAAACTATCATTTCTATTCTAATTAAATTACACGCCCACTGGTCGAGCACGAGCACCAAGCAAACGATAAACTCCGAAGAAAGATTGAATTTATTGATACACGGACGGTTCGTTCTCAGTCGTCATAAGCGCTGTCATTCAATTCACAGTCAAGATAACGTCCATTACTGTCAAAGTATATGTGCCGTTATTACATGATCAAATCCATATTCTAATAATTTAATAAAATATTTAACAAGCTGCTGGTTTTCAAATAAGCTGATATACTGGAATTTCAAGATAATAAAACTAGTTATCTCAGCTTATATTCGGAAACTTTCTAAATCTTCATAAAACTAATTAATACTATATATCCAATGATTAATCAAACTTTGTAACAAACAAAATATCAAAATAAATATTAAATGCACAAGGAATTTCGAAAACAAATTATTATAAATGAACTTGACCTGACTGAACCTTAAGATTAAGAGGCTTGTGTTGAAGATTTGGAAATGATAAACGAATGAAATAACTTGTTTTGGGGTAATAATAAAATATCATTTAATCATCAAGTGAATATAATTTAATATCACAAACTCGTCCAAGCATGATGATTTATGACAATTGAAAGAAGATTTATTTTGCTGTAATTGCAATTAATTTTTTGGTGTCATGATATTTTTTTATATTTTATAAGTTCTCCAGTCTATATTAAACTTTACTTGTTTAACCTCAAATGCGGAACCCTACCGTATACGCAACAAAACAAAATAATTTCTTAGGTTACATTACATATTAAAAAGATGAGATAAGTAATTATATCGTGTAGAAACCATGTTGTTTTGTCCAACGTGTGCAAATATTTTAATGGTAGAAGAAGGCGAGAACGGACTGCGTTACGGATGCAACACTTGCCCTTATATTTATAATATTACGAGGAAAGTCGCGTCGCGGACTTATCCTAAGTTAAAGGTTTGTTTCCATTTATTCAATGTGATTTATAAATGATTTATGTACTATATTTTAAAAATATTGGATCAAGTTATTGTAACGCAATTGTTATTAAAAATACATGAAACTATGAACAACAACAAAAATATAAGTGTTTATCAACTACGATCGCCAAAATATCATATAAAGCCCTTTCGTTGTTTCCAGGAGCTAGACTACATTATGGGCGGTGCTGCTGCTTGGGAGAACGTAGATTCGACCTCCGCTGTGTGCCCCAAGTGCGGTCATGACCAAGCTTTCTTCATGCAACTGCAAACGCGTTCTGCTGATGAACCTATGACCACATTTTACCGTTGCTGCAATCATTCCTGCGCCCACAATTGGCGTGACTGAATTGTTATTGTTTTTTTGTTGTTATCAATTAATTTGAAGTAGTTGTAAAGCATATAAGTATTGTAACATAGTTGTATTAGAAGTATTTCATTTTTAATCTTATTTCATCATAAGAATATTGGGCATTGTATATAATAATATGAACACAATTCCTAAAGTATCTAAGTTAACTAACTTTATAAGATTTAAGTCTGTAATGAAAATGAAAGTCGACAAAATGTCTCCAGTGATAGTGTGTAGTGATCCTAATGCTATTAAAAAGGCAGTGGAATTACTGAACAGTGGCCAGGTGATAGCTGTTCCGACTGACACAATATACGGCTTGGGATGCAGCGCAATGTGCCCGGACGCAATAAAGAAACTATACTCTATCAAAGGGAGGGATTCTGCCAAGCCTGTTGCTATTTGTGTCTCTAATATAACTGATTTACGTAAATGGGGTGAAGCGGAACATCTAAGTAATGAATTATTAAATAACTTACTACCAGGACCGGTCACAGTAGTATTAGAAAGGACTAAATGCCTAAGTAATCCGTATCTCAATCCAATGACGTCAAAAATCGGTATAAGAATACCTAACAATGCTTTTATTAATAAAGTTACTAAGTTATTAGATAAGCCTCTTGCGTTGACTAGTGCGAACTTCAGTAATGAACCGTCTACGTTAAATGTTAAGGAATTTGTGCATTTGTACCCGTATTTAGGAGGAGTGTTTGATGGTGGAACCCTGAGTGAGATGGAAAGCAATAGGACAGGGTCCACGGTGGTAGACCTGTCAGTTAATGGTTGCTATAAAATTATTAGACCGGGTATTTCCTATGAAAATATATTGAATGTGTTGCATAGTTTTGGGTTTAGGAATTTAGATTAATGTAACATTATTGGTAATGAGTAATAAAGTGTTTGTTTTATAATTGGTTTTGTGTTATTTATGACTAAACCAGACTATTTATGATTTCTTAAACCACAACCAGTGACCTAGGAGATATTATTATCACTGCAAGGTTGTGTCCACCCCAAATGGGATTAAAGACTTAATATGTATGTATGTTAATAAATCTATACCAAGTCTAAAAGTGAATTAATTAGTTTACACATACAGCAAATAAAAGAGGCTACATGAAACACCATACTAAATAGCTAACTATCTGGTAAGTCATTTTGAATGAAATGAAATGCTTTTTATTCAACATAAGTATCATAAAATCACTTATTGAAAGTTAAAAAAACATTTTCACATGTAAAATTGTCATTAAAATTAGTTAATTTATAATAAAATTAAAATATAGCTAATTAAACTACTAGCACTTTGTAAAGGAAAATCCTGCAGAGGAGAAATGCCAAGAAACTATAAATGACTATTTTGCAATTGTATGATCAATGAATTGATTGCATACCGTACAATGGGTCATTGTCATGAAGTTTAAGTTATATCAATGTTTAACCCACTTAGTAGAATATATAACTGAATACTTAGTGATAATAAAAAGAACATGAACATTTTGTAACAAAATTTATTCTTCTAAAAGGACCTAGCATGTGATAACACAAATTTGATGAAGCTCAACATAAATAATTTTACTTTCCATAATTAAGTAAAAAAAACAAGAATCTTGCTATTTCTTAAACCTGAAAAATAATTTACTATAAACTAATTCTTACAACATTCCTTACATAATTTATGTTTGAGAAACTCATTACAATCAATTCTGCTTTTTGGTAATAACTGTTTGTAATAACAACATTCGAAGATTGAGAAAATATTACCTATAGTAAAATAACCCTATGAAAAAATCAATGTAAAGCTGCACTTAGAGGTTTCCTATTTTCCGGCAGTTGAGATTGTAAGCTTTGCCACCTGCTTGGAGGCCAGACAATATACGTAGCCCTGGCAGTCACTAATCCTAAGGAAACTGGCCCAAATGTATTACTGTCTAATGTGTGCCCAGTGTGGTCACCTTCTACCCAACAATGGCCTTCAGGGACCTTAACATATTGGTTTTTGTACCCGATTGTACTCACTACATCTCCTTGTAGACCCACGACCCGTTTTATGATTTTTTGCGAGGGATCCTTCGGAGATATGAGGGATACTATATCACCTCTCGCTATGGTATAATCCCGCACTGACCATCTCGATAAGAAGACGTAGTCTGTATCCGTTGCGCAGGGGTTGAGTGCGGGCTGCATAGACACTCCTTCCACTCGGGCTACATAGCCGACAGTATCGACGAAGGTGACTCCAACAGGGAAACCGAGGAACAAGGATTTGAAGAAGCTTTTGTACCACATTTAGCTCGATCTTCGGGGTAGATTTGTTACCAATTCACACATTTCTGTAGGGCTGTGTATGTTATTCTTTTTGTTGTGTTACATAAACTAATTGAAAACGATTATTTGTGTATGAATTACCTAATTCTGAACTATTTATTTAAACTACTATTGTAGTGTCCGTCTGGTTGGATTAAACATTTTTAATATAATAAAAAAAATAACTGACAGCGCATATTTGTTCTAGAGTACCCGCCACATACGGTGGCAGTAGCCAAACTTGGAACTAAATTTGACGTTTCCGCAATTGCGTGTTATTTTGTATGAAAGGTAAATTTAGTATTACCAGCGTTGTGTTTTTTGCCCACTCTTTGTAATTTTTATGTTTGTTAAGGGTGATTATAATAAATTGATTTCCGGAGTTTCTTGTTAGTTCTTCTCCAAGCTAGGGTCTCCGCTAATCTAACCTCGGTAAAAAATATGTAAAGACAATGCTCAGTGCCATGTTTGAAATAGTTTTTTTAATTTATACTTAGATCATAAGATAACTTTCAAAGAGAGCTTGTGATATTTATAATTTTGAATATATTATGGCAGATGAAGGCGTCGCCGCAGTTGCATAATTCACTGTTGCCAGTAAACACGCCAAAACTAGCAATCACTGTGCCATACGGCTCGATACATTATAGGTTTCATTTGTAACGGTCTTTGGTTGCAGAGCTATAAACTCAAATAAAACAAATTTAGTTCCAAGTTTGCCAACAATATCGTCACGAAAATCTGAGATGCAAGAGTGGCTAAGAAGCAAAAATCTTTATTTTGAGGATAGCTGGACAAAGCCACTTTTTACCGTTTACCACGTTAGGCGATAGGGATCATAATTATTGTTAAGGAAAAACTGGCACACTGCTCACTTTCTTTGTAATCTTTATGTTTGTTAATTATAAAAATAATAATCTTTATTGTTGTTATACTTAGATCATAAGATAACATTCAAAGAGAGCTTGTGATAGGGCCTATTTTAAATAAACATATTTTGACTTAGATATATTAATTTGTTTTATTTGAGTTTATAGCTCTGCAACCAAAGATCGTTACAAATGAAACCTCAATATAATGTATCGAGCCGTATGGCACAGTGAGTGCTAGTTTTGGCGTGTTTACTGGCAACACTGGATTACGCGACTGTGGCGACGCCTCCAACTGCCACCGTATGTGGCGGGTACTCTATTTCCGTTGTTCATCGACCTAAAGGTCTTTATAGACAATGGTCCTTTAAATAATAAGATTGCTTAAATATTACGATATCAAAATAACTCAAAATACAAGAATTAACCAAATAATTAACAAAGGTATCATAATACAATAACGTTGCCTACATCTTATGCCCACTTTATCCTTTTTCTTTATTATCTCTATATTATCTATTTCTATATACAGTAAAAAGTTCTTCTCAATTAAGATTTCATAGTAACGAATTAAAAGAGTTACTTATGTGTAAAATAAGAGAATTGACTAAGTTAACAAAAAGTTAGAATGGTTTTTGAAGACATACTGACAACCTTTTTTTTATTATATTGAGTCTGTGAAATTAAGAAAAAAATAAGATCTTCAAAAAAGTGTTGGTGTTGATGCTATATACACAGTTAATTGCAACCAAACATTATTTGATTCGTCTTACATACTTGTTAATGAATAAAATATCAATAAGACTTAATTCATGATTTCGTATAATCGCTAATATTGTTTTGAAATAGTGGTAACAAAACCGTGGAAGTGCTTCGTACTCACGAAAAACTTGTATCGGACTAATCAGCTGTCACAAATCATCTGTCCCTTAAATCTACAAACTGGTGAAATTGTCCCGTGAAAGTGCTTTCACATCTTTGCACAATGAAGTAGACGCAGCGTTCGGACGCTGTTTCGTGCTGTCCGAAATGCTGACACTCGTTTCAAGGTATACGCTTATAACCTCGCAACGAATTTCGTGTTGACAATGGTAGAAGGTCCCAGTGACCACCATCACTGATTTCGTTCGTCTTTCATTCAAAATATGTCCTCCGAGTACTTGTTCACTGCCAAGACAGTGAGTCCGAGTAAGTGCCATGAGAAACCTTGGGACCTGTGGGTTTGTGAGGTCGGGCGGGCGTCTCCACGCCGCGACGAGGAGCACGTTCCCAGCGAAACGGAAAAAGCCTCGCCCGCCCGAGGACTCTTCAAGACTGAAAAGACGCGCTACAGACGGACTGGCATCAACCGACTCAAATTCGACACTATGAAACTACATGGACTGTTTCCTCAGATGGACAATTTAAATGCAACTATCTGTCACATGTGCGGTGTCGTAGTGAAGTGTAGTGCAGTGTACAGACATTTGCTCGTCTCTCATACGAACAATGAGCCCATCAAGCCTCCGCCTCCTCCTGCACCGACCGTGAAGCTAAAAGCGGGTCCAAGTCGCAATAGGATTAAGAAGGAGCTGGCCCCACCACCAACTGTTAATTTAGTTCCACTGAAGCTGGAGACCTCGCCCATTCACTCTGCCGCAGCACCTCTGTCTAGGGTGGTGGTGCCCCAACCAGAAATGCAGTACATGGATGAACCTACCACCTCGTCAGGAGTGAGTGGAGAGGTGCAGGTTTGTGTGGAAAGTGGTGAGTTGCCAGTAGTGAGTATACAGGACTCGGACGAGTTGCCTCTCACAGATGACATCTTTGCAATAATGAACTCTGAGGGAATTCAGACTGCTGATGACATTGCCAACTCCGTGGAGTGGAAGAGCATAATTAGGGATATAGGGAACATGCAAGATATTAATTTTACTCAATCGTTAGAAACGGTACCCACACAGGATGTTTACCCACCTGTGGACCCTGGTCTCAGTGCGTATACCCTGACCGAAGCAGACCTGTCCTCTCTCCAGTTTGCCACAAACACAGACTCCTTACCAGCTGTGGCTGAGGTGAATAAAGTGAACCCCACCATAGCAGCGCCTGTGGTAACCCCAGTGGTCGCTCCAGTTGTGCTGCCAGTCGGCCCCTCTATAACTCCATCGAAATCTAGAACAAAGAGTTCCAAGACTAAGTTTAGTAATAGAGAATACGATCCTAACAAGCACTGTGGCGTAGTGACTGCAGACAACCCTAAACCCTGTACTAGGTCTCTGACGTGCAAAGCTCATACTTTGTCATTAAGAAGGCTAGTTGAAGGGAGGTCTAAACCTTTTGATACTCTGCTAGCAGAACACAGAGCGTCCAAGGACACTAATAGTGTTGTTCCTGACCTAAATCCATGTAATGGAGTGACTGACCTCCCTCATCCAGCCATGGACATTCAAGTACCTGTAGAAGAGGCGATGGAAGTGGCAGAGGTACCCGAAAGCAGTCACAGCAACGAAGTGTGGTGGTATACGTCAACTCCGAGACCTTTAGCTTTATGTTCTTACAACGCATCCCATGCCGGCGGTGCACTTACTTTAGGGAAAAAATTTGCAACTGTCCGATCAAATATAAAATCGTCATTATCGAGATCACAGTGTAAAAATGCTGCCGCCTCTGCCGCAGCGTCAGGGTACTACTTTGGACAGGGCTCCATATCTCTGGCCAAGGGTGTTCACATGAATGCCAATAAGAATAGTAAACCTGAAGTGCGTAAGTTAATAATGAGTTATGGTGCAAATACTAGTGTAAATACTCCTGCGAGTGCGTACAGTGACATGTGGAGTGACAATAGGGTAGTGAACGGCCACGTGGCGAGGCGAGGGAAGATGCCGCAGCAGACTGGACTAGATCTTGCGTTCATGTTGGACCCGCTATTAGCAGACGATAAGTGTTGAGTGCTGGGAACAAATGAGCAATTTATAGGGTTGTGTAGTGATAATTTAATTTATATTAGACAAGGCAGACTGTACTGAAACAAGTGCAAACAAAGTCTGAAATTAATCTCAATTTTTTCTAAGCCATGCTCAAAGTGTTTGACGATGGTGTTTTTACTAATTTTGTACTTTATTTTTTTACGAATTCATAACATGTCATATCCGTCTATGTGTTGTTGACTGCATAGAAACAAAGAACTGTTAGGTGTAATTAGATAGCAATGGTTGTAATTATTGAGTCAGAATTTGTATAATGGTGATGCATCCTCGTGTTTCATATTGTGAGAGGTGATATTTTATTAATCAAAGCTTTTAATTGTACTTTTTACTGGAGATGCACCAACGGCAAGCTTAGATTGATCATACAGTGAAACTTCAATATTACATTATTTATTATTTTCTGCATAACGTTTTACCTTTTGTTTTATAAAATCATCTGATTATGTCAATACTCCTATATTCATTATATCAACCTTAATAATTTCTCTCTGTTTGAAATAATCTTCTAAATTTAATGTGTAATGCATTTTGTAATAAATTCAATATAAGTGTTACATAAATCTGGCAATATCTAATTAATACTATAATACTAATATGTAATACAGATGAAATAATAACATTTCCATAATAAATGTATCCCCTTTTTATATTATAACATCAAACCGCTTCTAAATTGTTGATAAATATGTTCCTTACTGGCATTAGAAGATTTCCACACCATATTTAACTTCTCTCTGTTGCATCACAATTGTTATTCCTAGCAATTAAGATATCTTCTCTAATTTTGAGTAATGTATGGCCACATTGCACTTGTGACCTACTTTCTATCAAAACTATGCCAATGTTAATTTCCCAAATTCAAACACTGCCAAATTTCATCATTTTCATTATATTTTTCAATCTGCTTGCTTGTATATTATACCAACCAGTATATTTTATAAAAAATATGACTGAAGTTAACTTATAACTTATTCAGTAGATCCAAGTATATACTAAGGTGGTATAGCCCACTCAGATACATAGTCAGACTATGTAGCTAAACAAGAGATAAGCGGCTAGGGTGCATCTCAATTTTTTACTATGCGAGACTTTGTTTTGTAATGAATAAATAATGATTATTAATTATGGCCTAGTACCTTAATATTCTCCATTGTAAATATATGTATAATGTAAATTCTGTTTATAATAAGATATTGTAATAGTTAAAACTGCCTCTTTTCAAAAATAAAGGCGAATACCTCAATAACTAACAATATGCTTTTTTATTATATTGATAGATGTCAATGTTTTCATGCTGATAAGTGACTTAGAAGATATTATATCTCCGAGGTTCTATCTACCCCCAAAGAAACAACAATGAAATTAAGGATGTGAATGTATATGTATGTGTGAATGTTCACGCAGTATTTAAATGAATTAAATGATCCAGGAGTAATTATAAGGTTCTGTTATTCCCAAAAGGGATAGAAAAAATCAGTTATTCCAAATATTGTAAAATATATTAAACAAGGTAAAATAAATGGCGTCCCGGGCTAGTTTGGGACGTTAAAAGAATGCTAGGTAGGTGCCGTTCTGCCGGTATAAATGTGGGTAAGGTGGAAGAGCCGTTGCGTAGGGGACGGCCCAATGTACGACATGCTGAAGACTATACGACTATAGATAAGACAGGTGAGGTTAAAAGTATATTTAATAGCACAGAGTATAATATGGTATATGGAAGTTCATGAAATCAAAGTGGTTTGCCAAGAAAAATGGAGAACCACGATCTCTGCTTACCCCTTGTAGGTAGAAGAGCGAGATATGTAGGTAACTCTATGATAACGACTGTAGGCTAGTGGGGAAGATCTCTGGCTCCGTATTTGAGGGTTAGGTTCGCATCCCGGTTCTGGCATGTACCAATGAATGATATTTAATTGATTTAATATACATACATAATTTAGATGCTAACGATGAGCAGAACTATCGTGTGGATATCTGCCTGTGAGATAGGTAATAGCCAGAGCCTGTATACGGTGGTACTGCTTACTACCTATCACGTTGGATGCTATCTATCTAGTGAATCGCGGGCTTTGAGTGGCTCATACTTAACATGGCTTCGAAATTTCGGAGATGGGCACTCAAGCCTCTGACTACCCCGCGACAATAATAGAGCGAGTGTATATATACAAGTCGTGAAGCGTATGTTATGTTTTAAATAGTCACATTAAGTTACCACATCGTCGGTAAGTTATGTTTTTTTTTTCTTATTAGTTATACTGGCGGGGTCAAAAAGGAATGTCATATATACGAAAGTATTAAACAGGATTGGAGATATTTTATCGATTTTATGGAGAGGGAAAACATAATGAGTCAATACTACGCAATATTTAGGACCCCAACATGTTGATATAAAACACCAACTATCACCGAGGTAAATAAATATCTAGTAAAACGCAGGTTTGATTTGTCCATTTATAAATTACTTGCGGAGATAGACACGCGAACCTCTGACTACGCTACAAGACATGTCGGCCGTGAAGATATTCTTTAATGCAGCATCCAGGTAAGATTCTGATCGAAATTACATTTTCTATTTTCAAAATATGATTACCTCTGACAGCAGCTGTAGCCAAGTGGGTACAATCTCTGACTTCTCATTGAGGTCCAAGGATTAAATGTCGGCTCTGGCATTTACTTAAGAATGAAATTTAAACAAATGTGTTTTTTCATTTCCGTACATAATTTACAATCGTTAACGGTGAGGGAAAACATCGTGAGGAGACCTGCCTATCTCTCGGGATAGATAATAGCCAGTGCCAGTATACGGCGGTAGTGAACCGTACTACCTATAACGTTGGGCACTGTCTATCTAGTGAAACTCGAGCTTTGAGTGACTTATACCTAACATGAGCTCTCAAGCTTCTAACTGGGGTAGTCAGAAATTTGAGAGCTCATGTTATGACGATGAAATAAAACATCAGCAAGGCTATCCTTCTGCGGATTATAGATAGTTGAAAATAAGTGGCTTTCGATAGTCTACCTATCCCGTTGGGGAAGTAGAAACGTGAATGTATTTAACTATGTATGTAGGAATGAGCCCTGATGTATTTCTCTATTGTAACGTTGAGTACTGACTGATTAGTCTTTAGTTACGCGTGTGCGTTATACTGTCTTCTCCAAAACGGAATACAGTCATAAAGGTAAGGTTATTTTTTCAACACGAATAATAAAACTCAAAATATGAATAGTTAGTTTCATGTATTTTAATCAAACTAAAGCAATACATAACTTATTTATCTTATACATACATATATAGCATACATATTTAACACTTAACAAAAAATATCTATTTATTTTTCCTGCTTTTGACTTTAGTTTTCGATTTGACTATTCCCTTGAACTGTTTGCCATGCATCGCACTGAAAAAAAGAAGAAGCATTTGAGTATGTTAAAAGTAATACAATTAGAGAATAAAATCGTTTAATATATACATTAATCGACGTAGCACAGTCGGGGGCTTGAATTTATCAGTATAGAATATAGTGCTCAAACCCCGAAGCTTGTCCCAAAGGAAATAAAATTTTATATACATTTACGCAATCAAAATACATCTGCGAAATACAGCAATAAACAATCAACTATATCTTCATAACTGGAAAACATCGCGACATAACCTAGCTGGGACCTAAACCTACTAATGCGTTTAGCACAAACGCAGTTCAATATCAGATTGGTATTAGTGTTAAGTTGGTAGTGGATGACCAAAAGTGACAAATTTCAATATTGAAAACAACAAAATTGAGAAATTTTGCTTAAAATAATAATAATATAATAATATTGTAGGCCGTTACACCCATTGAACTAGCCCCTTGGTAAGTACATTTAAGACTTGTGTTAAGGGTACTAGTCAACGTATATTTAAGAAATATATACCTATTATATATAGATAAATACATATTTAGCATATATCATCAACGACCTGACTGGAAAGCAGAAGAAAAGCGTAGTTCTTAACTCTGCCTCCACCGGGAATCGAACCCGGGACCTCACGATTAGCGTTCAGGCGTCTAACCGATCGCGCCATGGAGGTCGTTAAAAAATGGCGATATATGTCACTTTTGCTAAACTACTACTTATTTCACACTATTACTGAACTGATATGTTGCAAAAACACGAACCTCTGACTACCCGGAAGGGATTTTACGAATATGACGGATGCATATTATCTACCCGTATTTTTTTATTTTATGTTTTGTTATTTCGGGAATGTTTTGATTGAGTTTAACATACTCCTGAGGCTTCAGTCCACTAATCATTTAACCAAAATAATATATCAGTTAAATCGTAATTCGGTAACAGTTCAATAGTGTAAAGTTATTAGAAGAGAAGCCGTTTTGTTCAATTGTTTTGATTTCAATGGATAAAATGAATAAGTGTACTTCGGCCTCTGGAAGAAATTATTATTATACATTCAATTCATTTATTTGTTTATTATCGTTCACTCACCGTTTCTTCAGATTTACCCTAGAGAGTGGAAGATAGGCATAGGGCTCTGTCTTGCGCTGTGGCACGTCGCCCTTCGCCTTCTTAGCCCGGAACTCTGCTCCTACGTTCGAGGAAACGGAAGCGCCGGAGCTTATTGGTCTGTAAGGCAAAATAAGGACATTGTAGGTACATATTTGATAAGATAAAAGTCTTCGAAGATTGTAAATGCATACATATGCATTCACTGTCCAAAACTTCCGGGTTGTCAGGGGTTGAGTCTGGCATCAACTAAGTTTTTTGACAACCCTTTGGCCAACCAATATTTTACCTGAAAACTAATATCCAACGTGACAGGCGGTAAACCAGGCCACCATACATACTGACTATTACCTATTCCGAGTAACACGCAGGTTTTGTCACGATGTTTTCCCTCACCGAAATCAAAATCACATGAACAATATAAATGGCAACCCATCCTTCGAACGAGAACTGTTTTAGACTAGATTGGAGGTGTATTAGATGTACGAATTTTCGTCGTTATGTCAGCAACGGTTAATATTCTTTTAGTAAATCATTTTCTTACATACAGAGGAAAATCATATCTATGTGTATCATACATATAATGTTATCAATGTATGAGTGTCAATGAAGCGAAAGTGGTCTGTCAGGATTGGTACAAATGGAAATCCGTGATCTTACCTACAGGTACTGTATAGTATTATATTATCTGTGCTACAGGTAATAAGGTATGATATGTATGTATGTATATAATAATAATATTTGAACATTATTACACCAATTGAACTAGCCCCTTGGTAAGTACATTTAAGAGTTGTGTTAAGGGTACTAGTCAACGTATATTTAAGAAATGTATACATATTATTCATTTATAAATAAATACATATATAATCAACGACCAGACTGGAAAGCAGTAGAAAAGCGTAGTTCTTAACACTGCCTCCACCGGGAATCTAATCCGGTACCTCACGGTTAGCGTTCAGGTGTCTAACCCATCGCGCCACGGAGGTCGTCAAATAATATATATAATGTTCGTAACTCACCTATGGATACCCTTCCCTCCGTGCTTGTATTTAGATCCCACTGTCACGGTGGAAGCTTTGCTCCTGTTCGTCTTCCCACTCTTGACGCTGAGGATGTCTTCAAAGCGCCTTTTGGTGCCTGGTTTCAATAACTTCGAAGCCTTTGGTGACTCGTCGTCTGGGAGAAATGTAATATGTGAATATTGTTAGTTTGACGAACATAAATTCACTAACATAACATTAAAATAAGAAGTTCTTTCATAGAAGGTAGAGATTCTTTCAGGTGGTAAGATGCAAATTGCATTGCTGTTTTGTTATCTCAACATTTAATTTTATTCATTTATTATATGTAAAACATACATACATACACATCACGCCTGATTCCCTGTAGAGGGGTAGGCAGAGATCACGGCACGTAAAAATATCCTAATTATTAAAATACACCAGAAATCGTGTTATGTGTTTTGTGATAAATAAAGAAACATCATTTATTTATCACGAAACACATAAAACGAATAAATGTAGTAGATAGAGAAAAAAGCTCTCATATAACTTTAACTGCTACCAAGACTTGAACTGACGTCTATCTCATAACCAATTGGGATAGTTTAAAAGTTCAACAAACAATAAAAATACAAACAGTTTATACAGATATAAACATAATTTTATAGATATATTTATTTATTTACCTTACATACATACATTAAATTATATGAAGCGTGTAACTTCACTACATAGTATAAAACAAAGTCGCTTTCTTTGTCCCTATGTCCCTTTGTCTACGCAACGGATTTTGATGCGGTTCTTTTAATAGATAGAATGATTCAAGAGGAAGGTTTATATGTATAATAACATCCATTAAATAGTGGAGAATGCTATATATTTTATACCCGTGCGAAGCCGCAGCGGGTCACTAGTTAAATTATATAAAGCGTGTAACTTCAACAACTACTTATAAAAGAAACAATCTTCACCATACCTGTATCATCAGAATCACTGTTGACTTCTCCACTAGGTCTCGGAGGCTGGTCATCTTCATCATCATCCGTGTCATCCGTGATGATGAGTCTGCCATCTGGCGCGGTCTTGAATCCACTGGCCTTCTTCTTCTGTCTCACCTCTTCTATTTTCTTCTTTTGGAGAGGATCCGTTGCTGGGAGGGAATAATGGTAGTTATAGGAGCAGTATACAAACGTTAATTTGTTACAGTAATAAGTGTTATAGTGTCTTTTAGTGAATGTTTATAGTGTCTCATTGAATATTTATAACAAATCCAAACATGGATTTCAACACAAGGATAGGTGTATATCATTCTACAAATAGCGAAACGAGTGTGTACATATAAGTCTATTGAACTCACTATTATCTTGCTCAACATTGTCCAAAGTAATACTAATCTTGCATCTTAATTATGCGTAAATTGTATGTGTTTACTAATATTTCATTGAACAGTTTCACCAACGCGTTATCCGTATAGCATGGTATTCTTAAACTCTTTAAGTCATACGTAAACGACCATAAACATACACATCACGCCTGATTCCCTGTAGAGGGGTAGGTAGAGATCACGGATCGCCTTGTCCCGATCCTGACAGACCACTTTCGCTTCATTGACACTCATACTTCTCATACACACTCAGCGGTTATAGCTACTCCTAACGTCACCCTTTTTCAATATAGCGTCTATCTGACTGTATGTCTAATTCTATTTATTACTTACGATGCTAGTAATTGAACTCCTAACATTAGGCAAAGTAAACCTTACACATTTTGTCTAATTACAATAATTAAAAGTAAGATTGTTTACTCTAAGGTATTGTCGACTTCCGGTTACTTAGGCAACCGAGAAAGACTTGTAAATTACTTTTCCGAAACTAGTTACGTACGAGTACAACGTGCTTGATCGAAGCTAGTTACGAATGAGTAAAATAAAAGCTTCGATCGAAACCAGGTTACGAAACCAGGTTACGAAACCTCGGTTACGTAGACGGCCGAAAGGGTATAATTGGGCCGGCCCCTACATAACCGCCCTTCCACTTCACTCACCAGTAATCTTCCTGGACGCGGACACATCAGCCAGATCCACAATATTCTCCGGGTCATCCTGGATCCAGGCTTTGCTCTTCTTCCTGTTCTTCGGCCGCTGTTCCTCCTCATCCATCAGCTCCATATCGGAGTCAGAATCCCTGAGGATGTCCTCCAGGGTCTTTGAGGTTCCCTTTATGATGGGGAGATCCAGTTCTGACGGTTCGTCATCTTGTTGGTCTCTGTGAAGGAATTGGTACGTTTAATTGCTTGCAAATAATTCAACGGCTGTACAATTATTTATAAATAATTAAGATTTTAAGATTAAGATTTCCTTTCTCTGCGGTAATGTCACGATAATGGGATTCGATCATCAGATCAAAGCACCTTTAGGTACTATCTGGTCATCATGAAAGATCGTAGTGGCCATTGAATCACTATCTACCTTCTCAATTACAGATGATGCAGAGATATGATACAGAGATGTCCATCAATGACATCTCACTCCAAGCAATGACATCCCGAAATAAAAGTGACAGGCATTTAGTATTTGTATGTTATACTCTACGCTTTATTTAGGCATACGGTGAAGAAAAAAAAATGGTGATGAAACCTACCTGTTCGTCGAACAGGTAATAGTTAGTGCTTGTAAACGGCGACATGTCATATACCTTCACACACACATCATTGTCACATTGAGTACTGGCTATCTGGTCAACACGTGGGTTCGAGGTGTCCATAGAATTACTACCTTCGCAATCGCGGAGATGGACACCTGAACCTCTGACTACCCCGCAAGGGTTAATAGTACTCTCTATCCATAAGTCTTTATTACCTCTGATTCTCTCTTGCTCTCTTCTTCCTGCTATCAATCTTCTTGAGGTTGCGTAACCTCTTTAACATAACCTCATCGCTCGCCGGGATCAACTTCTCTATGGTATCCGCGCCGAACTTTCTTAGCATCCTGTTATAATAAAGAACTATTGTTATAGAAGAATACAGCTCTGTATTTTAAGTGTGTAGGATAATGCTGTCTATTATTTATAGCAACATTCCAAGTCGATTCCTTTTTGGTACCACAGATGGCGTCTTTTTGACTTTAAATGTGTTTACTAAAAGCCAAAAAGTCCAAGAGTGGAGACCGCGTCTTAGTAAACGTAGTGTGGGGCGCCCCCCGGCAAGGTGGGAAGTCGACCTGCGCAGGTTGGCCGGCATCAAATGGATGCGAACGGCCACTGACAGGGAGAAGTGGCGTCATTTGGGGGAGGCCTATGTCCAACAGTGGATTCAGACAGGCTGATGATGATACCTTTTCATGGCTGTTAATAACTTAATTCAAATACGAATATAAACATCATCACATCCATAATTATCATCACTAATATCTCTAGACCACTATCCACCCCTAACTACATACAATATACCTAGTAAGGAAGTATCCGATCTCGGTCCTGGCGTGCCTCTTACAATCTTCTACCATCGCGGAGAGAGAGCTGAAGATGAGTGGCAGACTTCCCGAGAGCACTTCTGTTGGTAACACTTTTGTGTACACCTGCAATACAAATATAATTATACATACACGCCTGAATACCTGTACAGGGGTAGGCAGAGATCACGGAACCGTATATGTCCAGAGCCTGGCAAACCACTTTTGCTTCATTGACACTCGTACACACTCGGCGGTTATAGGTACTTCAAACACCACTCTTTTTCAATATGGCGTCTATCTGACTATAATATGTCTTATTGGGCTGACCCTTTCCACTTCATTAACATATTCCTTTTATCAATCTACTATAATTCATCCCCATAACATGTCCTAACCATCGAAGCAGGCCCTTTTCAGTGATAGTCACTACATCTTCTTTCAAATATCTTAATAAAAGGTCGGTGGTAGAGATTGAAAAGTTGCGGAAAACATAACGATTCTATATAAACAAATAAAAACATTCGCAAAATGCACCTAATACTACGATGAGGGAAAAAATCATGAGGAAACCTACTTGTTTCCCGAATAGGTAAAAAATTATAAAAAAAACCTTTATTCACTCTAAATACACGTTATCTTATGTTTAAACAGTAGTTATATTATTATAATCATGTGCATTTAATCGTAATATTCAGTGCTTGTAAATGGCGACACGCCTTACCACCTGTCAGATTCAGTATTGACTATCTGGTCAACACGTGGGTTTGAGGACGTATTTCACATTTCCGAGGTTCTGTCCGCCCCGAAAAGGATTAACGGACGTGTATGTATATGTATGTATGTTATAATCATTCATACATAGTTTCATACCTTCAAGAAACTCATAGCAGCGCCCACAATCTCTCTATTGGGCGACACCATATTCTCGGCGACCCTCTCCATCAACTGCTGCACTGTATCAAGACCCATGTCCTCTGAATAGTAGTAGAGGACTGACGCCAGGGACCTCAGGGTAGCCGATACTATTCTCGGGAGGGGCGCGTCCAAGCCAGATAGAAGCATTGTTAGGAAAGCTGGCATTCCTAAGAAAAATAAGATGAGGTTAAGATATATAATAATAATTTAAGACTATTACACCAATTGAACTAGCCCCTTGGTAAGTTCATTTAAGACGTGTTAAGGGTACTAGTCAACGTATATTTAAGAAATGTATATGTCCCAAATATTCTAGATGATATCAAAACCCCAATATACATGCTAATAAGTGACCAAATTGTTTCCTTGTGTCAAGGTCACACTCACACGTTATAGGAGGCAACAGAGGGACTAGGGTTTAATGAAACCTATTGGGTAATAGACTAGCAACCTGTCACCAATGTTCCATATAATCACAACCCCGATATTCATGCTAAAAAGTCACCAAAGACATGCTTTCTTGTCTCTGAGATTCTGTCTACCCCGAAAGATATTACAGAACGTAAACGTGTATGAACTTATACATTAAATTTCTCTTACATTCAACAACACAAACGTACAAATATATCTCTTACCATCTTCTTTATCCTTGAGTACATTGGCTATAGTATTGAGAAGATTGAAGGCACATTGTCGACATTTTGAATTGATGTCTCGGGTGCATATCACGGCCTCTGCCACCGCGCCTTTTACGAGTTTACTATCCGGGTTCAGGTCGGGAGATTTGGTTATTAAGTGTTCTATGCATCTGTAAGGAAAACAAGTAATTTAAATATTATAACGTATTAGTCGCTAACGGTGAGGGAAAACATCGTGAAGAAGCCTGCCTGTCCCTCAGGATAGGTAATAGTCAGTGCCTATATACGGCGATACGGCTCACTGCCTATGACGTTGGGTGCTGTCTATCTAGTGATACGCGGGCTTCGAATGACCCATACCTAACATGCCTTCGAAATTTCGGAGATGGGCATTCAAGCCTCTGACTACTCCGCCGTAATAAAAAAGGGAGTATACACACAAGTCGTGAAGCGTATGTATGTTATGTATGTGTTAAATATTATAGACTAGCTTTAGAGGATGCGTCTAATGCATGTGGTAATTAGGATTACTTCAGGGCCCAAGCCTAGTAATGCATTTTATTACAATTGTATATCAATATCACTTCAATAATAGCGTGAAGTTGACAGTGGATTAGCAAAAGCGTCATTTTCACCATTGATGACGACAAAATTGTCTAAGTTCGCCTTAGTAATGGTGAAATTTGTCACGTACCATTCCGCGAACAATTTCACACTGTTACTGAATCGATATTTAACTGATAATCATTATTGTAAGCAATGTCGTAAGAGGCAACTAAAGTGTTGTAAACTGTATACATCTAGTTAATAACAAGCCCTTTCAATTGATTAATAAGAAGATCTAATCCGTTAAAACAAACATACTTTTGTTGTATCCATATGCGCAATTGCCGAGTTAATAATTCTATGGCCACCTCGAACCCACACGTTGACCAGATAGTCAGTACACAATGTGACAGGTGATAAGCCGAGCCACCATTTACAAGCACTTACTATAATCACGAGGAAAGAAAATCATACATTTAAAACTCACCTCAACCTCGCAGCCTTACTACTATCCGCCGCTTTATTGAGTGACGACGTAAGCATTGTCTTAATCTTCTTCTTATTATCTTCTAGAAACTGTTTACAATTATCGCTATCACACTTAAAAATCTCTTCCAATATCCTATACGCCTTCTTATGTTCCATTTCTAACAAACGAACTCGTTCTTTATACTTCAACTCCGTTTTCTTATCTCCCTCTTCTACGACTTCTTGCATCTTCTCTTCGTTCTTCTTTTTCTTCTTAGGCTGTTCTAGAACTGTAGCGCAAAGAGGTAAAAGCCAGTCGTCGAAGAGTTTCGTTATCTGTTCCTTACTTTGGTATAAAACTAATAAGCGGATGACGTCGAGGGTTGATTCTCGTTGGAAGTGATTTTCCTTAGATGATTCTAGTTGTTGTAACGCAGTTTTGAACAGTTCTTCTCTGAGAGACTGTTCTGTTATTATTAGGTATATCTGGAACAAAATCAGGATGTGAGAACGTTTTATTTTTAAACAAAAACATTGTGATTAAAGGAAGTAATCATTCTTTAAATTTGGATATTTGTATTATACGTCTAATACAATCGATCGCTGCGGATTTGAAAGACACCAAGGTTGACAATTAAAAATTATATGAGACATAAAAAACAACGGTGAGGAAAACATCGTCAGGACATCGGGATAGGTAATAGCCAATATCTATATACGGCGTTGCGGTTCACTAACTATCACGTTTGGTGTTCTCAATCTAGTGAAATGCGGGGTTCAAGTAACCCGTACCTAACATGCTTCAACATTTCGGAGATGGGCACTCAAGCCTCTGACTACCCGACCACAAAAAAGATAGTGTGTATGCACAAGTCCTGAAGCGTGCATAAAAAATAAATCTATTTTCATACATCATGCAGTCCATAAAACATAACATAACATACATAACATAAGCCTCACGACTTGTGTATACACACTCCCTTTTTTTATTATAGCGGGGTAGTCAGAGGCTTAAATACCCATCTCCGAAATTTCGAAGGCATGTTAGGCATGGGTCATTCGAAGCCCGCGTATCACTAGATAGACAGCACCCAACGTGATAGGTAGTGAACCGTATCGCCGTATGCAGTCCCTAGGTCCCAAATACGATTCATTCCTTTCTTTTATTACATACCTGTATAGTCTCCATAGCAGCTAGCCTCTGTCCTACAGCGGCACTGCCTTTCGCAGGAGACATGTATATATTGAGCAGGATAGGCAGGAAATTCTTAGCGAAACGGGCTAGCTCATTTTTGTCCTCCTCATTCTGTTTCTCTATGGCACCGGAGATCAATTTGCGTAGAGCTTGCATTATGGATAGGCGAAATTCTGGGTTCTCTTTTAATACGGTACCTGAAAGATAAAATTAAAGTAAAGAATAATATCCACTATACAAAAAGAAGAGAAAGGCGAAAGACGTTCACGAAAGAAAAAAAGACAAACGCGTTCACGACCATTAACCCTTGCGGGGTAGTCAGAGGTTCAGGTTTCCATCTCCGCAATTGCGAAGGTAGTAATTTTACGGCTACCTCGATTTCACGTGTTGGCCAGTCATTCAGTACTCAATGTGTCAGGTGGGAAGTCATGTCGCCATTTATAAGCACTATTACCTGTTCGGGGTACAGGTAGGTTTCCTCACGATGTGTTCCCTCACCGTAGTATTCGACGCATTTCGTTAATGTATTTTTATTACGAAAGCGAGATTTGAACCCAGTATCCTCTGCCAGAGTCAAGCCCCAAACAACTGAGCAAAGTCGAATTTCTACTATACTGTAAACTTACATGTTAATAAGCACATACTAGTATATCATAAGAATGTAAGCATTACTTACCCAACATTTTAGCCATAGCCTTGAACTTGTCCTTGATATCAGTCGGATAATTACAGTAACTAGGCAACAGAGCCCAGAATTGCGAGCACAGCAGCTCATAAGTATGAGCGCCTGGCACGTCTTTGACAGCTTGCAACTCCCTCATTTTTTTCCTACAAAACGTTGCCATACTCAAAATCTTCTTCACGAAACAGTCTAAGGTTGCATGCGTTATCCTATCCTTTAGCACTGGTATTAGCCAGCTCCGTTCAAGATTGATAGAGTCGGGCCCGTTCTCTAAAGGTATGACGTCTAATACGTATGTAGGTCCTAAGGATTTGACGGCGCATCCGACCGCGTATTCGACCTCCTTGCCGTACGAAAAGTTGTGACTCTCTTTTCGTTCGTTCAGTTTTTTTAATATCGGCGTCAGTTGTTCGGATACTTTCAGGTTGGCGACCTGTTAAGGGATAAAAGTAGTGATAAATAGAATAGAATTATGGAGCAAATATAATATTTTTTTGAATATCAAGGAATGTTGATTTGAAAGACATACACGCTATGTTTATAATATTTTACGAGAAAACGGGACTTATCGCAGCAAGCTTAGGGTAGCAAAGGCAATTCTTTGTTTATGAAATACAACTGATAAGTCCCGTTTTCTTGTAAAATGAATAAAAATCGCGAATCTCTGAAAAATATTGTGTTTATAATAATAAAATTTAAGGGGTGTATAAATTAAACATTTTACTCTTTTCTCAGGTAGGTGTATCATGTTATAGTTAACAAAAATTTAAATCAACAGAACATCTAATATACACATGTTCGTCACCTTTATCATAACGTACAGAGCTACAATGGCATTGATCAAGAATATTGGTGACAGATGGCTAGCCATAGCCATAACAAATTTAAGGTAGTATAACAAAGGAAGCTCCTCAACACCCTACCTACCTCGAAACAAACAGCCAGCGTGAGTATAACATGTCGCAGCGCTCGATTGAAGGGGTTGTCCAGACCGCTGGCGATCGTGTTGAAGACGTATTCCGCATCACTCAAATACTTGTCCACTGTTAACATTCTTAGGGCGGGCTGCACGCAGTCTATCAGGATTGCCTGGTAAAGAATTACATGATTCGTTAATAGTCATGTCGGTTATTGATTGATAGTAACAAAATTGTCAAAGTCAAATGTTTTCATTCAACATAAGTACAAGTACAGTACATTCATTGAAAGACAAAACATTTGCCTGACACTGGTTGTCCCTTAGCATTGAAATTCTACCGTTGTTTATATTATTATTATTATTGTGTCATTATTTATTGTGTATTAGATTGATTGCTACGGTAACAAATTGAATAGTCCTTCGTCTTCTGAATAGCCCTTTCAGAATTTGTGTAACCTCTAACATAACCTACTAAGATGGGTTGAGACTTGACTTAAGTAAGTAAGGCAAATACCTAATGTGTCTGCTATAACATAAATTATTACTTTAAAAATCGCAAACTAATCAAATAACTTAATCACGGCTTTGGCGAACTCATCCAACCCACATGAAAAGACATATACATACACACACCACTAGCGTATAATATACACATACATATTTCTTAGATATACGTTGATTAACAAGAACGCTAATCAAGTCTTAAATGTACTTAGCAAGGGGCTATTTCCTTTGGTGTAAAAAAGTGTCTTCTCTAATAAAACCTATCAATGCATTTTTCTCTGTATTCTCCCAAAACATATATCATTATTTTTTTATTATTATTTATCTTAGCGTGAATCTTGCATGAGTCTTAGCGTCTTGCTTTACTGTCACTTATGAACCTGCTTGCACGATAGATGATTCATGCAAGTGAAGCAAGAGAGATTTGTCAGGATCTCTCCAAGTATCAATCTAGTCTCTACCCATCCCGTTAGGTCGTAGAGGCGTGAATATATGTAAAAAATAATTACTTTTATTCACACTAAAGGCAGCATATACACAAATACAGTACTAATTTACATTTATGGAACCAAGCGCACATGGCAACCCCGCGCAAGATGCAATATGTATGTACATTATTTTAATTGTTTACCTTGAGTGCATTGGTAGCAGCTGCATTGACGTCGGCGGACTCTGACTGCCACAACTCAGTCACGCAGACGCCCACGAACGGCGGCAGCGTGTGCATGCAAAAGCTCATGTCCAATCTAGAATAAAATAAAAAAATACTTAACCACGGTGGAAAAGAAGTCTCTCGGTCTTGGCTTATCATGGATTGCGATTGATTATTTTAATATTTCACTTTTATTTTGAATATCGTATGTATGTTTATTTTATATAAAATTATAAATCTACCCTCTGTGGGCTGCCAGCTGAAAATCGGCGACTCTGTGGAGCCTTAAGGGCTCTACAGGCAACCACCGAGCTGGACGCCTTTTGAGATTATTACAACTACTACTACTAGCTGTGTGATCATAATTGAAATATAAATTAAATTTCATGTGAAACAATTTAAATTGAATTTAATGGTAAAAGAAATGAAATGTAATTTTATGAGTTGTGTATTGTGTGTAATTCAATTATTGTCTATGAATTCTATTGTATGTTGAATATTGTATGTAATTGATGTGGATGTCTCATTAAAGATATTATTATTATTGAAGTCATCGCGCAAGATAGGCTCAGGTGGCGTGCTTTGAAGGCCCTATGTCCCTGATGAGGGATTCAAGAATTTAAGTAAGTAACCACGGTTGGCCATAAAATTACTACTTTCGCAATTGCGTAGATGGACAACTGAACCTTTGACTAGCTCGCAAGGGTTAACGTCGTGAACGAGTTTGTCTTTGACTTAACCACGGAGTAATTGCGTTTTGTGCAGATTGTAATGTCAGTAATTGTCTATAGCCGCCGAGTGTGTGTGAGTACTACCTCTAGAGTACCCACCACATAAGGTGGCAGTTGGAGGCGTCGCCACAGTCGCGTAATCCAGTGTTGCCAGTAAACACGCCAAAACTAGCACATACTGTGCCATACGGCTCGATACATTATATTGAGGTTTCATTTTTTAACGATCTTTGGTTGCAGAGCTATAAACTCAAATAAAACAAATTAATATACCAAAGTCAAAAGTCAAAATATTTTTATTCAAAATAGGCCCTATCATAAGCTCTCTTTGAAAGTTATTTTATGATCTAAGTACAAATTAAAAAACTATATATTGACAAAAGGAATATATATGAGTGAAGTGGAAGGGCGGTTACGTAGGGGCCGGCCTAATAAGACATATATGTAACAGTCAGATAGACGCTATATTGAAAAAAGGTGACGTTAGGAGTACCTATAACCGCCGAGAGTGTATTAGAGAATGTATGAATGTCAATGAAGCGAAAGTGGTCTGTCAGGATCGGGACAAATGGGGATCCGTGATCTCTGCCTACCCCTCTACAGGGAATCAGGCGTGATGTGTATGTATGTATGTAAAAAAACTATTTCAAACATGGCACTGAGCATTGTCTTTACATATTTTTACCGAGGTTAGTTCACCAACCATTTCGGCTGCTCAAGATGCCATGTCATGAAGACCACGACCGCTCTGATAAGAGCGTAACGATTGAGAAGAAGAAGTTCAGCGGAGACCCTTGGAGAAGAACTAACAAGAAACTCCAGAAATCAATTTATTATAATCACCCTTAACAAACATAAAAATTACAAAGAGTGGGCAAAAAACACAACGCTGGTAATACTAAATTTACCTTTCATACAAAATAACACGCAATGGCGGTAACGTCAAATTTAGTTCCAAGTTTGGCTACTGCCACCTTATGTGGCGGGATCTCTATACCGGGAATCAGGCGTGATGTTTACGTATGTAATTATGAATATTGATACGCAAATCTCGAAACACCTCGCAAACTAACTGACCATCACCATTTACGGTGCAAACTTCGATGCATGTAGGTACCTACTGAAATAAAGTTTTCTAAATTTGTCCTGTGCTAGTCTAAGAATTAAAAAATTTTTAACTAGTTACCATTCTTCCAGGCATGTCGTAAGACCGACTAAGGGACTATAGGTAAATATAATCTATTGGGCGATGGGCTAGCAAACTTTCACCAATATTGCATATGTCATCACAACCCAAAAATTCATGCTAATGAGTGACCTGAGAGATTATGTCTGTCTAAGCTTCTATCCGACCCAAACGTGATAAAATGACCTGAATGTACCATAATGTATGTATGTATGTATCATTAAACCATCACTCACTCAGCCAAACACGAGAATCCCTGCTGCATCACGGAAGTCCAGGCCAAGATCAGCCCCGTATCATTCGGTGCGGGTCTGGCACCCATTAAGTGCTTCAATATCTGCACAGCCAGCCCCTTTTGCAGGTTGCTCTGGTCTTTGGGGGCTGAGAAGAGAGCGTGTAATGTCTGGAGACAGCTGGTCTTGAGGTACACGTTGCTGCTCTTCAACATTGTTAGGATGCTTTCGCAGGCTTCCTGTGAATACGGGGTAAATGCATAATAGGTGCTCCTTTGACATACAATTGGCGAGAGGAAAATCAGGCCAAAGATTGGAAAAATCTGTGCTTTCAAAAAGACTATATACATACAGCTTGGCAAAAAAGGCGCCACTAAGTTTTTTCATAGCAACCCTTAAAGTGGACAACCTAGTCTTGGTACTTAGTACATAGAAGTATTATTTGTGTAACATTATAGGCATTTGCTAATACCATCTGTATGTATTTAAAACATCAGAGTTGGTAGTATACTACAATCACCCACGGCTGTGTATATATACTTCTTTTTCCTGTTAGATAGGATATTTGTCGATGTATCATATAAAAATACAAATAATAAATTATATCAATTGACTTTATACCTAAAAGCGGATTTGCTCGCAGCTCCGCTAGCTTTTATTTCAGATTTGTCAAACAGGTTCCCATACGAAATCAATATTTTTCTCGTAACGCGTGTCCGACTTACGCTTGACCGTTTATCCTTTAAGTCTGTTCATTTGAGCTTTTTCATCCAAAAATGTGAATATGCGCTTTTTCCTGAACCTAGTCGTCATAATCATCATAATTCATACGACTTAAAAGGGAGACAAAAAAAATCACATTTCAGCTAAGGCGTATCCGAGATGCAATTGACTATTGTTTCATATTAGCCATTGTTAATCTTCAGGCTTTGATTAATATATGTACCAAACTTCAAAAAAAATATTGTTTAATGTATACTAAAATAATTAAAAATACTCAAAAGTATCAACTTCATTAATGCGCGCCACAGTACTGAACAAATATGTAAACATAACCCTCGTGTTCGAAGTTTATTGTATAATATTACACTTATCTCGTATGCAAGCAATTCACAATGGTTTATAGTTCATCAAGTAATGCATTTACCAACTATATACAACAAAATAAACGTTCAGATACCGGTCATTTTAGCAGTTCTTTGATAAACATCGTTCACATTCGAAAGAATAGATTTGTCCTTTTTTTCCACCAGACATTTATTATAAACTTTGTAAATCACACTCCTGACATCACTTCGGATAGTCTTATTCATTTTAATTAACTTTCTACGTATTTAAATAACCGATTTATGTTAGAGTTTATTTGAAACAAATATTTGGAAATTTGACATCACTTTGTTTACATAATTATTATTTTTATTTTTTAAGGTTGCAAGATCACAAATAAAACTTTACGTTTCTAGACTTTTTTGCCAAGCTGTAGACAATTTTAAACTTTCACCGTACGAAAATCGAAAATAAGACACAAAACACAAAATAATTTTCAAGTCTATGCTTTTTTTCTCCGCCCATCTGCATCCTGTACAGTTTTTTATGGCATTTGAAAATTTACAGAAGTGAGATTATTAGTTAGAGACACTAGATATTACCTATCTGTAGTATAAGTATGTTTACTCATGATATTTCTTTCTCAAAATTACAAAAAAATAGAATACATACATACATATAACATAAAATCACTACCTTCGCAATTACGGAGATGGAAATTTGAATCTCTGACTACCCTGCAAGGGTTAATGGTCGAGAACGCGTTTATCTTTGTCTAAAAAAATATTCAAATACACCACAATAGTTTTTAGTTTAATTTCTATCCATAAATGTATCTACACACTACCACTTCATTCTTCACATAATCTTTACTTACCTTCATATGCTGAGGTCCAAACAAGGGTATGAGGTCCCTAGTAAGAGCCAGGTTGTGGAGAGACGTCTTGAGGCCCAACTGTTGAGTCTCCGGGAAGCACTGCTTGATGCATACCTCAGCTGTCTTGTTCAAAGCTGGGTGACTTGTTGGTACCTTTAAGGAAAGAATAGCAATGATATTCGGTGATGAGGTTTTTTTTTATTAAAATTGTAACTAGTTAATGTATTTAACACAATTTCATATAACATTAAACAGGATTTTGAGTATTACGTTATTTAATTTCAGTAGCAAAAAAATATAAGCAATATATTCTTAACATAACGACTTTTTTTTGTTTACACACTGCCTTTTTTATTGCAGCGGGGTAGTCAGAGGCTTGAGTGCCCATTTCGGGAATTTCGAAGGCATGGTAGGAATAGGTCACTCGAAGCTCACGTTTCATTAGATAGACTGCACCAACGTGATTATCTTACACTTTTGTTAAAAATAATAATAAAAATATCATTTAGGCAATAAATGCTACCTGTATATTTTCGCCCTCCTGTGGAATCATAAAGGAACTTCCCCTCAAAATGGCCGACACTGCATGCTGGGCTGCCTTCCTCACCTGAATGAACACAAGATTTATTATTGACCTATGTAATAACTTCGATTTTATTATTGAGTTCATAATGTTGTTTTCCAATAGTTCTGACAGAAGATCAGTGTTGCTTTGGCCGCCAAACATAATCAACTGATTTATAATATTTTGTTTATGTTAATGTTTTGCATTGATTTATGTTTTTGTGCCTATGAATGAACAATTTTATCATTCTTATTCTTTAATATTATTTCACTTCATACATTCTGAGCTTTGATTATAGCAACTAAAGTCAAAACTGGCTGATTGCATATTAATACGATGTTGTTTATACAATAAAATATTGCTCGAGTGGTAGAGCAAAGTATTTAAAACTAAAGGTTTCAGTTTCAATGCAGAGCCAATGCACATAGGAATGACAGAAAACTATTCCAAAATTTCCGTGCACATTTTCTTCATGAGAAACACATTTCACTAACAAAATCATTGTTAGAAAAGTTGGCTATAACCACCCATAATATTAGCTCCCAAGGATTAAGTTTAGTGATACAAATGTATTTAAAAAATTAATTTCTAAACAAAAATCTCACCTTAGGCTTAAAATGAATCGCATACGCCAAGACAACCTCATACGCAGCCATGGTAGACGAATTCGACCACTGCGCATACTCCTGAGCTCTTAGCAACACCGACATACACCCTATGGCATTCTGTAGTATTGCACTACATTCGTCTTTAGAGTAATACTCTTCTAGGATCTTTGTAAAGGTCTCTGCACAGCTTGAGAATGTCTTGCACAGTACTGCACGGGGTACTGTCTTTATACACATGCTTATCAGACCCAGTGTTGCGTTCAGTCCATCTACAGTTTCTGTTTTCTTTAGGGTTTCCATCTGAAATAATGTATTAATTGATTTATGTCAGGAATAGCAAAGGTTGTTTTAATTGAACATAAGAATCACTACACATACTTATAAAGGCAGATTACCAGCCTATTACAATGATCCTCATGCCAATAAGCCAGTGTGTATTTAAAGTGTGCTTTTTTGCTACAACTGAGGATGTGTAACAGTAGCTTTAGTCTGCAAAGTTCATAGAATGATAATGCATTAGAATGGTTTCTTCTTAGCTATCATGCCATATGAGGCAACTGTGGTTTAAATGAATTTCACATAAACTTGGTTGCAATCCTGTTGGTAATGTGTGAAAGTGATGTCTAATAAGTTTCGTTCACTCCAAAGGGTATTGTTATGAGTGTAAAAATATACTCACCAATGCTACAAAATATTCTGTGTTAGTTTCATTCCTCCCATTCTCTTTCAACACTTCTGCGACGGCAGCCAATATGGCTAACATTTCCTTGTGTGTTGCATTGTGAGCGTCAAATCTATTTAGTAACCTGGAATAAATTTTTACATAAATATAGCTTTCCTGTTTTTGAAATGCCCAAGATATATGTAATAATAATATCTGTTCTGGGACGTACTAACGGCCATTTTTCTGTCATGTCATAGATGGTGAATAAAGGAGTATTACTTAACACATTGGTCGCCACGGTGGGTCAAAATGACCGGCACCACATATACTTTTTTGGACCAAGGCGACGAAAGTGTTAATAGAATCAATTATGCAATGGCATAGCAAGTTTTAATTATGTTCTTAGTAAATAATAAGTATGTTAAATGTTTTAAGTATTGTATCTTTTAATAAATAAAAAACTTAATATTATTTATCATTATAATTAAATCAAAACCTTGATACTCACACATAAGTGACCAAATTTGTGCCCATATACTGTTAATGCCAAAATTGATTAAATGATTTAACTAAATGTATACATCTGTTACATATTAACTTACTGTTATGAGTACTTACTTATTAAAACTCATATTAGAGCATCTCGTCCAGTTGGTAGCAAACGTCTGAACAGTACCAGATTTCGTGGTATCAGTGTACTGAGACTCGGATATATCATCTCCAGACTTCACTGACATGCTCTCCAAGTCCTTACTAAGGTTCAGTTCATTCACTGACTCCGCTTTGTTTTTGTTGTGGCTGTAGCGAGTGATTGTGTCATGTTTCAGCACTGCTTGTTCTGTTAATCCTGAGTTGGCTGTAATGAGGAGTAGGTAAGAAATAGTATTAGGCTTATTGGGGCTAATACAACAAATTGGTAACAAGTAAGAAAAAAAAAATTTGAAAAATTGACTACTTCAGTTATTACAAATAACTTTTACAGTATAAAGACTATAATTAATGTAGATGATATATAGTAATATATAAAAGAATGTGCTCTAAGGTTATTCAAAATTCTGTTTCTTTATTTACTCTTGAAAGTTGGCTTAGAAGTCACAATATTATATCGTCTAATTTAAATAAAATAATGTGGTTTCACTAAGTTGCTAAAGGATAACAGCATTGTGACCAGGACATGACAAATAATGTTAATTGGCTGAATAAGAGAGAATAATTAAATTTTATGGTAAAAACTAACCCAAATTTTCTTGGAAGAATCTTGATTTTGCTTCATCTCTGAACTTTTTGAACTTCGGATTTGAAGTAGAGGATTGTCCTTTATTCCATCTTTGCCCTTTGGATTTGCCTTTTAGTTTAGAACGAAATTTACCCATGTTTGTTTTGTAAATTAATCAGTAAGTTCTAAAAACATTAGGGTTGTTCGGTAGTGCAACCTCTTTGCGAAATGCACCAACTTTCGTATCGCAGACCGCACGTGGAGACTGACAACCCGCAACAATTTTTTTATGTTATGACAGCTGTTTGCCTTATTTTTATTTACGCTTATACGTAAAGCTAACTACGGTTTTATCATATTATGTATACTTAAATTCAAGGAATGATTTGAAAACATTCACATTTGTAAATCTTACAACATGCATCATAAAGTAATTATATATATTCCGATTTCTATCAAATGAAGTAAAGAAATTTAGTAACTCAATTGTGAGTTTATTAATAACTTGAGAGATTTTTCACCAAAATAGACAAAAAATATTTAACACACATTATAATTTGTTTGTGCATCTATAATAAAGTTCGTATCATTATCCTAAGTTAGCAACCAAGTAGACTGCTGACTAAAACTCAACTGACGTTTATATAATTTTATTGCTGTCATTCATGAATTCATTCAGAGAAGCAATGTACAAATAATGCAAGTGTAACACCGAGCTTTGGCAAATAACTTTATGTTTGTAAATATATCACAAGCAATAGTTCTGTAGTATTCACGGAATCTGCACATTCTTCGCTTGAGTGACTGTTACGTAAACGTACGATGCAGTGATTACAATTTACTACAACCTTCAGGAAATGTTTGCTCTTTGATGCAATAGTTTTGGTGTACGTATTTGTGTTATGATTTGTAACTATATGTATAAAAATGCCGCCATTCGGTCGAAAAAAGACCCCGAAATCGTTTCCTGTAAAGGTCTGTACCTTGGATGCTGAGCTGGAATTTAATTTAGAGGTTAGTAGCATAATCAAAACATTTAGGTTGTAGTGTTTAATAAATGTGAGTCATGTCCGAAGAATTTAGTGTTATCTTGACCTGTGTTTACAGTGATGTCCACTGTCGAATGATTTAACACCTTTCCAACAGATATTCTATGTTAATTATGTGCTAATATGTTGTTATTGTATACTATATTAATCATTTCTCCTTAATGTTCTTATTGGGTATTGAATGATTTTCTCAATATGATTTTTTGTATTTATTTTGAATCCTTTATTTGCCGTAATTAGTTCTATTTATACATTTAAATTCTTTCAGTTTTATTTGTAAACTGTACTTTCTATTATATTTGTACTCAACATATAGATATATTTCCAGACAAGTATTGTAGAATGTAAATTCATTCTAAATAATGTTGAATTATTTGGATCTTGTTAGAGCTAAAATTAAAGAAAAATTAATAGAATAAGAAGCATAGATTAATAAACACTCACACATAAAACCAAGCAATTTAATACTCCTAATATTACTTGTAATATTTATAAATTACAGTTGTATGTCAGTTGTTTAAGTGTGTGTGTGTTTTATAAGTGTAATTAGAATATATAAATTACACATCGTCATCATTTATAAATAAATTATTGTATAAGGAACTAAAACAAGGAATCTTTATTTGGATTTAAGTAGGAAATGTGAGAAAAATTACTTATACTATACTACAACTTTCAGTGGCGTGCTACAGGGAGAGATTTATTTGATCTTGTCTGTCGAACGATAGGACTGAGAGAAACATGGTTCTTTGGGCTGCAATTTGAAGACTCAAAACATTTTATTAGCTGGCTGAAATTGGACAAAAGAGGTAAATTAAATTATAGCTTCAGTAACCGCTAAAGGTGCAGTCTCAGCAACTTTTTATAAGGTATAAGTTTATAAGAACAAAATACAATATTTTAAATCTGATGCCACTATGCATTGTTATGGCCACTATTCGTGTGCGTGCTTCGAAATCAAAAATATTGTCTTTTGTTCTTATAAATGTAAACTTTATAAAGAGTTACTGGGACTGCACTTTTGGCGTTGACTACAAATATGAATGTCCTTTATGCTCTGTACTTGAGGTACAATATTGTCAGACAACATATTCTCATTCAAGTTAAGCGTATCTTTTGAGGTTGATTAGGCATATTGGATAATAGTTATATGATAGTCCATCTTCCTTTAGATTATACTTCTACTGCTACCATTCAAGTTCCATTTCTTAGTTGCTCCCTTCAACATGACAGTAAAAACATTAATTACATGGCATTTCATTTAGTCTAATGGGATAGTATGGGCATATTCTTATAAACTCACAGGATTTACAATGTTAAGTATCTTTTTTTGTAACCTTAGTATATAAGTTTTTACCTCCACCATACATAAGTTTTGACGACCTCCGTGGAGCGATCAGTTAGACGCCCGAATGCTAATCGAGAGGTCACGGGTACGATTTATCGGTGGAGGCAGAGTTAAGAAGTTTTTCTACTGCTTTCCAGTCTGGTTGTTGATTAATATGCTATATATGTATTTATCTATATATAATAAGTACATATTTCTTAAATATACATTGACTAGTACCCTTAACACAAGTCTTAAATGTACTTACCAAGGGCCTAGTTCAATTGGTGTAATAATGTCCTACAATATCATTAATATTACTATTACCTTACCTTAACTCTCTCAACCCCCTTTCCCAGTACAAGACCAATGCGTCTCCCAAATGCCGGGTACGCCTTTCATGCTGCTCTGCAAGCTATACCCGGAAGATGTGGCCGAGGAGCTGATCCAGGAGGTGACGCAGCATCTGCTCTTCCTGCAGGTGAAGCAGGCTATCCTCAGCATGGATATCTACTGTCCTCCTGAAGCGTCAGTGCTGCTGGCTAGCTATGCGGTGCAGGCTAAGGTATGGGTATACAGTTTTAACTAATTTTTGTTATATATTTTATTAGAAAACTTTTTTGTAGGTGTTTCTACAGAAAGTACATCACTAAGGTACATATGAAATACAAAATTTTTGTAATAGATGGAACATTGATATTATATAAATGTAAGAAAAATATTGTTTACTTTGTACATAGTTATAAAAGGTAAAAAGATCTTGCAATAAAGGATTAATTTAGATTTATTTATGTAATATACTTTTTTCAATGTTAGTTATTGTACTATTAATAATATCTTATTCATATGATTACTTAAATTTAAGCATAATTATCCTTTTGTAATATATCAGGATCTGTGATCTGTAGAGAAAGCCCATATATATAGAGAAAGCACATAGTTTCGTCGTTGAAAATAGGGTATAACAAACGCACATTAAATTTATAACAAGCATTATTTTATTAATAACTTCATCAAGAAAAGCCTAGATCATCAGTCCATATAAATTTTTAAATAATATTCGTTGATATTTCCAGTATGGTGATTACGATGAAAGCGCCTACAAGCCAGGCATGTTGGCCAGTGAAGACCTGCTGCCTCAAAGGGTGATAGACCAGTACCAGATGACTCCGGAGATGTGGGAGGACAGGATAAAGATCTGGTGAGGACTTCTTATGTAGCATTGGGTAGTATGGAATACATTCTGAGTGGATATAATGTTTGAAAAGTGATCTTTTTTGTACCACAATGACACACAGAAGAACTACTTGTATGTTTTAAAGTCTGTGTTTTATTTAAGTTGTAATATGTCTGGGTCTTATAGTTATAAAATAGACGTTTTTATTATTATTAACTATTAACCTCTATTTTACGTGATTATTTTAAAAGATAGTATGTCTGTCTATTGAAATTATTATAAAAACAACTGCCTATTTTTCAACAAGTTACGAAAACTGAGTTAGGTATGTAAGAGTAATGTTATAGTAACATTCTACTCAAGTGGTTATTATTTAATTAGGTGCTAAGAAATACTTGACTTGCGCTTCATCCAAAATGTATAATATGGCAAAAAGTGGGCTTTAACAAAGAATAGAGATGTGTTGGTTATTCTTCAAATTCCGCACGCCAAAATATCCAATAGTATTACATTCATTCATACATTCCATAAATAAACATACATTCGTCAATTAAATAATAATTCCTTGTTAGGTATGCTGATCACAAGGGTATGTCCCGGGATGAGGCGGAAATGGAGTATCTGAAGATAGCTCAAGACTTGGACATGTATGGAGTCAACTATTTCGCCATTAATGTAAGTAGATACAACGATCATCCAAACACATACATCTATAAATGCTCAAAGGATCAACGAAAGAAAAGGTTCTATAAAGTATCTTGTGTTAAAATTAAAAGATGTAAGATGTAAGAAAAGATGTAAGAAAAGAGATGTAATAATAATATTAAAGACAATAAATATAAACCAATTGATCTTGTCTCTTGGTAAGTTTATTCAAGACATACTTACTCTCAAATCCCGTATTCTCTCTAATGAGTAGACTTGTGCTTACGAACCCTATTTTATCCTTAAGATCTATGTTTATATGTATGTACGACGATGTTAATAATTTCATGCGCGTACTTGATCGAAACATTACTTGTATAAAGAATGATTCTGAGTCGGCAATATACGAGTATTACACAAACTTAAAATTTTATAGAGCGTTTCGTAAAATTCTCTCTATAGCTTATGTAACGTCAATTGTGCCAAAATAACGCACAAAACTTTTTGTTTGAAAATAATATTAGGGATAATATATACACAAATCACGGCCGTCTCCCTAAAGAGCACATATTACCGAAACCTGTTTCAATTAAGGCCTATGTTTATATGGATGTATATTCTAACATACATAGAGTACATTAAAATCATCGTTTATTCTTATTAATTATTGTATTGTGTAGTGTTAAACACGACCCAAATACAAAGAGGACCCGGCGAAAGGAGCGGTCCCCGTTACGCGTGCGGAGTCCAAATGGCGTGTTTTAATTGATCCGGAGTTATGTTATGTCTCACAAAATTGGTTGTAATATCTCCCCTCCTTCTCGCGTACCTCGTTTCACCCCGCGTAATGCCACGCTAGTTTTCATACAAATATTGCGTAAGGCCCATTCCTCTTATTGATGACTCCATAGTCTTAATTTTTTTCCATTCTTTCCCAGAATAAGAAAGAGACAGACCTGTACCTGGGCGTGACTGCCCTAGGGCTGAACATCTACGAGAAGGACAACAAGCTGACCCCCAAAACCACGTTCCCCTGGTCCGAGATCAAGCACATCTCGTTCGACGACAAGAAATTCGTCATCAAGTTCGTCGACAAAGGAGTTTCCAACTTCGTCTTCTTCTCGCCTAAAGGGATTAATAAATTGGTGAGTTAGAAAGTTAAAAACAGCTACTATGAAATAATCTATTTCTAATAATAATTATTCATTTATTGGTCATCTAAGGTCTAAGTTATTAGTAACTACAAGACAGTAAAACAAAACAAAAGTGTGTTAGTAAAAATAAGTTGTAATAATAACATACAAAATGTAAATAATTAAATGTAAGTAATCTATATATAAGTAAGATGATTAATAAAAAGAACTATAAATGAAAATTGAGCCAAGAAAATAAAGATAAGGGACAAGTTACACAGATATCACGGTTTTATGATAAATTTATACTTGCATTTACATAAAAGGATAGGCAGAAACTATTGACTAATACTTCGAAAGATACTGTCAATTTTCCCCTGACTCACTAACCTAATGACGCTTTTCTGTTCTTCACACTATAAATACATCCCTTAAAAAATAAAACTTAGAATTAAATTTATACTTACGCCCTTTCAACCTTTAAGAAGTTGAATAGGAGACAGTATAATAGGTTAACCTTTAGTAAAAGTCCCAAAATTATTTATTATGCATTGATATTGATATTGATTATTGGTCATAGGTTCCTTATCTCCCAATTGATCTAATTTCTGAGGTCACTTCCTATGTCATGTCAGAAAAAAGCATCTAGTTAACATCGGATTCACACCCCAGCCAACATAATTAATATAATCTTCTTTTTCCCGCAGATCCTAGATCTGTGCATAGGCAACCACGACCTGTACATGAGGAGACGGAAACCAGACACCATGGAGGTGCAGCAGATGAAGGCCCAAGCCAAGGAGGAGAAACAGGTGAATAAAGATAAGCATAAAGCGGGTTACATACTCACATACCTACCTACGGCACTGTGCTTTAGTTTAGTTTAGTTTATGGGGCTCCGTGGTATCCGCAATTAGTCCCCACTGGGAACATTTTGCGTGATGTCGCTGACTATTCCAGCCAGCCCAGCACCTGCCAGAAGCGCAGAAGACGCCTAGTGTCTTCACAGGCCTCCCGAAGCGACCCCGGTTTCCCAAGGATTTTAGCCCGGCGCTGTGCTGAATCTGCATTTGTGTAGATTGAGGCTACACGAGCCGTGCAAAGAGGGCAAAGACCGAGAAAGCGCTGAGGATGCAGTGCCCCGAATTCAGCAGCATTCAGCTTCCTCGTGACAACGTGATCGGCGCGTTTTCGACTTATAGTATATTCGCATTAAGAAAATAGTGACGTCATCATGTCCCCACGATTCGACCAATGAGACGTGACAACGGTTGTCTGCAATTGGTCGATGTGAATTGTTTTCTCATTAACTAACGTCTAATTGGTCAGTTTAACCTCTATATATCATGACGTCATTATTTACTTAACGCGAATATACTATAGCTATAAATTTATGTTCATGTCAGGTAAAGTCAATGTTGTTCCCACCTCGAACGCATTCACTAGTGTAGTTAGTTCGTAATTAGAATAATGTACTTAATATAAAGTTTTAGATAGTAAATTATTCTAGTTTCTATCCTGCAACCTCCGGTTCGGGCCCCATCAACTTAATTAGTGTTGGCAGTGTGAATTTCACACAATCAACATTAGCTGAGACAAATCCTATTCACACTTGCACGGGGTTGCCATGTGCGCTTGGTTCCATTAATATAAATTATTATATAATTAATTCTTTTCTCTATTTGTGTATATGCATTACTGCGTCTATTGTGAATAACAGGAACTTTATTTATTTTAATTTATTAAACGTAAATAATAATAAGCCTTTTGACTAAACGGATAACCTATATATTTTATACCAGCAACCAGTATTTATAAAGCCAAAGTGGAAGGTAGAGTTGGACGAGGTAGGCCGCTTAGAACGTATACAGATCAAATTGGAAACCTTCTTCTCAAGGCGGGTGTACGCGTGAATAACAGAAGAACATGTATGAGAAGGTTAATGGGTGTGAGTGAAGCTAGAGTGATCTGCCTCCCGTTCTAATTGGCGATCGATAGTCTCCGCTTATCCCCTTGGGGACGTAGGCAAGATTATGTATCGACGCCTAACAGTACACCTGTCCTAAACGCCATTTAGCAAACATTACAGGAGATAAGTTTAAAGTCGTGAAAAGAAAAAATATAATAATAATAATAATATTGTAGGACGGTATTACACCAATTGAACTAGCCCCTTGGTAAGTACATTTAAGACTTGTGTTAAGGGTACTAGGCAACGTAAATTTAAGAAATATTTACTTATTATATATAGATAAATACATATATAGCATATATAATCAACGACCAGACTGGAAAGCAAAGAAAAGCGTAGTTCTTAACTCTGGCTCCACCGGGAATCGAAGCCTCACGATTAGCGTTCAGGCGTCTAACCGATCGCGCCACGGAGATCGTCAAAATTGATGCATGCACGACTTCTGGGTACCTCACGATTAGCCTAATATCCAATATTTTTTACCGCCTAGACGCCAAAATACTCGTCATTTCGCAATGAAACCATTGAATCGAACTGTATATTTAACTCATTTTCGCCAAAAAAGGTGTTAACTCCAAGTACGCCGCTAGGTATCGGTATGTTTGTATTTAAATATTCATGATTAATAATTAACGGGACTTATCGCGTAAGTTTATATATAATAAAATTCTGCCCGTGACCATGGGTACTGCAACGTAGCCGAAACGTCGGGTTAATAAAGGTAACTTTATTATATAAAAACATACGCGATAAGTCCCGCTTGTTATTAATCATGAGTATAAATCGCGAATCTCTTAAAATATAGCAATATTATTATTTATCTAATTATTTACGTCACCCTAACAAAAAACCCTTTCGGTGACGTACAAACACACACTTTTACAACTAATTTAACAATAAAAATATGTATGTTACCCCAGCGTCGCCAGATCGAGCGGAACAAGCTGTCCCGAGAGAAGCAGCTGCGCGAGGCGGCGGAGCGCGAGAGGGCCGTCATGGAGCAGCGGCTGCTGCAGTACCAGGAGGAGATACGGCTCGCCAACGAGGCGCTGGTGAGGGTAGTTTTGTAGGGGTTATGTAAGGGATTGGTTAGAAGATGGGGGAAATAATGGTTGTAGAATGTATATGAAAATTTAATTTTAATTGAATCAAAGCCTACTATTACTTAGAATTATATTGGTCCAAGGTTCGGATCTTGGCTCTGGCATGAAGAAATGAATGTAATTTAAAAATATATGTTTTTTTACCTACATAATTTAGAGTCACTAACAGTGAGGGAAAACATCGTGAGGAAACCTACCAATTCTTCGGGATAGGTAATAAACAGTGCCTCTATACAGCGATACGGTTCACTACCTATCATGTTGGGTGTTGTCTATCTAGTGAAACGCGTGTTTCGCGTGGCCCATATCTATCATGCCTTCGAAATGTCGGAGATGGGTACTCCAGTTCCTGACTACCCTGCCCAAATAAAAAAGGGAGTGTGTATATACACAAGTCGTGATGCGCATGTTATGTTTATTTCTTTTATTGGTCGTTTATAAGATAGAGGTCAATATATTTATACACAGATATACTAATTGACGCCATTTAATCCCTTTCGGGATGAACAAAACCTTGGATACACAATATCTCCTTCATCATAAGTTCCGAATCCACTATTGGACATAGGCCTCCCCCAAATAACGCCACTTCTCCCTGTCAATGGACGTTCTCATCCATTCGAAGAGTTAAGACCGCGTCTCAGTAAACGTAGTGTGGGGCGCTCTCCGGCAAGGTGGGAATACGACCTGCGCAGGTTGGCCGGCATCGAATATCTTCTTAGTCACAAGTATTTACATACCACTCTTTACCCAAGCGTCGTTCGGAAGAGACAGCAGAGCTGCTGGCGGAAAAAGGGCGCGTGGCGGAGGAGGAGGCCTCACTCCTGGCGCAGAAGGCGGCGGATGCGGAGAGGGAGAACGCCAGGCTCCGGCTCACCGCCATCAAGACTGAGGAGGAGAAGGTAAATGATTGACAGGATTACATAGCACTTTATTTGTTTTTTTTCTTCAAAATATAAACTTTACCCTCCAGTGGTTTTGACATGATATTTGACATGATTGCGTTTGCCACTAATCGCAACATATAGTTATTATATTACCATAGTTTGTAATTTTTATTTATAAACTTTTTTATTGTTATTTATGTGTTTAGTTTCGTTAGTAATCTGTTCCAAGGAAGTTAAAAGTTTCTTTTAACATAACTCAAATTCGTTTGGTGCTTGCTCCGAGATTTGAACCCTATGCCTAATAATATAAAATATATATTCGGGAGTCAAGCCCCACGACTCATCGATTTCATGTTCTTATCAATGAAGTTATGGCATTTTGTACCTACTCTTAACACGATTAAATATTCCATTTAAGGTCCAGTTAGAGCGGAAGACGCGTGAGGCAGAATATCTGACTGCGAGGTTGGTGGAAGAATCAGAGAAGAGGGCAGCCGAGGCGGAAAGACTGAAGGTATCTTTGCCAATATCTATCGTAGAATAATATGTTACTATTGTTTACTTCTGGGTAATCAAAGCTTTTCTAATTTTAGTGTTGCGTGTAACAGAGTATTGGTTTTATGCCTATATTAATTAACGACAGGATTTCTTCCATGGTATGGTTTTCCTTATAAAAAATTATCCCGTTTGCCGTCCCATTTTCATAATGTATTCATAATTCAATTTCTTTCGTCAAAGACAACATATGTTCGGTCAGTTCAGCCTACCTAAACTATCGGAGCTGCGATATCATTTTGTAGGATATTGGTGATTATTCGCTTGCCTACCGTTCAATAGTCAATTCACAGTAAAATGCCTTTTCCTACGCCATACCGAACAAAAAGGGAAGTAGCATTCTAATTACGACCCAGATTCGTTATACTTTTCTTGTAAAATGTTCAAATCTAATCCAATAATTTATTTCCAACACATGTGTTTGCTAAATATTTTATTGTTGCGGCACAGATAATATAATACTATGTTGCGGGATAGTCAGAAACTTCAGTGCCAATTTCGAAGGCATGTTAGGCATGAGCCACACAAAGGTCGCGTTTCACTAGATAGACAGCACCCAACGTGTTAGGTAGTGAACAGGATCACCGTATACAGGCACTGGCTATAACCTATGGTAAGGTTTCCTCACGAAGTATATGTATTCCATATGTATCTATACACACCTCGTATGCTTGTAGATATTGGTATTCTTCTTGTAGTTTCCTTTAAAAGTATTAAAGAACGTGAATGTTTATGTATGTATATATTTGCTATGTATTAAAATGCTTTGGAGGCCGTATGCTATATAATCTCCAAGGTTCCCTTTAATGGTATCAAAGAACGTAAACGTACGTATATTACCTATGTATATTACCTATGTATATTACCTATGTATTAAAATGCTTTGGAGCTTGTATTCTATATAATGATTGCGCCAGTACTCGCTTCAGGCGGAGTTGATGGCGGCGCGAGTCCAGGAGAAGCAGGCCAAGGAGAAGCTGCTCAACTTCCTCAGCAGGACCACGGCAGGGTCACCACTCACGCCGGTACGTGGACTATTGACTATTACAGTTGTTGACTTAGACTAAAGGCTTATGATCAGTTGTGGACTTAGAATAAAGGCTTATGTCGAATCTTCTAGTAATAAAAATAATAAAATAGTAGTAATATTTATCCCTTAGGAAAGGCAATGGATACTAAGTCCATAGAGCTTAATGTTCTTTCTTCTTTTATGTATAGGTGTTATGGCGCATACACTGTATAATACGTAGCATAGTTTAAAGTATATACACTATACCTATTGATGTTTGAAGACTAATAGCTATATAGAGGTAGCTTGTATGCCACACTTACGAAACTTTTAATTCATATGTTCCCATCTCGGGCCATTTGTTTTTATCACATGTTATTTGAGACATTTCACGTCATTTAAATTGTTTTGAGTGAATATAACTGTGGAACAAAAAATGTAAGAAATTTAACAATATCTGTTATAGTGGCTAAACTTACACTTCCTAATCAAATATGTAAGACATCTACAGAAAAAAAGTCAGCAATCAACATTATAAATCTAAATCACAATTCAATAACATCATAATTAAACTATTTATATAAAAAAACACAAAAAAGATTTCATAACACTTAACTCTTTTTTTATCCTAACCTAACCTTTCCCATTATAGTCTTAAGAGATTCGCGATTTATACTCATGAAATAACTAACGGGACTTATCGCGTAAGTTTATATATAATAAAATTACCTTTATTAACCAGTTTTTCCCATTATCTTAGACTTCCCCCCAGCCAGTGAGTCCATTTCCCTCCACATGTTCCCTCCCAGCCGAGTTATGCGGTGGAGCAGTGATGGAGGAGGGCCTGCCGGACGCAGACCTCACGGCGTGCCAGCTCATGCCCGATGACACGGACCCTCACGTCCAGAGGCTCAGTGCTGAGATCGAGAAGGAACGGTGAGTGAGTCTTGATATAGTTGGTATAAACTTGTGCTAGGTATATACGAGTGATGGTATGGGTACTAATTGGGACATTAATGGAGTGTCAAAGACAATGTTTAGTGCTTTAATTGATGATGAATTTTTGTAGTTAAATTTATCTAAAATACTGTAAACGCCATCTACTGTCTTGATTAGTTAATTAATTCTTTGTTAAAGGATTTAATAATATTATATGATAATGTGTTTGTAACATAGAGACTCAACAAAATATTATGTTTGTATATAGGTGTGGCTCAGATGGCAGGAAATATTGTTTAGAAATAGAAAGTTTCGGTTTTAGATTCGAATGTATTCTATTCCAATGTATGTGTGTATTCCCGCTGACGCACACCACCTATCACGTTAATTAACAATCTATTCAAACGCGAGTACATTGTATCATCATTATCAGCCTGTCTGAATCCACTGTTGGACATAAGCCTCCCCCAAATGACGCCACTTCTCCCTGTCACAACAATAGTGTATGTAAATACATACATACATACGCTTCACGACTTGTGTATACACACTCCCTTTTTTATTATGGCGGGGTAGTCAGAGGCTTGAATGCCCATCTCCAAAATTCGAAGGCATGTTAGGTATGGGTCATTCGAAGCCCGCGTATCACTAAATAGACAGCACCCAACGTGATAGGAAGTGAACCGTATGGCCGTATATAGGCACTGACTATTACCTATCCTAAGGGATAGGCAGATTTCCTCACGATGTTTTCCCTCACCGTTAGCGACTGTAAATTATCAACATAAATGAAAAACATTTAAATTTCATTCCTTGTAATATAAAAAAGTGTATGTAAACCTTCACCTTAATTCCAGCGTGGAATACCTGTCCAAATCAGCCCATCTGCAACGCCAATTAGACGCCCTTCGCGGTGAGTTTAGTGCCCTAAAAGTCCGCGAGGGGGCGCTGGACAAACAACACGAGGCGAGGTCTAAGGCGGGCGATGACAAGTACGCTACCCTCAGGCGACTAAGGCAGGGCTCCACAAGGGCAAGGCTGGCTTTCTATGAGGAGTTATAGGTGAGTGTAGTGTGGCTTTTATTTATTGTAGGACGCTATTGGTGTAATAGGTAAATTGACTAGTCCGTTGGCAAGTTGATTTAAGAGTTTTTGTATTGTAGGAGAGTATTACGAACTAGAACTAGTCCTTTGGGAACTTGATCTATGATTTGTGTTAAAGAGGTCAAGGTATATTAGATAGATAAACAAAAAAGATAAAAATCGTGTACCCATAATACTAAAATTACTTTATTTTGTTTTGTTGCAGATAATATGACACGTTGAAACCAAATTGTATATAACATATTTTTGTAAGTAATACGTAAGTTCCATGGTGCCTAATTTTTTGATGTATGTGCCTTATTTATTACGCTACTGTTTGTAGTAACGATATACTCTCTAACATATTTTTCTAAGTACTGTATTAATAATGAAATCCTATTTCTTTAGCGTTTATATTAAAGCGTTCACGGAGTGAGTGCGCGCTTCATTTGTTAATCACGTCATTGAATACGGTTTGCAAAGTACGTAATGATTTTATTTAGTTTTTTTTTTAACTAAATACAATGTCTCGTGTTTTGAAAAGCCGCGCTAAAAAAATTGTGGTTTAAGTATATAAGTATTTCGCGGATGAAAAAAACATTTAGATCTGGGGAAAAATACGAAATTTCTGTTAAACAATTAAAATTATATAAGATAGATAGAGACCGGGACGTATCACGATTAAATAATAATGATATATTTACATTGTTTAATAATAAAGATATTAAAATTTCATTACATTGTTGTCTTCATTATTTTGTTTGTTAATTAAAGAATATTTTTTAGCAATTTGATTGAAAATATATTTCATTACGATTAAGCATATTGTAAAAATTTTTTTTTTTTGTGACGTTACTCATTCTTATTTTTTGTGACGCCATTTTGAGATATTTGTCTAAGACAAGCGCGCATTCACCGTGAACGCATAATAGTTAAGTATATAGGCAATGGAGTGAAATTTGTGATGAAAATTAAATAAATAAAATATTTTTGTGCCATTTTAAATTGCATAAATGAGCTTGCATATTTAAGGAATGTTAGTAAGAAAATACATCACCTACATTGTTTGTAATGTGATACATAGATACCCTTCACGACCGTTAACCCTTTCGGGGTAGTCAGGTTTGTGTGACCCCCTGAATATGTACCAAGGTACTTGATCATTGAAAGCCTGGCTACATAGCGTGTGAAAGGTTGTGAGTCTGTCGTGATATATCATAATATACATACTTATCACGCTCGTACTACAAAGGGATAGGCAGAGATCACATATCCTTATATATCTCGTTGTTTCCAAACAACTTTTGCTTTATTCACATCCGTATCATAAATTTACTAGTATTTACTCAACTTGTGAGTGAAGCAAGCGAGTTTGCCATCGTTCAAGTTAGTGAATAGTCTCTGCCTATCCCTTTAAGGATGTAGAAGTGTGAATGTATGTATGTATTTACGAGCTAATTAGTGATTTTGCTTCCATATTTGAATATTTTATATGTATTTGTTATGTATACTAAAATTTGTTAAGACTGCCTAAACTTTTATAGGTTATTTGAAGCCAAATACTTATATATTTATAACAAACACTATTTTCTCGTTGAATCTGTTTTAAATGTCATACGCTTCATAATTATTTGTAGATAAAAGGGGCCATTTTAATAGGCCTGATTTGTCAGTAATAGAGATATGCCATATTCTATCAATCAATTTCCATTAAAAAATTTTCCGATTATAATTTTTAATGGACTAATTAATATATGTATATTACACGTCGATAATAACACCTTATTACTTTCGAACATTACTTATATCGAATCGAATTATATCGATAATTTAAATAATCGAAATAAATTGCATTGATTTGAATGGAGTACCCACGTCACTTTTCTAATATAACCCGACCAATTTAAAGCGTCTTCTGGTTTAGTGTTGCGTCGATTAGAATTATAATATTTCATTTAGGTGGATTATACTGTCAAATCGGGCCTAATATCATGGTTCAATTATAATACTTTAGTATAAGTTTAATATTTTATTGTCCTTTCAAATCATTGATGCTGATATAAATTAAAATTAAAGTTTTGAACTTTAAATGATATTATGGGAGAGTACAAATCATGTGTGATTTTTTCAGTCATGTAATTGTATAGTTTGTTTTGTGTTGTATTGTATTATGCTAGAATAATCCAAGTAGATTTCACATCATTTTAAATACTTGACTTATAGGTACTAAAGTAATTGTTACTACTTAATATATGTTAAAAAATAAAAAAACACATCTCTCATTGTCCCGTGCTAGTTGGGACATAAAAATAATGCTAACTAGCTGCTGTTCTTCCCGGCATGTCATAGGAGGCGACTAAGGGTCTAGGGATAAATGGAGTCTGTCGTGCCTAAGGGTAGAATTGCTGTCTGCAATGTACCATATGACATCACAACCGCGATATTCATGATAAATAGAATAGTGTCTATGAGATACTGTCCACCCCAAAAGAGATTAAAGGACGTGAATGTATGTACGTACATACTTAAAATACATTCATTTTTATATACTGACTCTACTCCATTGGTTGATAAAACTCTCTAAGACTAATTTTTAATTCAATTTTTGAGGTTTATTATTGCTATGGTGGATTATTCTCGCATAATACAATGCATGTAATGTTTTTACATCGATGATTATTGTAAGTTAAAACGTAGTAAGATTGGATTTTTGTACTGATTATTTAATGTTTTCGTAACAAAATATGACAAGAAATAATAAAATAGTGATTTAAGAATTCAATATGAGTTTTACTTATTATTAGTTAATCCTTTCACTGTGGTTTCTTTCACACTTCTCACGTTTTCTCCCCATCGTCGTATCTACAATTTTGTATATGGCCAAAATTGTAGATATATTATATTCACGCCACTACGTCCCTAAGAGGATAGGCAGAGACTATCGATCGCCACCTGGAACGATCCTGACATATTTCTCTTGCTTCACTCACACCCATTTACTTTCTCATACAAGCTCTTCTATTCTTCACGCTGCGTCCATGCCTTGAGAAGAATTTCTACAATTTGATCTACGTATGCTTTACACGGCCTACCCCGTCCAAGGTAGACTTCCACTTTGGCTCTAGAAATTCCTTTTGTAACTCTCTTTTCATCCTTTCTCTCCGTGTGCCCAAACCACGTTAACATACCTTTCTCTATTATCGTCACTACATCTTCTATCATACCAAAGTGTTCACGAATAATACTATTCCGTACCCTATAACCTTATCTTAGATTACACATTCAACGTATCTTTTATACTATTCACAAATACTGACTTTTGTATATCAAGATAAGATGGGTTTACTTACCATTAATTTCAACTAAAGCACTCGAACAACCTTCCATATATGTACTTAACACGAACTTCAACATATGAAAACCGATGACCCGTAGGTAACCCGTAGAGTTGCAGATTTAAATTTGTACCAATAAAGAAAGTTCACGCATTTTTTAAATCTCTATGGATTATACTACTCACTTATCAGTGTTGATATTTTGTTGTAAAAAGAACATATAAATACGTAAAATATATTCACAGGTATTTAACCTATTACCGCCGAGTGTGTATGAGTGTAATGCATCGAAAGTGGTTTGTCAGGATCGGGACAGATGGGGATTCATTTCTGGCTATCCCTCTACAGGGAAACAGGCGTGATGTGTACGTATATATGACAAAAGAAACCAAGACATATTAATAACTAAGTTTATTATGCAATAAATAACAATCTTTATATACACTAACTTCTATTAGAACATTCATTTACACACTCCTTGACTATTCGACAAAATACTGAAATAAACAACCAGCAACAAATATGTAATACAAGCATTCAAATAATAGTGTTTTTATGTAATATTAAAAGTATAATTATATTAAAATTTATGACCTGTGCTAATACCACATGAACATCACATTTTATTTCCCAGATGGGAATAGGTATGACATTTTAGTTTTATAACTAGTTATACATATATATTATACTTTTTACAGAATTTGTGATTTTTTTTACGACATACATATACATTCACGTCCTTTAATCCCTTTTAGAGAGGACAGAACCTTGAAGACATGAACACACATCTCCAATAGTTAGTTTGCATTCTTTACCTATGAAATATAGATTAATAGTGAATCCACTGTATCATTCTTTAAATGAAACATCTTTATTTTAAGTACTAAATATTAGTATTTAGACAATTGAGTATGACAAAGTATTAATTTCACACGTACTATTAGGAAAACTATGTTTTTTACATACAATGGATACGAAATTTCTGACATACATTTTATTTATTATATTTATAAGGCATCAATATTAACTTACTAATGCTAAGCCTTACAATTGTATTTACAATACATACAAGAGCTATTAAGTTACAATTATTAATAATGTGTAAGCTTTTAATTGCTGAGATGGGTATCCATAAACTCTGCCTATCCCTCTACAGGAAAATAGGCATTGAGATGGACATGCAAACCTCTGACTACCCCGCAAGGGTAAGTTTCTGGTGAAAGTGTATTTGTTTTGTATTATCCTTCCTTGTGATAGAATAATTTTAAACTGTATAATAAATTTTAAAACATAAATATGTTTTTGTAAAGCCTTAAAATAAACATTTAAAATTATTTATTTTACTACTAATAAAGTAATAACTGGAATATTATAGTGTCAAAATCAGTATGGACTATTACTTTTCAATATGCTAATGTACTGAAAAATATCATCCAAAATAAAGCATCAACACTCACGGATCAATCATATCAAGGAAATATCTATTGCACACTCAAGGTTTAAGATTTAGCCTTCTATACGGAATACCAGAGTCACAAAACTCATTTAGAATGATGCGACACAAAAACAGATGGAACACTACTATTATAGCTATAATAGAAATCCAAAACAGTGGATTTAGCCCTCCTAAATGACTACCATGCTTATGTAGCGCTATAATATGGTGCTCATGAGCTGGAGCTTCTGCCACCTCCACCACGTGTATGGTATGCCTTAAATCTTCCATATGCTGCTTATCCGCAGTTATATAAAGAAGTGGAGTTAAGGGATCTGTAAGTTTGACTGGGAAATACTTCCTGTAAGGCCCCAACTGAATAGGGGCGTCCAAGCAACCACCATCACAACCGTAGTACGTCTTATCAGAACGGTCTAGAGCTACGAATATAGCTGCTTTGTTGTCGTCTTGTAACACAACACTAATGTTTACGTGGGTACGGTTTCCGTAGTTCACGCGACGGAATAAAAAGTCCCTGTGTAACTTTGAAGGATGGATGTTGTATTCTAGATGTTGGTTGCTGAAACGTAAGCTACCAAAACTTAGTATCATGGCCTGACTTACCCCACTCGCTCCAGCTTTTAACAGATTATGACAACCATGTTTCTCTAGTGTTAAAAGCCAGATGCTAGCAACTGAATTGAGACTAGCTAAAGTATCTAGAGGTTTCCACAAATTGAACGCATCTAACGTAGAATGTCCGCTATAACAACCCTCTGAATACGTAAGTGTACGCATGATTTCTGACTTCTTAGCTGGCTGTATGTGTTCCTCATATTCGTAACTCCTAACTTGTGATAGAATGGCGTATATTGTAGCATTAATACGGTCACCGTTAATCACTCCTTCAGCTTTAGAATCGCTGATATAGAAGCCAGTTTCCCATAGATTTTCCCACACTCTTGAATGGATGTCCCTAAGATTGGAAACGGCGACAGTGGTAGCTCCAATCGCCTTTTGCATCTCCTCTATCGCCTTGCTTTCAACTACTTTCTGTTCCTTCGCATACTCGCTTTCTTTTATCGGCTCACTGTACTGTATTGTAGTCAAAATGAGGATTTCTAATCCATCTTTAGCTCCAACCTCTATGGTGTCTCCCAGCTTTCTTGTCACCACAGCAGCGGCAATAACTTTATCACTTTCTGGTACTTTCACCATGCCAGTTATCACTTCATACTCTTTTGAAGCAACTCCTTGGTGTAGTTGTATAGTGTGTTGCGAATTGATGTGCCAGTCTGATACCCTTGGCATAGAAAATTGAAGCCTTTTCCCTTCAGTTGAAGGGTTGCTAATCCATATTTCTTGCACAAAGAGAGAGGGCATGGTCCTATGTGCATAATATTGGTATGATATTTGCAAATCAGAACTGCCACACTGGTATCTATGTACTATACCTTTCTTATACTCAACTAGAGTAAATTCTTTCAGTTCATAATCATTCACTATGTACAATGGATGGTAGTACAGAGGCAATGATAGAGCTCTTCCACGCTGTATATTAAAATGTGAATCATGTTCTAGTGATAAGCTAAATAATCCATTCCCTACATAAGGAATGTAGTTGTGGCTTCTAGAGATCTTTGTGTGGGACGTTTCGAGCCTCATATACGCATCATAATTGTCTATATCTTTTTGGAAAGGTGCTAAATTACGTTTCTGACATACATTTTGGAAATCCCCGGCACTCGAAGAAAATGATAGTGTTCTTAGTAAAGCAGGTCCTATGTATAGTATAAAGAAGACCAGAAATAGGGTGAGTATAACAATCTTCTTTCTGGTCACCGGGCCTTCGAAACAGCGGTTGACACGCCGCAAAAAATCTCCGGCTCTCCTGGGCATCTCTCCAACGTTATTTCCGAGTCTATCCATTGGTTAGAGCCACGGAAAAGATCAGTTTACACTAAGCGTTTCATCACAGTTCGAACATAATCGTCGGGTTCAAGATTAATTCTCACTTTAACAGTAATATTGTTAAAATACTAAAGTGAAACAATCTAAACATCAATGTACTGTGAGCAAGCAAGATAGATAAGAAACAAAAGAAAAAAACATGCATGTGATGTACAGTTGTCACAATGACGTACAAGCTACTTTTACATCTTACGATAATTTGTAACATTTGGCAGAACGTAAACATTTTTATCAAAGAAAAGAATAAATTGTGTTTACGATTGGATTAAATAATCTAATATATTAATGATTAAATCTCATATTTTAATTTATATTTATGTTCTTCCATACCTTTTAGGATATGGTAGGGTTGGGATAGAAACACAAAGAAAATTCCTTGGTCGCTTTTATCACACTTATAAGTGATATTAATAAGGAACATGTTGCTAGGTCATCGCCCAAAACTTCATTGACCTCTAGACACTTGGTTTATAACACGCCAGGAGGAACGGCAGCTGGCAACTTTTTATTAAATGTAGTTAGAAGCTGCTGTTAGAAGTCGTATTGGCAAGGTCTTGGAAACCATAATTAATTTTATTGCTTGTATGGAAGCCGCAATTGCCGTTCATTTTTTTTACCTATGCAGAGGAATAGGGCTTTCTTACAGTTTTTCGGTCACAAAAATTAACAGTAGATGAACTTTCAGAATTTTACCTCGCGGCGCCGATGGTATAAAGTAACGCGTGTTAAAGCAACAGTTTTAATTGTATAAGATCAAACTTCAGTCGTAAGATGACGAAAAAGGGTGACATCAGATTTACCTATAATCGCAGAGTACGAGCAATTCTATGGATTGTCAATAAAACGAAAGTGGCGTCAGGATAAAAAAAAGATTGTTTGGTACTCTCCGCTCTCCACTGAAACGGGAATGAAGTGTAGGTATCTTAATTTAATCTTTAAGTGTAATCTTTCAATTGAACAAATATGGAAAATTAATCTTTATTTCCCCTTAGAAAAGTTTGCATATCAGCTATGATAACTTCGATGGTCTGTTTTGATCATTGAAACCCCATAATTCATACTTACGAGGTAGCGAGTACAAAACGTGACACCGCCATTTAATATTAAAAATGGCAAAATTTCGGTATTCCACTAACAACTTCAAAGGCTTACTGCAGTGTAAGTGTATTGTGATTTAAGGCATTGGTAGACTTGGGTCCCTGTTTGTTCGGAGGTCTCCCAGTGATTTTTCTCACGTAATGCAAATAAATCACATTGATAAATGGGATGGGCTTAAATAAAACTACATTTTAATATAAAATATTTTTAATTAATATAAAATAGATAATAAAATTCAGTTTCCTAGCACCATAATTAAATTCAACATTTTTAACAATCATTTCATAAGATTCCATTAAAAAATATTCTTATAATATAGATTCATGTTATTTATTTTCTTAGATATACAAAATGTTACGAGTAAATTTAATTACAGTATTAGTCTTATACCTAAATATAAAATTTAAACATCGATTAACAAGGCTATATAAAACCAATATGAATTCAGGACGAAATTTAATAATACTTCTTCAAATAAAATTTACATCTCAAACTTACATGTACATAGAATAGAAAAAATAATATCATTCTTAAAATCCTTACCTTATTTACTTATAAAAAAATATTTGTCCCGTTCTAGTTTGAGACGTAAAGAATGCTAACTATAGTATGTTCGTCTTAAGAAAATAGTGACGTCATAATGTCCCCACGATTTGACCAATGAGACGTGACGGTTGTCTGCAATTGGTCAATGTGACTTGTTTTCTCGTTTACTCAAGTCTCATTGGCCAGTTTAATTTTTGAATATCATAACGTCACAATTTTTTTTATTAACGCGAATAGCCTATAGCTGCCCTTTGTCTCGGTATATCATAGGAGGCGACTAAGGGACTAGGGGTCAAGGAAATATATTAAACAGTTGCCTAGCAACCTGTCCCTGATATTGTATTTCGAGGCCATCACAATCTCTGTAGTTTTCGTAAAAATGACCTAGAAGATGTAATATCTCACAGGTTCTGTCCACCCCGAAAGGGATTAAAGGACGTGATGTATGTATATGTGTAAATTTTCTCGTTTGGTCCCTACGTTTCTTAATACTGTAATGAGCATGAAATAAATCAGACATCAAAGCTTAGTATTCTAAGATTACAATAATAAAACATGTATTTTGTAAATTGTGATACTTGCAGAAATATTTTAAAAATGATTTAATAATACAGGTACATCAGATTTGCAGTTCTTTTTGTGTTCATAATTTGAGCTGCACGAATGATATCGAAAAACCCTATCATATTATTGACAGAAGAAAATTTCATAATTATTTTATTAAGTTAAAAAATGTGGATTGCTTAAGTGGTTGCAAGCAAATGACCAAAAGCAACTAACATTAATTATTTAACACTCATAAATGTAAAAAATATTTATTTTTTATAGTTTGTAATCCGTATTAAATTTTTCTTTTTGATAATTTTCTCATCTGACAACACTTACATCTGCTGGTGTTACAAAGACACGTGAGTTACAATAATTTATTTATTTAAGGCAAGTGAGATAGGCAGAATAAATTGAATCCATTACCCGAGTAGAATCGAGTTGTGCTACAAAAGAGCCTGTAAATTTATCTATGTTTTCAAGCATATCTATAAATCTTTATTACATGTATTACGTTGTATGCAGTAGAAAGATAATATTACAAAGAATATTAATCCAGTTAATTTCACTTTATGGATAACTTTAATCACTGGGTATTAATTACTTTTAAATTATCATAATATCAATGCTTGCACAGTGCAACAAAGATAGTAAGTTCAAAATATAATAAAAATATATTAAGCGCATCTTAGACTGCATTATTTCTTCTGAGTGTTTCGGCGAGGCATTTTATGAGACACCGTGAAATTGTTGGTTATCAAATATAATTTCACTTGTATTTAATAAAATATTAGAAACATCTACAAATTAATATCAAGGTAACATTGCTAACATAACCTAATTAGTAACATTTATTCACTTAATAATTATTGCTGTGATATTCCATGCTTACTCCTATTTTTATTAAATTACAAATCTCACCAAATCATAAAGATAGGTACATACTAACGCACAGATTGCCAATCTCTCTCATTTCGCAGAAGCACTATATCATCTTCCGAGTCTGTGTCAGATGATATGACGTCATCATTATCGTAATAGGGTTTTCTTGGTATATCTGTAATGAAGAAAATGTTGTTAATATGCTCTTGATCTGAATACATATAGAAGTTAACCGTAAAAGTTACAGTGGACTATAACAGGCTGATTGAACAGAAGAAAATAGATGTAACCATGTATACTAAACAAATAGTGATTGGCATTTCTGGTATCGGCTACTAACCGATATTTTAGTTTTAATATCGATATTGATATCAGATTTCAAACATGGCTATCAAAGCGGCTTTTTTAGTATCAATAATCATTGGTTACAGCTAATATATACTACTATAATTCTGTATCGATATTGCATAATAACAATAAGTTAAAGTAACTGGGGGCTAACCAAATAAAACTTTGTTATTAGAATGTTTTGATTAATAATGTGAATACTTAATTGCGCTTTCCCTTCATATTTCATTCATTCAAATGAAATACTTTTTATTCAATATGAGGATTATAAAATCACTTATTGAAAGTAAAAAAAAAACATTTCCATCAAAGTTGTCCTTACAATTAGTTAATCTTAAAAAAATTAAATAAATCTAAAATTAAACTATTTCATTCATTCCATCATTCCCTTCATTCATTCCAAACAAGTAACCAACCTTCTACATCATCTTCGAGCAGTCTCTTGTCGTCAGATGGCAGTTGCGTGAAGAGGTACTTCTTCCGCTCGTCCCTGGCCTTCTGTCTACAGCGGAGACACCACGTGCCCAGAGCTACCATGCACACGCCGATCACGCCTTAAAAAAAGAAAAACAGTGTATAGAAGTGCTGGTACGAAAGTGAAAAAAGATAATATATTCGTTTATATTACGTTTATTTATATAATTTATTTGTTTATAGAAGTGCTGGTACGTACTTAAGGGTTGTCTGAATATCAGCGTTGGCAGTGTGAATTTCACACAATCAACATTAGCTGAGACAAAAATTGTGCGGGGTTGCCATGTGCGCTTGGTTCCATTCATGTAAATTATTATATAATTAATTCTTTTCTCTTTTTGTGTATAGTCATATATATATATATATGTTCTGCGTCTAGTGTGAATAAAAGGAATTTTATATATTTATAAAAAAGAATTTGATATTTATTCAGATGGGGTTCCACATAATACATGTGTTTACCGGTGCTGTAGTTTATATAGGGATAACAAACAAACATGCAGAGCAAACGAAACATAAAGAGAAGCAAAAGTAGTTGAATAATAAATATAAACTGTAAATTTAACAACGTCCACATTATAAAACACAGTTTCGTATCGGATCCGTTTTGCTACCAAACAAACGTTTTCTGAGTTTAATTATATTTATATGTTTGTCTAAACAATGTTTTGCCACTTTATTATATATTTATAGTATATACATACGTTCATTAACCATTTTTGGGGTGAAGTGAACCTCAGAATCATAATTTTATGGAGCAATAGACTTAATTGACCCATAGTCCCTTAGACGCCTCTAGCGAGGGCCATAGGGTTAGCATACCCCATAAAAACCAAAATAACCATAATGTGTAAATGTTTTATTAAGCAGATTAATCTCTATCAACGTAAATGACAATTCGATGAAGAAATAGAGCTATGAATTACGAATTTCTTAACTTATGAAATGATTTAGAAAATAACGCCTTTTAACAATAAGGGTTTTATCTAGCTCTTACCAATTACTTTCGTTAATAACAGCGTATTACCTGCTATCATGATGAACACCATCCGGGGCATACCGAGGACCTTTTCATCTTTCGTCAGCTTCAAAATATTGTTGATTGAATCCACCTGAAAAACAAACGTTTAATCTTCAGCTAAAATAAAACACAAATAAATCACACAACTTATATTTAACATGGATTACAAAAGAAAAGTTGTAGTCATGTGCAAAAAGATCTAGATTTAGAGGTATATGTTGCAATGTGTGTCAATCCCACATATAAGTTGTTTGGGGTATCAGCGGGTACAGGGTTCAAATCCCGCCTGAGCATGTACCAATAGAAATGAAGTATAACGAATTTCCATGTACATTTTCGTAATAAAAATACATTTATGAAATGCATCGCATAATTGGGTGGGGTAAACTACCTGTTCCCTGAACAGGTAATAGTGTTTGTAATTGGGACATGGCTAACCACCTGTCACATTGAGTACTGACTATCTGGTCAACACGTGGCTTCGAGGTGGCCAATGTGAGCGATTAGTGGATAATTGAAACGCTGATATCATCTTGGAACTGCAATATATATGGACTGTGCAATGTAATGACTGCAATGTATATATATAGGTAAAACCAAATAATAATACCTTAAACAACATTTTGATTGATAATTGGAATGGAAAATGTTACCAATATTAATGTACCTATTAGGACGATAATGTTATGCTAAGCAGCTGTTTTTCTTAACATATCTTAGGTGCGTAGGACTGTCATCAATATTCTATATCAATTCATAACAAACTTTATACTCATGCCAGAGCTGACCAAATAATATTATGTCTCCCAAAATCCATACCAAAAGAGAATATAAACACTAGATCTATATATCAACTCACTAACCTTGACATTCCAAAATCCACTAACGAACCCTGGACTCTTGATTTCAACGTTAACAGTAGCTCCCATCTTTTGAGGGATATACACTATGAATCGCCCGTTTGCGTCACTCGTGTTGCGTGCTAAGGCCGTTATAGTTGACCCTATACGGTAAACTGTCACGTTGGCACCCGGTATAGATTCACTGGTTGAGGATAGGACCAATCCTGAAATATGTAATAACAAGGATGATGTACGTACATACATATTTTAGCCTCTACATCCCTAAGGTAATAGGCAGAGACAATCGATCGCTACCTGGAACGATACTGACAAATCTCTTTTGCTGCACTCAAACCCATTATCCTTCTCATACATGCTCTTCTGTTTTTCACACCACGTACATTCGCCTTGAGAAGAATGTTTCATGTTCAATGTATCATCATAAGGAAGTATTACCGTTATCTATAAACGGGGAATTCAGTGGTCCGTGTATGAATTTCCACAATGTAGATTTATATTTATTTATTTTTACCTATCCTTTATTACCATACCGTTATTACTCTATTTTTACAAGCTATCAACACTATGAAATAGAATATAATGATATCAGATACTCAGCATGCTACGTTATATGTGCCGCTTAATATCAGCTTGTTAAAGTCATGACAACTTACAACAAAAAACTTTTTTGAATTTATCCTATTTAACTCATGTTGCTTTTCTTCATCGTATTATAGATGCAAATAACAAATCATGAAATTTTAGAAAAAAATATTAAAAACTTCTTTTGTTAAGGGAGTTCCAGATGTGAATTTAACTGTTGGTTTTAAATCCTATATTATCTAACCACCTTTGTTACCTGCTCAATTAAAATGTATGTAAAAAATCTGACCTATACTATAGTAGTGACCCGCTCCGGCTTCGCACGGGTATAAAATATATAGCCTACTCCACTATTTCATGGATGTTATTATACATAATAAGCCTTCCTCTTGAATCACTCTATCTATTAAAAAAACCGCAGGGACAGAGAAAGCGACTTTGTTTAATACTATGTAGTGATTTACGTATGTATATTGGCATAAGCATATGTTAAATTAACTAATAAGTCACTTACCACTAACGTAAGAGCTATCGGGTTTCTCAATAGGTATCCTGTTATACTCGTCTCCCGGCAGACGATCGGCATTGACGCGTCTCAGCTGCAGGTCCTTTTGCTTCAGCGTGTCTTTTTCCACTCGCCAGTTCAATACCTAATGACAAACACATTCATAATTAATCTCGGATGAACAGAATGTGGGAAAAAAGTCCTTTGTTACTGATAGAAAAAATAGTTTTAAGAGATTCGCGATTTATACTCATGATTAATAACTAGCGAGACTTATCGTATATTAAGGCAACTTTATTATATAAAAACATACGCGATAAGTCCCGCTAGTTATTAATCGATAGAAAAAATATTTGGGACTGTGATTATATAAATATAACAATGGGCTGATGGACCAATAGATTCAATAAAAGCATAGTTCTTTAGTCAAATTCTAAGAGTATGCTGAAAAGAAAGTCACTACAGTAACATTCTTTTTCAGAATGGGTTGTAAATATCACACATTTATCGACTCTCAACTATGATATTGATGAAATTCTATCCAAACCTAATAGGTGTTACACAATGTCGATAAAGTTTGTTAGTTAACTTTGAACACGATCACGATTCAACAAAACACGATCACTCGTGGCCCTCAGCCAACCACTACTAGTTTTCAGGTCATCGGTCCACCTAGTATATTGACTGTCGTGCCGTTACTATCTTATTATACCATATTGACTTACGGTTACGTAGGGGCCGGTTTAATAAGACATATAACAGTCAGAAAGACTCTGTATTGAAAAAGGTGACGTTAGGTGTACCTATAACCGGCGAGAGTGATGAGAAGATGTATGAATGTCCATGAAGCGAAAGTGATCTGTCAGGATCGGGACAAATGGAGATCCGTGATCTCTGCCTACCCCTCAACAGGGAATCAGGCGTGATGTGTATGTATGACTATCCTCACCATATCCTCATAGTTGTGACAAGTAACCGTGGCCTTGTAGTCGCCAGGGGGCAGCATGATCTTGTAGAAGGCCATGTTAGGAGTGACGGCGTACTCCCGGTCGATGCCGTCTACTGATATCTTCGCCTGCCGCATCGGCTGCCCGAACTGGTTCTTTATGTAGCCCGTTACTCCTGAACGGTGGGTTATTTGAATATTATATTTATTACACACACATACATTACGTGACAGGTTGATAGCCCATCGCCCAATAGAAATGAAATGACCCCTTAGTCGCCTCCTATGACATGCAGTAAAGAATGGCAACTAGTTAGAATTCTTTTTACGTCCTAGACTAGCACGGGAGTAACAAATATGTCAGTTTAAATGAATTGACAAAATATGTTGTATTTTAAAACTTACATCGGTTAGAATTCTATTTACGTTGTAGACTAGCACGGGAAATGTATTATTAGACGTGATTCCCAAGCACAGAGATTAAACAGGTGTATTTTAATAAATATATTACTGTCAAAAATAAGCTATATTTAAGCAAATAGCGAAAATAATTTTCTCTATGGAGAGGGCAAACAACGTGAGGAAATCTGCCTATTCATTAAAGGAATTAGTCAGAATTACCATTAAAAAACTGGGTCAATTCTTCTGTATATAAACATGGCAAAACATGTCTTGTTGGTCACTGACCACTCAATAAAAAGTGGCTACAATATGACCAATAATGACTGACTTAGTGTATCATAAATTAACAGCATATCTAAAAATAAAAGCAACAATCTCTTAGGTACAGTTAAGAACAGATATAACCATTTACCTGTATTACTCATCTCGACAAATTTCATAATACTCTTCAAGTTATTCCTCCACACCGTTGCTATAGCTTTCTCTCTCGGCATCTTACAACAGCTTAACCCAGCCGCCACAATAGGTACCTTATACCGCTCATACACCAAATCTATCAAGTTCCCATGCACTACATTACTATTATCTTTAGAACACTGATACTCATCCTCGTCTCTATTATCTTGAAACACCGAGGCAAACTTATGAAAAACTCTCCATTGCTCCGGTATAGCTACATCCTAAACTACCCGACGTTAAATCTAGAACTAAATCGTATTTTTCAACCTCCAATTGTTTGATAAACGCCTTCTCCCTTGTATAGTTAGATAGGGGATTCAGATCTTTGTTCGTTAAGTACCTATATAAGCTATTACCGAATTCTTCTTCTAACGAATCGATAGTGCAATGGTCTAGACCGTCAGTTTTGGGAGATAATTCTCTCCGACATAGGATCTAAGTTGGGTATGAAATGGAGTACAGTGTTCTTGAGTATAGCCATGTGTATTGGTTCCCCTATGGAGTAGGCAGTGGCGATGTGGCGAGCGAAGTTTATTAGGATTTCTTGTCCTATTGGTTGTGAGGCGTATAAATTGCTGAGTAGAGCCACTTTGAGTTTCGTCTCTTCTGGGGCGCCGACGTTCTGTGAATGACGGTGTAATAACATTTAAGGATATTTTTACATACATATACATTCACGAGGTATTGTTTAGTATAAAATTAAAGGATATTTTTACATACAATATACATTTAGGTCATTTAATCTTTGGAGTTATGATAACATCTTCTTGATCACTTTTGAATATAAATATTGGGGTTTGCGATGTCATACGGAACATTGGAGACAGGTTACTAGCTCATTACCCAAAGATTCCATTTACCCCTAATCCCTTAGTCGCTTCCTACGACATGCCAATAAGAACGGCAGAACTTTAACATTCTTTTTACGTTCTAGACTAAAACACAACAATAAATATATGTCAATTTATATGCTGTATTTTTAAACTTACATCAGTTAAGATGAGTCTATGCAACAAAGTGGTGTCCATTCCATCGCCCGACTGAAACTCTGCTATCGAGGGGTATTTGTTCTCGATCTCAGCTAGCTGCGAGTAAACTTCAGACGGAGTGTGGTAGGTCGTTTTTATTATGTTCTCTAAGACACTGAAACATATATTATAGCAAGTATTTAATTACTGTGAGTGTTATCTTTATTCCATATTTACATAAAGGATTAAGTTTATAACCTATGGATTAATTAATATTTACTAATTAATTTTGTTAATATGTATCTAACATGACACTTAATCAAAGTAATGAAGTTAAAAAGTAATGAAGTTGAATTATTCAAATACATATAAAATATAATCTAGAAACATAGGAAAATAAAAGAAGGATAAAAGCTACCTACCATGTTGTATAGGATCCACTGAAATAATTTATTCCTAATTTATACACTTATACTCTTACGCAATAAACTTGTCTTACCATTTCGAATAAATTATTAATTATTTCAGCATGAAACATAAATTTTAGGAAACAATATTAAGTTACATAGACGGTGGAAAGGTTAATATGCGGTTCATGTATCAGTAAGGTATTAATCTACAGAAGGTTATTAAATAACAATAAGCATGTTCAATGTCAATATAGTGTTTAAGTCATGTAGAGTTGGTTAGTAAAGCAAGAAAATTAGTACAAGAGAAAGAAGAAAGTAGTTGTTTAAAGCAGTTTATTAGACAAGAACTAAATAATATTATCACAAACGTGTTTAAATTAGAGAGTATTAGATGATACAGAAAAAATAATATCATATAATATTTATCACAATTTAGACTAGAATTTTGTATATAAAAAACAATATCACAGCCAAAGGTAGATTGTTAGAAAATATAAAAATTTCGAGATCAATTCAAAAGTATACCACACCAAACCTAAGAATAATTTACAAGTAGCTAATTTAATACACTGGTATAATTACATGCTATACAGCAAATCATGATAAAAAACGAAAAAATATTTTAACTTTAATTTGAATACATATCATGTAATATTGTTGCTAAAATAACATTTATTTTAATTATGTCGCTACTTTGTTTCTGAGATTATCATTCCCTACATTGAAGATAATCCAGCAACATTAATACGTTTAATAAATCGATCAATGTGAGAATAAGCGATTAAGATTTGTATTATTATAATATTTAATTACATCTAATCTACATTTTACTCGAGGCTGTATAGACATAGTATTATTTGCCTTTCCTAAGAGTAAAAAATCACGACTTCTATATTTTTCCAGTTACATGTTTAATATGGCACTATTACGTATGTTATTGTATTTAATTTTTATTGTATTCACTAGACTTACCGGAAATCATAAGCAGAAGACCAGTGTTGAGGGTCGTCAGGCATCAGAGTGAAGTTGAGAGAAACTGAACCTTTTTCTGGCACTGTTACCTTCTGTGTTATAGCTTCGTATCTGTAAATAAAATAAAAAAACATTGTATTCATTATTAGAGATCGCGCCACATAAATTGGCAGTAGGCAAACTTGGAACTAAATTTGACGTTTCCGCCATTGCGTGTTATTTTGTATGAAAGGTAAATTCAGTATTACCAGCGTTGTGTTTTTTGCTCACTCTTTGTAATTTTTATGTTTGTTAAGGGTGATTATAATAAATTGATTTCCGGATTTTCTTGTTAGTTCTTCTCCAAGCTAGGGTCTCCGCTGATCTAGCCTCGGTAAAAAATATGTAAAGACAATGCTCAGTGCCATGTTTGAAATAATAGTTTTAAGAGATTCGCGATTTATACTCATGATATAAGATATAAGAATGTGTATAAGATTGATTGCAGCTGTGGGAAATCCTACGTCGGACAGACTAAACGGTCTATTGCGGACAGAGTGAAGGAACACATAATATATGTAATATATAATAAGAAGGATAAGTCCCGTTAATTATTAATCATGTTTGAAATAGTTTAATAAACTTATTTGGACTTTGATATATTAATTTGTTTTATTTGAGTTTATAGCTCTGCAACCTCTCTCTGAGTGCTAGTTTTGGCGTGTTTACTGGTAACACTGAATTGCGCGACTGTGGCGACGCCTCCAACTGCCAATTTATGTGGCGCGATCTCTATGTTCGTGAATGAGTGAAGGAATTGAACGAATGAGTTTTTGAATGAATGAATGTACATTCCTTTAGCTTTATTAGCTTTATTTTTAAAACCTATGATTATGATTGGTTAAACACAGAAATAAGTATTCTTTAGGTTACTGACGGGCTTACGATAAACCGAATCATTTTTACAATTCACTAGCCATCTGCCATAGGATTATAACCGATCTATTAATGCTAGATATCACAGACCATTATTTATGCAAGAGTTTTTTTCCGGGATTAGAAATCAAATATGATATGATTAAATATGATATAAAAAGTGGTCTGTCAGGATCGTTACAAATGGGGATCCGTGATCTCTGCCTATCCCTCTACAGGGAATCAGGTGTGATGTGTATGTATATATGATTGAACAGCCACGGCGACGCTACACAGCCCTGCCTATCACCCTTTATGAACCAGTCTAAGTAGGCCCCAATAACCCTAACACAGGCTCCTGAATCCACATAAAAAGACTTCAGAGCTCGTATCCAAGAGCTGGCTGCCCAAACCAAACGCAGACAGTATAATATCTTTTAACAAATATGATTAATAACTAACGAGACTTATCGCGTATGTTTTTAAATAATAAAGTTACCTAAACGTAGCCGAAACGTCGGGTTAATAAAGGTACCTTTATTATTTAAAAACATACGCGATAAGTCCCGTTAGTTATTAACCGCGAGTATAAATCGCGAATCTCTTTTAACAAATACTGACTATATACATACATTCTCACTCACCCATTCTTACTAGCCGTGACCTCATAGTCACCCGGCACCAACAGCCGCCAATAGTCACCGTCGGCCGCCGTCCGCACGCTGTGGCGGATGCCCTGCACCGCAATAGTCACGTTGGCCAACGGGTTGCCTATATGTGAGTGGACGAAGCCTGTGACGCCGTTGTGGACCTAGGAATATTAAAGAAAAACATGATTGCTTTACAGTCTACAATAATTATATGTTATTTTTTTACTTTCTTGGCTGTAGTGTAGTAAAATATGAATTCTTTACAGCTTATGATAATTACATATAGTGTTTTTACTTATTTGGCTGTAGTCTAGAGGGTAATACCTCAGACTTCTTATTAGAGCTTCTAGGTTCGAATCCTAAATCACGTACCAAACTTATAGTCCAAACTTATAGCCTGTATATGGCGACACGGTTCACTACTTAAAACATTGGGCGATGTCTAGTTAGTGTAACGCAGACGTGAATGCCTTTCAAACGGAGAAGGGCACTCAAGTCTCTAACGGGGTAGTCAGAGAGCCGAGTAACCTCAAAAAAGGGCGTAACTACATACAAGTAATGAAACGTATGTGTACGGTGTAAGTCGTACGTCTTGTATGTTTGTTTTAGTTATGTTAAATAATATACACGAGTGTCTCTGTTGGTGGTTTATTTGTCACTAAACTGTTAATTGTATACAAATGCACACAGTAAGGTAAAGTAGGTAAACGCAAAGCAAGCATAAATGTACGGAATCGTACAGTATGAAAGTATGTATGTACAACTTTGACGACCTCCGTGGCGCGATCGGTTAGACACCTGAACGCTATTCGTGGGGTCCCGGGTTCGATTCCCGGTGGAGGCAGAGTTAAGAACTACGCTTTTCTACTGCTTTCCAGTCTGGTCGTTGATTATATATGCTATATATGTATTTATCTATATATAATATGTATACATTTCTTAAATATACGTTGACTAGTACCCTTAACACAAGTCTTAAATGTACTTACCGAGGGGCTAGTTCAATTTGTGTAATAATGACCAAATATTATTATTAACTTAAAATAGGTATTTCTCCCTCACCTGTTCAATGAACTGCAAGAGGGCCTCCCGGTTGTCCTCCCAATAAGAGGGCAGGTCCTCTTCGGGAGGGAACTTGTAGCAGCCCAACTCCAGCGTCAGCTCCATGTCGTTGGTGTTCAGATAGTTCCAGTCTTGCATGCCGCCTTGCAGCACATACCTGTGAGTGAAAGGGGCGTGAAGGTTGGGAGATAAGTTGGGTGTGAATATGTACATTTAGTAGATATGATAAAATAAGATTAATGGGGCTATGTATAGTGTTATGGGTAGCCAGTTGATTTCTCAATCGGCACGTATGGCTATTCATAGGGCTGTGCTGGTTCCAACATTGACTTATGGTAGTGAAAGTTGGGTATGGCAAAAGAAGCATGAAAGTAGAATCAATGCCGTCGAAATGCGGTTACTGAGAAGCATGTTAGGAGTAACATTGAATGATAGAATTAAAAATAGTGTGATAAGATAAGGTTGCGGTTTGAAAGAAGATGTAGTGACTAAGATTTAAAAGAGCATGCTTCGATGGTTTGGACATGTTATGCGGATGAATGATAGCAGATTGACAAAAGGAATATACTATATGAGTGAAGTGGAAGGGCGGTTACGTAGGGGCCGGCCTAATAAGACATATAACAGTCAGATAGACGCTATATTGAAAAAGGTGACGTTAGGAGTACCTTCAACCGCCGAGAGTGTATGAGAGGATGAATGAATGTCAATGAAGCGAACGTGGTCTGTCAGGATCGGGACAAATGGGGATCCGTGATCTCTGCCTACCCCTCTACAGGGAATCAGGCGTGATGTGTATGTATGTATGATAAAATATATAGTTAAAAATAATTTGTACTATAGTCTATTTCTTTTAAGAAAAGAGTACCGAAAATTTTGTTTGCTTTGGACCACGTAATCTACATAAAGTTCGTTTCACATAAACGCAATTTATAGTTTGTTTCACAATCATGTGGAAAATATGTTAGAGTGGTTTATTATTGAAGGTATCTGCAAAAAGTTCATCGGAAGGAATTGATGACGATCGTTTTTAAGGTTATTAGAAATTTATAATAATTATTCGATTTTAGTGTATAATGTCAAGTCGGGTCGCCAATAATATCTATACTGTGTTTAGTTTTTTTTGTCATGAAAATATCATTAAACGCAATAAGAAATTTAAGATTATAAAACTTTATTTTAATTTAATTTAATAAATAAATTACAGAACTATTCAATATGAACGAACCTCAACAATTTCAAAACAAAACAAAGGCGTTGGCTCGACTTCTAGCAATGGCCATCTCACTCTGTCAATATCGAAAATGTGCGACAGACATACCCGTACTCGTTTGTACACAGTACTGTTTTGTTAAAAAAAAAAACAGATTTACCAAGTCATATTCAGAACAATTCTACTAGATTTTTTAGTTGCCTTGTAAATACTGTAGTTTTTAATTTAATACTAGACTTAGAACAAATCCTGTGCCAGTAAGGGACGTAAAAAGAATGCTAACTAGCTGTCGTTCTTCCCGGCATGTCAAAGGAGACGACTAAGGCACTACGGATCAATTGAATCTTTTGAGCGGTAGACTAGAAACCTGTCACCAATATTCCATATCACATCACAACCTAATATATGTATGCTAAAAAATGACCCAGGAAATACCAAATCTCTGAAGACACTAAATCGAGGTTCTGTCCACCCTGAAAGGGATTGAAGGATGTGAATGTATATGTATGTCTTATACTCACCACTGGGCCCCATTAGTGATTCCTTGAGGGAAGTGTTCGCTGGGCATGTTCTTGCACGGCTGCCCTAGATGCATCGTGTGGTGGGCCTGACGACATATATAAATAAATAACATACAATTTATAAACATTATGCCTTGTGAGATAGTCAGGGGTTTGTATATCTATAATTTCAAATTCAAATTCTTTAAAATGGCGATACGGCTTATCATCGGGCACATTGAATACGGACTATCTGGTCAAAACATGGGTTCGATCGAGTTGGCCATAGAATTACTTGGATGGAGCCGAGACTACCCCGCAAGGCATAATTTTAGGCAGGGTTAATGATTCTGAAGAGGATAGTTAGGATGATAGTTGATGAGGATAGCGTTTATTCATATAAAGTGATAGCTAGTTTAAAGTTCAATATTTGATCTATTTATTGCTAAAACATTTGACTTCTTTGTAGTTCTATACTATTTATTATTCGCATGAAAAACCTTTTTCACCAATGCAGAAATGTATTATCAAAACCCAGATTCCTCCTTTTTCCCAAACATTGTATTTAAATACATACAGAATGTAGTTATTTTTTAAATAAAATACACAATGTACACACCAATCATACAAAAAAACAAAAACAAACGCATTCACGACCATTAACCCTTGCGGGGTAGTCAGAGGTTCAGGTTTCCATCTCCGCAATTGCGAAGGTAGTAATTCTATGGACACCTCGAACCCACTTGTTGACCAGATAGTCAGTACTCAATATGACAGGTGGTCAGCCATGTCGCCATTTACAAGCACTAACTATTATCTGTTCGACTAACAGGCAGATTTCCTCACGATGTTTTCCCTCACCGTATAATTCGATGCATTTCTTAAATGTGTTTTTATTACGACAATGTCCATATAAATTCATTAAACTTCATTTCCATTGGTACATGCTCAAACGGGATTTGAACCCTGTACCCACTGATACAGAGCCAAGCCCCAAACAACTGAGCTACGTCGAAATACTTGTGAAAAGACCCGGTCTCACAAAGTAAATAAAATACACAATGTACACACCAATCATACAATATACAAAAAGCCCTTACATCAGAATACACATGCGCCAGATGTACAAAGACGTCGTTATCCGCTGTCAGATAGGCGATGCCCGTCTTGGCGTGCGGATTGGAGTCGTACGGATAGTTGGCCACCAACGCCCCCCCGTGCAGATTGGCAGACAGGACAAAGGGCTGCGACCTTGACCATGCCATCACTGCTAGAGTTTCTGGCTCTTGGAATGTGTTGTCCTGAAAAAAAATTAAGTTTTTTTAGGTTTAGGGCATGCTAGTTTATAAAATAGAAATAGTAGAATAGAAGTAGAAAATAGTAGAATTAAAATAGATTAAGATTAACTAATGTTAATGACAATTTTTCATGTGAATTTTTTTTTTGACTTTTAATAAGTGATTTTATGATCCTTATGTTGAATAAGAAGCATTTCGTTTCAGTAGATTCGTGGTAATAAGTTGCAAAAAGAGGATAGAATACAGGTTATGAACTCTTTTGTTTTTGTTATGAGATACAATGATTTAATAAGTTCTAGGAGAAATCTTAAGGCCTTTATTTACCTTGCGACATGCGGGTAACAGGACCTGGTTACATTATTTTCTACATTAAAGCAGGCATGGTTAGATAGTTATAATTTGATTTTCAACTTAAATCTGGAATGTTTGTATTGAATACTACTACTCTGAAGTTATATCCACATTGATGTTGCCCAAGAAGAAGGTAGACCTAAACATTTTCATCATCATCACTAATCATAGACGTTATCCTAGCTACATATATTGTAGTCCTTTAGAAAATCAGGTCATTTCAATACCACTCGTACACGATCAGATGGGATTTGACACCTGAACCCACCGATTCAAATCAAACAACTGAGTTAACATAAAATTGTGTACTCACTAGAGTAGTTCCGAATTGATCTGGAAAGTTCCTGTTGAGATCTACGTAATGGGCATTGGCTCTGCCCTTTATGCTGTCCACGTCACCTGCAAAGTACGACTTATTAATATATGATATATGAACATAGAGTTAGTATATAAAATATATAGAAAACATTTTTTTTATAGAATACTAGCTTTGTGCAGTTCTAGTCTGAGAAGCAGATATAATGCCAATTAGTAGTTTATTCGACCGTCGGCTTAAAACCAGACACACAAATAACAAATTAATGCTATCATAGCTCCAAACTTAAATTTTATTTAGTTGATACTATATGCAATATATATAACAACTTCAACAAGGATAAGAAATTTATGAGTACATCTATGCATACTTATAGTTATTATTACGACAATACCAACCAAACATCATAAAATATAAAGCTATATAAATATATATAAACTATCTAAACTTACCAACGTGTGCTTTCTCATATCCATCAGGATTCATGGTAGGCATCAAATGGATTCTCGTGGTCCGCAACATCTCTTGTATTCGAGTATCATGGTTCTTGTATTGAGCACACAAGTATTTGGCTAGAAGAAGCAGCATTTCCCTTCCCACTACTTCATTGCCATGCATATTAGCTACGTATTTGAACTCTGGTTTGCCTGGAAATGGGGAAAATATGTAACTTATAACATGCACTTTCAATACCATCGACTTTTTCGAGATGACGTATATATATAAAGAGACATGACTATTAACTCTTAAATTTGTAAAAGGTTTTTTCTCTATATCTCGCCGCAATTGGGATATACATGGTTCATTTACGAAATAGTTACATCGTACCCACGTTTTATAGTTGCTCATTGAAGAAAAATAAAATATACATATATAGTTGTCGCATTATGGATATCTCTTTCCCGTATACTCATATCAAAATGGTCCTATGTATATGTAGAAATATCATGGACAAATATGACTAGATTTGTATTTCCATGTCATGACGTAGAACGCGACATGAGGATTAGGGGTCAATGGAAACTATTGCATTAGCAATTTATCACCAATATTAACCATTTTTTTCTCAATCCTAAGTAGTAAGGATATAAGTGATGGTATATTCTGTCTCAGAAAATCACGTATATAGGATAGGTCCTTAACGAGATAGATTTAACTTTACATACACATCACGCCGATTCAGAAACCACTTCGCGTCATTCACTCTTTGACCTCCTCATACGCACTCAGTGGTTGTAGGTACTTCTAACGTCACACTTTCAATATTGCGCCTATCTGACTGTCATATGTTTTATTGAGCCCTTCCACTTCACGTATGTATATAACGTACGCGTTCACGACCATTAACCCCTGCGGGGTAGTCAGAGGTTCAGGTGTCCATCTCCGCAATTGCGAAGGTAGTAATTCTATGGCCATCTCGAACCCACGTGTTAACCAGATAGTCAGTACTCAATGTAACAGGTGGTCAGCCGTGTCGCCATTTACAAACAATAACTATTACCTGATTCGGGAACAGGTAGGTTTCTTCACGATATTTTTCCCTCACCGTAGTATTCGACGCATTTCATAAATATATTTTTATTACAAAAATATACATAGAAATTCATTAAAATTCATTTCCATTGGTACATGCTCAAGCGGGATTTGAACCCTGTACCCTCGATACAGAGTCAAGCCCCAAACAACTGAGCTACGTCGTATTACTGAGCTACGTCGAATTATGTATATAAATTACCTGGAATATGTTTCCCTGGCCGCTCCGTAATCTCCAGCACATAAAGATCTCTGCCTTGCACCGACTTCCCAATCGTATACAACCTCGTTATATTGGGACACTGTTGGGCCAACATCTGCAGGTACTCCACCATGGCTTTGTAGTCGTGATGCTTGAAGTTGTCAGCTGGAATTGGCGATTGAGTTGCACTGCGACGCACTATGGGATCAGACAACGTTTTTGTGGTTCTGTGTACCCGTGAGGGAAATTGGTCGTAAGTTACTATATAAGGTGCTTGTAAGTTTAGGTTTTATGCCCCGGTAATAAAGCTCTAAATACTGTGCATGTAACTATAGGTAAGTACATTACTAAATAAGCTGAATGTAAATATAAGTTTTTCTTTACGGTAAAATATTATTGCAAAACACTGCAAGTGACTATAAATAAATAGTTTTTTGAAAGTAATAAATATAATTTTTGTTGCTTGTTTACAACATAAATATAGTGCAAAAAACTATATATAAAACGATATTTTTTAAATTTTTATCGTATTAAGATTGCTAATATATTTATTACTAAATTTAGTTGTACTTAATAACAACATTAATAGAACAATTAATAACAAATAAAAAAATAAGTTTGCAAATAAAATAGTTGTTATTTGTATATTCAGTAGGTCATAAACAGAACCATATAATATTTACATTGTCTATAGGTTAAAAAACTATTTGGTAATGTGCTAATATCTTAGTATTTGTGCCGACATTTATTACATGCATACAGTGTTAATTTTCCTCTATTAAATGAAAAATGATATTCTATACGTTGTTTGATCTCAGTACTTAAAGATTATAAGTTCCATTTGTACTTAGATTAGGTATATTGTCAAATAGCATATTGCAATAAAGGATTTTTTATACGATTATTTAAAAAATTTGCATTCAAATACTGCACATCAGAATAAATACTATATTACGTGAAAAAAGATATGTGAAATATCATAAAAAAAAATATTGCCAACTTCGTAAATAATATATGAAAGCTATTTTAAATCACACAAATCACAGTACAAATGAATCTTGGAGAAGAAAAAATATTATTACACCACCAACTATACACTAATTAAATGAACCAAATAACATTAGTGCAAATAACAAAACAGTAACAAGAATTTACAGCATGCATCTACACATATTTACAACCTTACCTTCTGGAAAAACCTAAAACGGAGTATATCTTAATTTATATGGTATTATTACTCTAAGAGCTCAGCTGTGTTATAGAACATGCTTTTACTACAATTGCATTAGAATGATTCTTTGGGTATATATTTTTTACTAGAAAACGGTTTTATTTTTTATATTAATTCTTATAAGTATTTTTTTGCTACTCAACGTGACGGCCATGTTGCAATGATCATGGTCAAGAGTTTAATAAGCCCCGTTTTCTAAAAAGTCCAGTTTACTTGTAAAATAAATAAAAAAACGTGAATCTCTAAATATTTTAAGTAAATAGGTCATAAGTCGAAGAATCGATGTAAAACAAACTGGAAAACTTGTTAATTACTTCATCAAATTCAAATTAAATTTTGAAACAAACAAAACAGGAAACAACAAAACATAAACAATTAAAATACGAGTATCAATTGACATATTTAATAAATTTTCAATTCAGTATAAGTACAAAATTGATTTACATTAATAAATTGAATGCTCTTATTTAAGAGCTTGTTTTAACATAGTGCGATGATTGTCATCAAATCATATTAAAAAGTAGGTATGATATAATCATACACATATAGAACAAGATATGGACACTAGAACTTTTTCATTACCGCGCAAGGAACGAAATTCGTTATACATACTATATGTACAACCTTAAACTCAAAAAAAATACTACACTTTTTATTTTTCTAGTTTTTATCTAATTTATATGACTTAAGTAAAGGAAGGATTCGACTACTATAGAAAATAATTGATCAGTATTGGTTTTTTTATACACATTTTCATGCATATAACCTAACTATTTATTTATTAATACATTATATCAACTAAACCATAAGAGAAATTAATCAATGCTGTTTTAATAGTTAGTTAACATGCTATAGTTTTTATAATACACTTAAATAAATCATAGCAATTGTATAAATATTTGGCACCTACTTATAAAATATTATACAACATAAGTTATTATTTACATAATTCTATATTTATGGACGAATTAAAGAATTACAGTGCGACAAAGTTTTCTGAACCCACGCCCAAATTAGGAACTAATATTTTACATATGTCTTTAAGCCTTCATTTTCTAAATCGAGTACAATAAAAGCGACAACAGCGACGCTGTGACCAGTTCAGATTAGTTTGTAGCACTATAAATAAATGCAATAAGCAAACATTTTTAAAGGTTAATTAGTAATGACATTTTATACTAAGAATGAATATTAAAAAGGTTTTTTGTCCATTTTTTTTTAATACTTATCGTTAATAAGTTAGTCACTATGCATTTCAACTAAAACAAATATTAGTATTATTAACATCTCATCAGCCAACCATCAAAGCAATGCAACCCCATTCACTCGATGCATCAAGTAGCGATTTAAACTGGGAATCAAATTTCACATTAACTTTTTCTTTATATAAATCAAATAACAACCACAGTATCAATCGATAGAATTAGCTATTCAGTCGCTAGTTATCAGGCAAATATGTACAGTCAGCGCTAAAAGTGCAGCCCCAGTAACTTTTTATAAGGTTTAAGTTTATAAGAACAAAAAACAATATTTTTCATTTCGAAGCACGCGAACGTATAGTGGCCATGACAATGCATAGTGGCGGCAGTTTTAAAATGTAAATTATTGTCTTTTGTTCTTATAAACATAACCCTTATAAAAAGTTACTGGTACATACACATTCACGCCCTTTAATCCCTTTCGGGTGGACAGAACCTTAATATCTCCTAGACTACTTTTTAGTTTTAATACTGGGTTTATTCTAGAATTTAAGTTTTAATATTTTAAATACTCTTCTTAATCTTGACTAGTTTTTTTGCTTAGCTATGTTTGACGACCTCCGTGGCGCGATCGGTTAAACACTTCAACGCTACTCGTGAGGTCCCGGGTTTGATTCCCGGTGGAGGCAGAGTTAAGAACTACGCTTTTCTTATGCTTTCCAGTCTGGTCGTTATACATATATTTACTATACATATTATACATATATGCTATATATTATGTATTTATCTATATATAATAATTATTTGTATATTTCTTCAATATACGTTGACTAGTACACCTTAAAACAAGTGTTAAATGAAATTTCCAACGGGCTAGTTCAATTTGTGTAATAGTGTCTCAATTATTATTATGTTTGTAAAGTCAAGTAACTAACTACTACGAACAAGGAATTTAAGTAAATTTGTTAATACAAGGGAAATTAGACTGTAAAACAATTAAATTAATGCTCTAGATTGAAACGCAGAGCAAATTAATTTCGACGTTATTGGAAGGCTAAACTTTGGCCTAATATTATACCTACATTAGGTATAGATTAACAAAATTCCAACAAACGTATTCATTTATAGATATACAACCTCAAACTCTTTGACATTTAAAGACCTAAGTAAACCAATAAGAATAATTCCCATAACCATAATATATAAAACTACCATATACATTTAGAATTAGATCAAATAGACTATAATATTGATATATAATACTATACATTATACTTTAAACCATATTACCTAGATAATTGAGTCCATTATTCATACCTTAACCCACATAATTCACACCTCTAACACAAAAACCATCACCAAATTAACCAGAAGCAACCGTATGCAATGATTCCCGATACTAGCGCCCCCTTTCTCTTCGTAGTTCACCAGTCGGCCGCTAGATGCCGTTAACTCACCATTTAGCTTCTTTGGCGTGACGTGTTGTCGACGTTTCAGCACAAAGTTTTGGGTAACGGCCGTTTTAGGTGGTATGTTGAGTAGGAGTGTGTTCGAGGGTTCGTATCTTTAAAAATTAGATATTGACGTGTTAATTGTGATATTTTATTTCCAAATATACATAATACATTCACGTCCTTTTATCCCTTTCGGCGTGGAAAGAACCTTGGAGACATGAAAACATCGTCTTGGTCACTTATTAGCATGTATTTTGAGATTTTGATGTCATATTGGTGACAGATTGCTAAACTATCGCTCAATAGATTCCATATACCCCCAGTTTCTTAGTCGTCTTCAACGAACTGACGCAAATGGACGTAAAAGAATGCAAACTAGCTGACGTTCTTCCTATCTATTGGGCGATGAACTAGCAACCTTTTGCATTGTTTCATATAAAACCACTCCCCCGGAACATGTGAGAAGAACAGCAACTAGTTACAAAGCACTCTTATTACATCACAGCTAGCAATGGACTGATTTCCTGATATAGACAAAGACAAAAAAAAAACTAACGCGTTTATGACCATTAACCCTTGCGAAGTAGTCAGAGGTTCAGGTGTCCATCTCCGCAATTGCGAAGGTAGTAATTCTATGGCCACCTCGAACCCACGTGTTGACCAGATAGTCAGTACTCAATGTGACAAGTGGGTAAGCCTTGTCGCCATTTACAAGTACTATTACTTGCTCGGGGAACAGGTAGGTTTCGTTGTTTTCCTGATATAAAGTGTATATTTACCCAGCGGCGGAGACTCTTATAGTATAGTTCCCGGGTAACTTCAACCTCCAATAGTAGCCACTATCCGTGGAATTTACCGTATGATTCAAACCCACTATCGTTATCACCGCGTCCTGAAAAGAGAATAAATTATTCAACCAATCAGCCTATGCCAGTCCACTGCTGGACGTAGGCCTCCCAAAGGTTACGCCACAAAACACGATCACTCATGACCCTCAGCCAACCACTACCAGTGACCTTTTTCAGGTCATCGGTCCATCTAGCAGGGGGTGTCCTACACTACGTTTACCGAGACGCGGCCGCCATTCGAGAACCGCTTTGCTCCAACGGGCGTTGCGACAAACGTAGTTTAGGACGCCCCCTGCTAGATGGACCGGTGACCTCAAGAAGGTCGCTGGTAGTGGCTGGATGAGGGCACCAATGATCGTGTTTTGTGGCGTACCCTTGGGGAGGCCTAAGTCCAGCAGTGGACTAGTATAGGCTGATAACCCACTAACAACTTTATACCATTACTGACGTGATATTAACCTACAGTTTTTCAAAAAGCATAAGTGGACTAGTTCTGAAACTGTTGGTTCTGTATCGAATAATAATGTTTGTTCTTACATCACTACATAGTATAAAACAAAGTCGCTTTCTTTGTCCCTATGCCCATTTGTATGCTTAAATCTTTGAAACTACGCAACGGATTTTGATGCGGTTTTTTTAATAGATAGAGTGATTCAAGAGGAAGGTTTATATGTATAATAACATCAATTAAATAACATCAATTAAAGTTGAGTAGGCTATATATTTTATACCCGTGCGAAGCCTGAGCGGGTCGCTAGTATCATATACAAGATATACACTGTTACCTTAATACGATTCCCTTGTTCATCCTGCACCAATCCCTGTACCCCCAAGAACGTTTGCTCCATAAAGGTAAGCAGAGAGTCCTTGTTCCATAGCCAGTACTGCGGCAGTTTCGACGCTTCGGGATACTTGCAACACGACAACTCCAGTGTCACTTCGAAACAGTTCGAGTGCAAATAGTTGAAGTCTTGCATTCCGCCTGCAAATCATATGATGGTTTTTATTTAAAACAAGTACGTAATATAAATACATAAGTACAAGTAGCTCAAGAGGGTGTAGTGTGTAGGTAGCGTGTTATTGATAAAAACGTTGCAGTGATGGTAGTCGGAGAAAAAACTTACGCGATAAGTCCCGTTAATTATTAATCATAATTATACAATATTTTAAAGCCACATACCTTTGACATTATACCAGAACGCTCCATTAGTGACGCCCTTCTCAAATTTCTCCGGCGGACAAGTGTTTCCCTTTCGCATCTCCTCATTGTGCTCCGCATAGGTGTGAGCGAGATGCTTGAACAGATCGTCGTCTGGTGTCGCACTCATTATACAACAGTCTGTGCCGGAACTGTAAAAGTAAAACGTAGATAATCATACATATCACTACATAGTATAAAACAAAGTCGCTTTCTCTGTCCCTTTGTATGCTTAAATCTTTGAAACTACGCAACGGATTTTGATGCGGTTTTTTTTTAATAGATAGAGTGATTCAAGAGGAAGGTTTATATGTATAATAACATCCCTTAAATAGTGGAGTAGGCTATATATTTTATACCCATGCGAAGCCGGAGCGGGTCGCTACTTACAAAATAAACAAAAAAACAAACAAATGCGTTCACGACCATTAACCCTTGCGTGGTAGTCAGAGGTTCAGGTGTCCATCTCCGCAATTGCGAGGGTAGTAATTCTATGGCCACCTTGAACCTACGTATTGACCAGATAGTTAGTACTCAATGTGACAGGTGGTAAGCCATGTCGCCATTTACTAGCACTGACTATTATTTGATCGGGGAACAGGTAGGTTTCCTCACTATTTTTTCCGTCACCGTAGTATTCGAGGCATTTCGTAAATGTATTTTTATTACGAAAATATACATTGAAATTCATTAAACTTCATTTCCATTGGTACATGCTCAAGCGGGATTTGAACCCTGTACCCACTGATACAGAGACAAGCCCTAAACAACTGAGCTACGTCGAATTTCAATACTCGTATATTCACGTCTTTTTATACCTTATGGGTGGATTGAACACAGAGATATGATAATATATTCTAAATCTCTTTTTAGCATGAATATTGGTGTTGTGGTGTCTTATGGAACATTGGTGACAAGTTGCTTTCTATATAGATTCCTAGTCAGCCTACACCATACCGGGCAGAACGGCAGCTAGTAAGAATCTTTTTCACGTCCCAAGCTAACACGGGATCGGATTTTTTAAACACACGAATCTTCGACTAACCCACATGGCATAAATGGTAAAGTAAATGTATGTATAACGAATAAGGAAGGATATTAATAACAACATTATTTTCATATTGTCATAATTTATACATAATTTTAGTCCATAAGTCCTTTTAAGTTACAAATTGAAATTATTGATTATAACTTATAATAAATATACATTTTTCAATCATGAATATTGTGCTTTAATTCAAATTGCCTTAATATTATAAAAGCGATAAAAAAAGAATTTCAATACATTTTTAATACAGATTAGAATTGATTAACCATTGTTTGATGTGATAACATTTGTTGCTAACTACACATCACGCCCGTTACCCTTTAGAGGGATAGGCAGAGATCACGAAACCCCATTTTTTCGATCCCAACAAATCACTTTAGCTTCATTGACATCCATATACTAGGACAATGAACAGTCCTACAATTCAATCACTACATAGTATAAAACAAAGTCGCTTTCTTTGTTCCTATGTCCCTTTGTATGCTTAAATCTTTGAAACTACGCAATGGATTTTGATACGGTTTTTTTTAATAGATAGAGTGATCCAAGAGGAAGGTTTATATGTGTGTAACATCCATTATTTATTTTATTTTATACTATTTATTTTATACCCGTGCAAAGCCGGAGCGGGTCACTAGTTGAATATAAAAAAATCTGTAGAAGTACAGTAATAGTACATTCATTGAACGTCGATAATATTGACAAGGCACTGGTTGACTTACGACTATGAATCTATCCTTAACGTCACTCTATCGTCATATTGATATGGCGTCTACTGCATGAGAGATGAAACTGCTGTTGAAATGCGGTCATTGAGATGCATGGTAGAAGTGACATTTAATGATAGAATTAAGAACACTATGATAAGGAAATGTTGCGGTTTAGAAAATTCAGGAAGTAGGATTGAAAAGGGCATGCTTTGATGGTATGCCGATGAATGATAGAAGATTGACAAAAGGTATATATTACATACATATATATATATAAGAGCGGTTACGTATAGGTTAGTCCATAAAGACATAAAAATAAATACATACATACAATCACGCCCGATTCTCTGTAGAGGGGTAGGCAGAGATCACGGATCCCCATTTGTCCCGATTCTGACAGACCACTTTCGCTTCATTGACACTCATACATCTTCTCATACACACTCGGCGGTTATAGGTACTCTTAACATCATTCTTATAAAAATATAAATATTAATACACTCAACTTACTCTATGTCATCATACGGGTAACTGGCCACCATGGCCCCACCATGGAGGTTCCCTGATAAGACGAACTGCTTGCTCAATATCCATCGAATCATGGCTTGGGTTTCGGGCTGTCTGCCGCCATAAAGGTACTTATCATCTTTTTTTTTATCAGTATCGAACTGGTCTGGGAAATCTCGGTTTAAATCCACCCCGTTTGCGTTATTCCGACCTACTAGGTTGTTCAAGGAATCGCAGTTGCCTTCCTGTAATAAAAAATATATTTAGATTAGATATATATTATATATGAATAGCAGTTGTAGCCCGGTGGGTAAGACCTCTGACTTTTTATGAGAAAGGTCCTGGGCTCGAATCCCAACTCTGGCATGTACCAATGAATGAAATTGAAATATGTGTTTTTCATTTACGTACATAATTTAAAGTCGCTAACGGTGAGGGTGAACATCGTGAGGAAACCTGCCTATCCCTCGGGATAGGTAAAAGCCGGTGCCTATATATGGCGATACGGTTCACTACCTATCACGTTGGGTGCTGTCTAGCTAGTGAAACGCGGGCTTCGAGTGACCCATACTTAACGCGAGGGGGACTTAAGCCTCTGACTACCCCACCACAATAAAAAAGGGAGTGTGTATGTTTATGTTTTTTATATATGTTACATATAAAAATTTATGATTACTAACTAACGGGACTTATCGCGTAAGTTTTTATATAATAAAAAAGGTAACGTTATTATATACAAACTTCGCGATAAGTCCCGTTAGTTATTATCATGAGTATAAATCGCGAATCTCTTAAAACTATAATAACTATTAAAATTAACCGAACTTCGCACGTGTATAATGTAGCTCAGTCTCTAGGGGTTTGACTTTGTATCACTGGGTCAAACACATGTACCGATGGTAATGAAGTTTCCTGTATTTCGGATTACATTTTCGCAATAAAAAACCCTTTGCCAAATGCATCGACAACCTACTACGGGGAGGGACAACATCGGAGGTACAGTCAACGCTAAAAGTGCAGTCCCGGTAACTTTTTATAAGGTATACGTTTATAAGAACAAAAGACAATATTTTTCATTTCGAATGTAGTAAACGCGAATGTATAGTGGCCGTAACAATGCATAGTGACACCAGTTTTAAAAACTGAAGACTACAGACTGTACCTAATGCTCGGAATAGAGTATAATAGCACTCGTAAATGGCGACGATATCTGGTTAACTCTTTACTATAGAATTACTACGCAATAGCGGAGATGGATACCCGAACCTTTGACTACATAATGGTTAATTGAATGGGCATAAAAGTACTAAGTCTTTGTCTAAATTAGAGAAGTTGTAAGTGTAATGATTAAATGAAACTAATTTTATGCGAACATAGCAACGAAATATTATAATATCAAACACCTAAAGTACAGAGGGGTAGGCAGCGATCACAGATCCCCATATATCTAATAATAAATAGATTAATAATTAACTTATTACAAGTAGTTATTACTTGTGTGAATTATAACAAAACGAGAGATATTAGTGTTAACTAATTCTTTCTTATACTATTCAAGAGTAAAACCACCTGTTTTGCGTCAATAAAATGTACATTAAGTTTAGTTCTATTATAACTATCAAGGTAAGTACTTGTACAAACAATGTAACTTCTGTTCGAACTTGTTTGCTTTAGTTATGAAACAGTGTAATATATCCGTGCCTCACAGGCATAACAAGATAGGTCTATTTATGTAAAAAAACTTAATATTATAAAAAGGGTAGTAACTATTTAAACAAACATCTTATAGTTAGTACGAAAATACACAACAATATGGATGGATTGTAGTCAGCGCTACAAGTGCAGTTCCAGTAACTTTTTATAAGGTTTAAGTTTATAAGAACAAAAGACAATAACTATTTTACATTTTAAAATTGGCGCCACTATGCATTGTCATGGCCACTATACGTTTGTGTGCTTCGAAATGAAAAATATTGTCTTTTGCTCTTATAAATGTAAACCTTTTAAAAAGTTGCTGGGACTGCACTTTTAGCATTTACTGTACATGTTGTATAAAGTATAATATAGGTTGACTTCCTCTACAGAAGTCATAAATGGAATTACCATGAGTTAAAAATTAGTCTATTAAATGTGATTATTATTAACATTGGTTATGTAGTATAGTCTAGCAGGCTTAGGTTATTGACAATTAGTGCTAATTTATTACATTATATAGATAAGTTAGTGCTAATGAGTCTGGGTACAGATGCTTATAATAACTACAGATCAATATCCTCAGAAAAAATATTTATACATAGAGAAAATTACAGTTAAAAAACAAATAATTCTAATTACTATAATATATTACATTGTAAATCTGGATAATTAATTTACAGAAAACAAAAGAACAAATGCATTCACGACCATTAACACTTATGGGGTAGTCAGAGGTTCAGGTTTCCACATAGAATTACTACATTTGTAATTACAAAGGTAGTAATTCTATGACCACCTGACACCCACATGTTGACCAGATAGTCAGTACTCCATGTGACAGGTGGTAAGCTATGTCGCCATTTACAAGCACTGGTATGAGTGTCATTGAAGTGATATATTGGTCAGGATTGAGACAGGTGGGTATCTCTGCCTACCCCTCTACAGGAAATCAGGTGTGATGTGTATGTATGTATGTTATGAGAGGAAATAACCTGATGTTAAAGGTACTTGCGGTCATGACCATGTTGATAAGAACATGCAATACACATTGTTAATGCACATTAACAGTTATCTGAATTGCTGTTGTGCAGTTAATGTATGTACTTTAGATATTAATGTTTTTTTATATATGTGAGCTAAGTGTAATGAAATCCAATGTTATCACTTAAGGAATATAAATACATAGACTTCACACCCGTTTCCCTGTAGACGGGTAGGTGGATATCATAGAACCCCATCTGTCCCAATTGTGACAAACTACTTTATTGATGCTTTATAGACATTCATACACCTTCTTATACACTCTGCAATTATAGGTACTTCTAATGTCACCTTTCTGACTGTCATGTCTTATTGGGCCAGCCCCTTCTTCACCCATGTATATTCCTCTTTTTAAATCTACTATCTGTCAATCACAATGAAGTAATTTAAGGAATATATATGTATAAAGTATAGTAGTATATAGATTATAATATGCCAAGTGTATGAGGAGGTGGATAAATGGGGATTGCAAGTGCCGCCGAATTGTTCCGCCTTGCTAAGAACAAAAAGGAGTATGCAGAGCTGACTGCCAACCTCCACTAGTTGGAGAGGCACCCTAAGAAGAAGAAGAATGAGGAGGTGTATGCATAACAATGGGGAGAATGGAGTTAGCTAGATTGAGAAAAATGGTTGTCTGAATTCTAACTTCCCTCAGGTGATGTGTATGTATCACAATACCAAAATATAACAAAATTAAAGCTTTGTCATGTATAAAGAAGAGCTTAGGCCCATCGCCATTAAATGTATTACATACTTTGCTTCAAAGAAATCCATTAAAATCTTTAATTATTATAAAAGTCTTGTAGAAAAACTAAGTAAGAAAACTCACCTTAGAAGCCTCAAATCCATCAGGGTTGAGAGAAGGCATCAAATGTATATCAATATTGTCAACAATCTTTGTTACACGATTGACTTTGCCGTAATTGGACAGTAAATATTCAGCCAGGTAAATCGTCAGCTGTCGTCCCACTGTTTCGTCACCGTGCATATTGGCGACGTATTTGAAAGCAGGTTTCTCGTTGCCATAGTGTTTTATGCCTGCAGTAATTTGTAGCACTAATAGATCCCGGTTTTGGACCGATTTGCCGATAGAATACACTTTTGCCAACTCAGGATATTCTTGCTCGAACTTCTTGAATAATTTAACTAATTCATCATAGTGGGTGTATTTGGGCTCCTTCAAGAAATGTTCGTCTTCACTTACAATTGATAGGGAAGTTGATTTGTAAATGAAAAAGGTAAATAATAGAAATCTTAGAAAACACGAATTCATTTTCTTATAATTAATGTAAATATTTTTTGCTGTATGAATTATCACAGGTATTTATAGGAGAACATTGCACAGTTAGTCCTTTCAAATCACTTTACAACTATGAATAATATCAAATTGCAGAAGTTATAATAAATAACATTACAAATACAGCAAAATAGAAAGGAGGGGTGAAATTGGTTGACTCTTTCAACTTTCAACCTATATTAAAACTGCTCACACAAGACAGGTTGTCCAATGCCATGTCATATTACTTGTCAGTCAGAACTAGTTTAATTTATAATGAGGATGTGTGTAATACTTTATTTACAACCCATTCTTATATCTGTGCCCAGCTAATTTCATAGAGGTGGACAGAGAAACTTTTTCCAAATCCTGACAAATATTTTCACTTCATCAGTATCCCTCAATAC